>OX336897.1:1224632-1552132 GCA_946959425.1 Argyrosomus regius | reverse complement strand
GGTTGGTGAGAGCTTGGTGAAATAAAAGGCTGAAAGACAGACGCCGAGCTGGGCTGACTGCTGTTGGACTAGTCAGTAATATTAGCTGGCTGCTATGTCTGCTGTTGGTGACCTTGTTGATGTTTGGCTGTTAGCAAAGTTGTCGACTCGCTAGTTTTTGATCATTCTCAGTTTTGTTTAAAAATGAAACTGAATGTTTGAGGAAAACATATTTTTACAGGTTAAATCTGCCTGTTCATGCATTCATACATTCTCACAGGCACAGGGAGGTGAGCTGATGATGCATACAGTATTTGTAGCGTGCATTCAGTCTTACCTTTCCACTGAAAACTTGGAGATTGGATCATTTTTCCTGGTGACGTTTCCTCGTGGAGCCGTTTGCATTTCCCTGAATCAAGAACAGACCGATAAAGTAAACAGACTTTTATTAGATACACCTTGATGGTGAGTATTTTCTCGACAGCTTGTGGCATGATTGAGCAGAAAGAAACACCAGGTGAAAGATGAGAGTGAACTTTCATCAAGTCTAGCGGGGGAATATTGCACTGGAGGTCGATTTGTCAGCTGCAGTGAACGAAGTCCTCGGCATGCACAGACGTCTTTTTTTTTATGTACTCTGAGTTTCTGAAAGGTTCAATTAGAATAAAATCCTCCATGAATAAATTAAAGTCAGCAAAGGGCAGCTGCCACCTCCTCTGTGCCCGTCTCTGTCTCTTCTGTGGCCATGTCTTCATATATTTCCTGTCATTCCTACAGTGAGCGGTTGGTTTCACAGTGACAGTCAGACGATGCTGCAGCTCTTTGGCTCATGTTTGGACCACGTTTAAATCAGAGGGTAAATCTGCAGCGCTCCCCGGGGAGGAGGGATGGATGTGACGCCCCTCTTTTCATTTTAAGATCTTAATCTGTGCGAGTTGGAAGACGCTTTGCAAACTGTTTGCAGAGCAGCCGGCCAAAAATCTCCCCGAGCAGACTTAAAGTGAGTGCCAATTATTTTTAACATTTTGGTCCAAAAGAACAATACAGAAACATTTCAAGTGTAACACATATAATCTGCCTCAATGCAGTAAGAAGAGACAGAAAACTTGACACTGTTGACATTTATTTTAATATTGTGATACACTGACCGGCCACTTCATTAGCTACACTTGTACAATCTAATGTGAGTCAAGCTGATAATGTTTCAGGTTTTGTTGACACTTTCATAGGAGAGGTATCTAATTTAATAACTTTAGATGTATTACTGATTTATTACTGAGATCTTAGTGGGTGCTGTTGTTGTACAGGACAGTACACTATATTTCTAATATTTTGGCCACCCCATTTACATAAGAGGACAAAATATTAGAAACATTTCTCAATATAATACAGTGATTTTAACCTACTGCAAACCACAACCTTTAATAAAAAACATAATATTTAAATGAATACCTCTCAGACAGACGTAGACCTAGCTGCACTGTAAAATTAACACACCACAAATATAGAACATTTCTTCTTTCATAAAGAAATAAATGCACTCACGCTAAACATGAAAATACCACAACGAATAGGTACAGTTGAAAATGAATGATGAACCGTTACCTACATTTTCCAACTCAGCAGTCTGATCTTCTCTTCTTTACAACAAACATGTTTTTTGAGTGAACTGAAGTCCCTCTGTTTTTTTTCTGTCTTTTTCATCTCATTAATAATTTTTAGTCATCAAACATTTATTAAGACAAACCAGCACTGTCATCCTACAAACCACCGGTAGTTCAAAATCAGCAGCAGCCTTGACGGCTCGAATCATTAGTATGCGGCTGATTCTCTTTTCTCTAACCTTTAATAATCCGACTCGTTCCACTGAGATCCAGTTTTTTTTTATTTTCCACTTCTCTGATGTCATTTTATGCAACTTTAGCAGCAGCTGGACGCCATCAAAGGCTGGACGGGTCGACTTCGTTTGTATTCAGCACAGACGGCGTGAGTCTAATGGAGGCAGCACTGAAACACTCCACAGACTGTCCATTCATCACTCCATTATCTTCAACTATAATAATATTTACTAAATATTAGGGTTTTTTTTGCATTGTCAGCTTTCTTTTTCTCTTTAATGTTCATTTATTTATTCAGTCATAATAGTTATTTTTATTTTAGCTGCACTTCTCAGATGAAAGTTGCCGTATGAATAAATATTGATCACTTCGTGAAGCTCCTGAAGGCTGCACAGTACCACGTCTGCACAGACTTCATCCTGCTCTGACTTCATTATTCATCAGGTGCAGATCTTCACTTCTCTTTATTGTCTGAATTCACTACAGTCGAGGATGTAGACGAGCTTCTGCATTTTTCAAAGTGTTACGTGAAGTCAAGCATACGGACGCTCGCCAAGCGAAGCAACAACACATGCACGTGAAATAATCGATGAGCGACCTCCAAATATCAGGATGAAAGAAAATGGACTGAAAAACAACGTAAAGAAACTTCCATTTTATATCGAAATAAATGATCCTCTGTGAAGAGCTTTGTAAAAAGGAATCGTAAATTTATGGACAATAACTTTTAGTTATTAGTTTTCTGTATTTTTAAACAATTATAACAAAAATCTGTAAAATTACAGACTATATATGTAAATGAATCGACCTCCATGACTGTCTTGAAGCTGCTGTGCTGAATAACGAGCTCTGTGACGCTGAGGATGGTTTTTAAAGGGTCTCAATGACTCGTCTTCTGATCTGAGGAATAATAAATTCCCAGATCAGATCCTCAGCCACTTGTGCCCTGCAGACAAATTGGCAAAATATTTATCTGGCATACTGGAAAGTAATTAAACGCCAGCGGCCTCATTCAAACAGCGTCACACTGTTTCTCTCATTATTCACAGAATTGTTCTGAAAAAGAAGCGAAAGCATCCTGAAGGAGTTTAGTTTGGACTGAGAAGAATTTGCAGATATTAACATTTATGTTTGCCGTGAGGAAACAAGATTTCTGTTGCCTGATTAAACAGTGAAAGATTCATAACAACACGCTTTATTAAACCTAATGAAGTGAGAGGAATAAGATGAGATTCATAAAATATTTGATGAAAAGAGTCAGAAACTCTACGGAAAAACACATTTCTGAACCAGAGATTTGAATTTGTATAGACGGCTGTACACGTGTATTTGTTCTGATGTCATTACTTCTGATCAAAAACTAGCGGCTGGCAGCTAATATTACTGACTAGTCCAACAGCAGTCAGCCCAGCTCGGCGTCTGTCTTTCAGCCTTTTATTTCACCAAGCTCTCACCAACCACTAAAAGTCAGTCCCAGATTTACTCTTGTCCGGCGGCTTCTTGCTTGCTCACTCTCTCCTTTTCTCTTCTTAGCTTCCTCCCTCAACGTCCACTTCGCTCTCTTTTCCTCTGCCATTATGTCCATAGAAGCTGCTGAGCCCAGCTCCAATTTATTCATTTACTGTCCCGTCCTAACAGCTGATTCAAGGTGAAACCAACAGCGTTGAGTTAAAACTCGTGGCCATGACTTAATTAAGAAGAGGACAGCTTTCCCGATGGAGATGGCACCTCCCGTTGACCTCCAGATCAAGAGGCCTTGAGTGATGTGCTGTAAAATCAATAGCCACGTTTGATTGGTGGAGACCTGTGACATACAATGACATATGACTGCCTTTCAAATGAAGGGTCAGAGGTCAACTGTGTTAACGGCGTTGCAGAGAACAAGGAGGCGGAAGGACGAGGTGTTTTCACGGTTTGTGTGGGATGAAAACAAAAAGAAAAATGAGTTCAGAAAATCAGAGAATCATATTTTATTCCTCAGATAAACCAAACGTGAAAGTCTCAGAAAGCAGAGTCGGTCATATTTGCAGCAGTGCGGCGTGTCGCCGACACCAGAAAGCATGAAATGTGTTATTGATCCGAGCGGCCCTTTGACACAGAAATGTGAGGACAGTTGAAGAGCTGCAGCCGGTGAATCCACTCATGAACCGGTCAAGTGAAGCAAACCAATAACGCTGTGTGACGGTGAATTATGGCATGAAAGTGACTCCCGGCTTTGAGTTTTTCTTTCCAGCACCTGCCTTCATGTTGTATTCATCACATGATTTACTGTACAGTCAGTTTGTCAACGAACCGAGCGAACCTGGAGTTCATAAACATGAAATTTAAGACATCATGGTCTTCTACAGTGTAAATTCCGATCTGCTTAAATATGCTAAGTAACTGGATTACTGCAGTATAATCTGTCCAGTCTGTAGAATTTAGGGGGATTTACCGGAATATAATACACATAATTATGTTTAAAGCTGCAATAATCAATGTTTATATATATATATATATTAACAATAGATTAATGACCCACAGCATCACTGCTGCCCCTCTGTGTGATTCGTCCCACATAGTCTCCTGCAGTCAGTCAGTATTGAGAGCAATGACAGATTACACTCTACAGTATGTGGGATTACTGATATTTCTCTCAGTGGCTCTGATGTAATATAAATTGGGTCACAGCTCAGAGACCCAGATAGTAGAGTTTGGTTTTGGTAGTCTATTTTAGAGTCTCACAGATTTCATTTCACGCCCATAAATCTTTATACTTTACAATTATTAGACCACAATATCCATATCAAAATGGTTTTCTGTTGTCGCTGCCTTCTAACTGCTCTTTATCATCATCAGCATCATCAACTAAATACCAGGGTGTATTTTAACGTCTGAAGTCTGAAACTAACCATCGTTCAATGTAACATTATAACTACAGCTAATGTCACACCAGCATCACATCAGCTAACTAGCTGGCTAATCTACATAGCCGCATAGCTAGACTTTAAACACATGTCATCTTCAGGAAATCTACTGAAAATCCTCATGTGAGGACGTGATGTTCAGACAGTGAAACAAACAACAGAAATAATGAATATGAATGCAATAAGTGAGTTTATTTGGAGCTCATATAATGCAGCAGTAAACCCAAACCAACAAGCGTGTTTGTCCAGAAAGCATCCAGAACAAACAGAACAAGTTACCAGCTCAGCTGTGTTACAAGATATCATTCAGCATGTGTAGATGAACTCACCAGAAACAAACAACAAACAGGAATCAGAAAATCTGTCATATCAAATCCCTGAAAATGTTTGTCGAGGTTTGGCGAGACGTTTCCAGAGGTCACACTGTAAAAATCAGCAGCTGTGTCCCAAATCAGTCTCATTAAATACAAAATCAACTATTTATTATACAGCTTTGTTGAATATTCTGTATATATCTGAGTCATTTTTAAACCAATACTTTAAGTAAAATCGTTGATTTTTTTCGCGAGTAGCCGTGTAATAAGCGTGATAATGTACAGCAAAACTGGACATTTGACAGTCTGTTATTTCCATACAGCAAACCACTGCTATGGATAACAGACCGTCTATGAATACAGATCTGGACACAATAAAAAAAGTCATTTTTGAGTCAATATTTTGTGTCAAATTATTGATTTTGCTTGTGAGTAGCCGTGTAATAAGCGGGATAATGTACAACGAGCAGGTCTTTGTTGGAAAAATAAACTTCTTCAGGATGATTCAAGACCTGCATCACACCAAGTCCAAGGAGTGAATGAATGAGTGATTTTAGACACAGCACGTGGATTTCTGAAATGTATTCTTTCTTTATTGTAAAATTTCTGTGTTTTAAAGGTATAAAATGTAGCATTTCCACATTAAAATGTCTTAAAATACTGGACCTATGTTATATTTTGTTGAGCTTTGTACTTATCCCAAGTATTTCCAACAATGTTCAAACCCAGAGAAATTTGTCATTTTATTGAGGTAACTGTGCGTTTCCATCTTGCCTGGAGTCGCTGTAACTTCCAGATAAACACGGGATACGTTGCATACGTCAGAGAGGGAGGAAGGAAGCCAGCGAACGTAAATAAGACTTTAATAATAACCTCAAACGTGAACAATTTCTGCCTGAAACTGAGCATGCCTGAGATTTTGATCCCCATGATCCCACATTACTACACAACATCATGAGAGGCAGAAAATTAGATACCATGACATGTAAGGAAGGTTAGCTTCAGAGTGCCAGCACTGTCAGATATGATGAAAAGAGCCATGAGAAGAAGCAAACATCAGGATGGAGGAAGCACACCATTGGTTGTTTAAGAGGAAGCTACGGCCTTCTTCTTCACCACCCTCCTGCCTGGCTGTCTGGGGATGGGGGCCGGTGCCGGGCCAGTGTTGGTGTTCCCGGCATTGGCGTTCCCGGCATTGGCGCGGCTGGCCTTAACCTCATCGATGAATGTTTCTATGGCAACGAACTTCTCAGTCAGGTCACCCAGGTGAGTTTTGAGGGCGTTGAACTCCTTGTAGAGGTCGTCCAAAGCCTCAGACAACGGCTGGATCCTGAACAGAGAGCAGAAAATTCATGACGCAGACTTTTTTGGTTTCTTTTTTGTGGCTTGGTCCCTGAACGCCTCAAATTTTATTCTCATCCAGCCAAAAACTTTATTTCTTTTTGTAGGGTCACCAAATCAGATTGAAGAGTTAGCTCTGAACTTCTTGGATCACATCAGGGAATTCAAAAAATATAAATTCAGATAGACAATTTTCAAAGTAAATTTAAAACTTTCAGTTTTAAATTTAGTTTTCAGTGCCAATTAAATGTCAAGTTTCAAGTTTCAAGGACCAAAGTGCTTCACAAAGAAGACAAACACATAAGAAAATATAAGACAAATATAATTTAAAACCTTGTTAAAAAGCCAGAGAATAAAAGTGGGTCTTAGGATAAGATAGGGTAAACTTTAATGATCCCACAGCAGCAGAAATGACGCTCATTAATAATATATCTATAGAAAAAGTCATGAAGTCATGCTGATGTTAAAGAGTCTGACAGCTGTTGGAATGAAGGACCTGTGGTAGCAGGTCCTTCATACATGGTAGGAGCAGCTCTTCAACATCCTCCTCTCCACCACTTCCTCCATGGGGTCTAGGGGGCAGTCCAGGA
This sequence comes from Argyrosomus regius, assembly GCA_946959425.1. Classification (NCBI taxonomy): domain Eukaryota; kingdom Metazoa; phylum Chordata; class Actinopteri; family Sciaenidae; genus Argyrosomus; species Argyrosomus regius. Next base: position 1,545,164 of record OX336897.1, on the reverse strand, counting down.
CAGAGCTGGACCTCTTTGACCAGTTTGTTGGACCTCAGGCTGCTCAGTAGTAACATTTAAAATTCATTTCTGTATTTTTACAGTGTAGTATTTGTGCTTTTACTGAATTAAAGGATCTGAATACGTCCTCCTGCCATGTTGCCATGTTACAGCTCACAGATGTAATTTTGGTTTTGGACGTGTTTTGTCTCTCTGATTTGAAAAAGATCAGTTTCAGTGACGTTTGCAGAAAAAATGCTTTTGGTTTGAGCCATGAAGGTTTCCAAGAACAACTAAAGAACAGACTGAAGACTGAATCGGGATCAGGATGGGTTACAGATGTCCCTGATCAGTTCTACCTTTAGTAAGTGGGGAAAGATGAGAGAAATAAAAAGGAAACCAGGCAGAGAATATCCCTGAAACACGGCTGCTGTTTATGTATCGAGTGGACCATAATGATGTCTCGTACTCAAACCTGCGGCAGGAGGCAGGAAACAGTCGACTTCCTTGTGGAAAACTCTTTCACACTGCACAGCGGCATGTTGCTATTTTGACTTTTAAATTGCAGTTTCAGCTTCAGTTTCTCATGACGGCGTCGGCCGCAGAGTGTACCCGACAAACTCCTGACTTTATTCTCAGCCTGAAGGATAAACCAAATTCCTGTGGGGACTCTCGACTGTTTTATTTCACTCATGTGGAATCATCAAAACCACACAGGAGGACAAAGACGTGTGACAAGAGTCAATAAACTTCCACTAAACACAGCTGTCGTCCTTACAACAGTGTCTGTAATCATTTCTCCTCATTTCTCTGAGAGAGAAAGACTCAACAAACTAGACTGAACCTGGACTGTCCCCCTAGACTCCATAGAGGAAGATGTTAGCAAAGCTGACCTCCATCATGAACAACTCCTCTCACCTCCTGCATGAGAGGTTGCTGCTTGGTGGCCACCTGCATCGTCCCTCCAACCCGGTGCGACCCTCCAATCCACCGGCTAGAGTTAACTTAAGTTTGAACCAAATGACAGTCTGCGTTGTTTGGTTTTTAGAGAGTACTCCTTTAGTTTGAAGAGTATCGCTCGCCCTCAGTTTCCCTTGTAAGTTCACCTTACCTCTTTATGTTGTATAATAAAGTTCCTGACAATACATAATTGTGTTTTACAAAGCACGACTGGTTTTATGTTACCTCCTTTCCCAACACGAGCTGGGTAACAGAAGGTTTACTGTTTATATGGAGGCGGGTTTATTTTACTCCTGTCTCCAGGCGCCCCTCTCTTACCCCCCTGTTGCTCCCCGTTGCCCCCTGTTGCCCCTCTCTGTACCTGGCGTAGTCGGGCAGCAGAGACTGGTGGTCGTTCTGCAGAAGTCCTTTCATCTGGTTCAGGATGTCGAACCTCCAGTTGTCCAGAATCTGAGTCAGGTTGGCCACGCCGCGCATGTTCACCCTGTCAGCTGGACAAAAGAGATCATTTATTATTATTACTAGAAGAAGAAGATCCATGTTTATACAAGAGGTGAGGGTTGAACTATGAGGTGCAATGGAGGCTGTATCATATTTAGAAACTGAATTAATTCCGATCCGTCTGAATTTAATAAGATTGTTAAATTATGGAATTATTCAGCTCTCTGACAGAGTTCCCCGAGCTAAATCTGTATCTAAAGCCAGGAGGTGATTAGCCTAGCTTAGCATAAAAACTGGAAACAGTGTCCAAAGTTTTGCGGTGTGATCTTTCACCTCTAGTTTGACATCATCATGATGAGCCCTGAACTTGACCTTTGACCCAGAGTAAACAGAGAGTAATTCCAGTGCTCACAGCCATCCCTGAAGTTCCACTCGTCCGCAGTGGTGCTGGTGCTGGTGGCGGTGGCGGTTCTGCTCGCCGACGACGGACGCCGCCTCTGGGCCAGAACCGTTACCGTGGCGACAGCCAGTAACAGCAGCAGCACGCTCAGTTTGGAGGCCATGATCAGACCAGAACCTGGACATCAGTTAAGGAAGAAGAAGTTACATTTAAATTAATTTTTGGTCATCTTGCACAAACTGAGCTTGATGAAAATTGATTGTTTCACTGACTGATCGATTGATTTCAAAAATAATTTCCTCCTTTTCTTTAATAAAGATTGAGCCCAAAGCAGTGCCCTGAATGTTTCAGCATCCTTTGCATCTTCATCAGAGTCAAACCACTCAGAAGCAGCTCTATGTGGAGTTATTTGCACTTTATTAATACAGCAGTATGATTAAATCATGGATCAAAGCTCATTTCTTGTTTTCATCCTTCATGAAGACTTTATTCGAGTCTATAAATGTTGTTCTGAGTCTGCACACTGCGGGATTACACTATTCATCAGCACTGTGTTAAAGCTTGTACGGCTTTGCTACCACTGTGGCTATCACTCCAAATAAAACTGAGCAAAAGGAAGTCTAACTTTTCTAGTACAAACTCTTAAAGTCTTTGAGCCGTATCGGAGGCTGGATCAGGAGAAGAGGCCCTGAGGCTAAACTCTCAGCTCCTGCAGTCAGCTCGCATTAAGGAATGAGTCCGAGCAGCTGATCCACAAAAACAAAGTGACAGAGAGAGACTTGAAGAAGTGTGAGGAGAGCTGCAGAGACATGCCGGGTACGACCTGCCTCAGCAACTTCATATTTGTTCCACTGAAACATGCACACACACACCCACATACTCCTGCAATAATACACAGAGGCTCGAGTAGACTATACAGTGTGTCATCCTGGACATATGTTTAAATGAGTTTGAATATTTGAGACGTGCCGGAGAGGTTGGCCTCAAAACTAAAACTGTTAAATCAACATGTTGTAACTTTTCTCTGATAAACTAACGTCTGTTAAAACCTGATGATGCTACACTGACTTGTAATCAGGTGAATGGTGTCTCTGCCAACTGTAGCTGCTGTTAGCTAATGTTTGTTCAGTTTGTTAGCCGGGCTGCCCGGACTGTGAGCTCAGAGCACTGGGGGAGCATTAGTGTTTGTACCACAGGCGTTTTAGACCACCGGGAAGAAGAAGAAGAGGAGGTTTACAGGCCTGCAGAGCCGGTGTTGTGCCAGAACTGAAGCTGGGAAAACAGGCAATGTGACCGGGCTCAGCAGCTTCTATGGACATAATGGCAGAGGAGAAGAGAGCGAAGAGGACGTTGAGGGAGGAAGCTAAGAAGAGAAAAGGAGAGAGTGAGCAAGAAGAAGCCACCGGACAAGAGTAAATCTGGGACTGACTTTTAGTGGTTGGTGAGAGCTTGGTGAAATAAAAGGCTGAAAGACAGACGCCGAGCTGGGCTGACTGCTGTTGGACTAGTCAGTAATATTAGCTGGCTGCTATGTCTGCTGTTGGTGACCTTGTTGATGTTTGGCTGTTAGCAAAGTTGTCGACTTGCTAGTTTTTAATCGTAAGTAATGTAATCAGAACAAATACTCAAGTACAGCTGAACATAGTTACCACAGTGGGATTTAAAGTGGCTGTAAAGTTTGTGGTGAGTTTAGTTTCAGGTTGGATTCGGAGGTAAAAAGTCTCAAAACGTCTGTAATACACTCTGTTTTAGCCAAAATATAGATAAATGAGTTTCAGTGCTTCAGAGGCCCAAAAACTGCTGAAAAAGGCAATCCACTCTATTTTCTTACAGTCTGCTGACTTTAATCTCGTACTATTACTTAAAGGGTAAGTCTGGTGATAGTCTATATTTTTCTTCATGTCAACAAATTAAAATGTGCAGACTCCGTCCAGCACTGAGCTTTTCCTCTGTGCCACAGGGCTCCATTTCTGTCCAAAAAACATTAAAAACACATCAGCAATCCACTCTGTTGTTCCTTCATTACCATGAACAAGATTTCTGTTCTCAGTTGGAACCAATGAGCTCAGAGCTCAGAGCAACATGTTGTTGGTTTGGGTGTTTTTGTGGGAATTGGGTTAGATAATAAAACTGTTTTTTGTACCAGGCTGTAAACATGTTTATTTCTGCTGTGAAGTTGGACATTTTAACATGGGGACTTATGGAGACTGACTCACTTCTGGAGCCAGCCTCAAGTGGACGTTAGAGGAACTGCAATTTTTGACACTTCCTGTGTTGGCTTCACTTCACAGACACTTCACTCTCATTGCATTTTCAGGTGATTGTACGCTCGTGAAAACACAGTTATGACTATTATATCGATAGTAACACACATTTAACAAAGCAGCACTTATCGCTGAATAAATCATCTCCCAAAAACATGTTGAAGTAAACACACCCTGCAGGTATTCACACTCACACACATAAACAATGTCGTTGAAACGATCTGCAAATCTTTAAGTAACCAAAAATCTTCATCACTTCTAACCGGGCTCAATCTGCTAACCATGAAATAAGTTTGGCCCTGCAGTGGAAGAATTACAACGTTTTCCCAGAGTCATTCAATATTTAAACGGCAGATGCTTTATTCAAATTCAGGCTCAACATTAATAAAGAGATCCATTCAGTTTCATCTCCAGCATGCATTACTTAAAGTGCTCATGCCTTTACGCAGCTTGAATACAGTCATATTGTCTCTCAAAGCAGCAACAATGAGCAGAGAAAAACTTGAGATTATCTTTCAGAAACACTTTTTAAACTTCTTTTCTCTTGATTATTATCAACAGAAAGACATAAAGAGTCAGAAAATCAATTTAAACATTAAAATATCTGAGTAAAAAGCTGCTGTCTGCACATACCTGTGTATTAACAGAGTGTACCTGCTGTTTTGTAGCTCCTCTTCTGTAAAGCTTTCAGTAGTCCCAACAGAAGGCAGTGACAGGCATGCGGAAAGTGCAGAGAGACTGAGTCAAAACACACACCCCTGCTGCACAAAAGCATGCATACACATGCATACACACACACTCTCTCTCTCACACACACACACACACACACACACACACACACACACACACACACACACACTCACACACTCTCACTTTCAAACACACTCACACACATAGCAGCTACACTCTCCCCATCATTATGGAGGCCCAGTGGTCAGCACAGTGTGGTTTAAGGTTTGAGGCGAAGCTCCAGCACCTTGGTTGGTTTCATCTGTTTTGACCAACGTTTGTGTGTGTGTGTGTGTGTGTTTGTGGGTGTGTGGGTGTGTGTGTGTGTTCTTCTTTTCTGTGACCCTTGGATGAAGTCACATCCTGGATCCTTCAAATATGAGATCATTGGTGGGTTTTACCAGTCTGTGCTTGTGCAGAAAGAAAGAAAGAAAGAAAGAAAGAAAGAAAGAAAGAAAGAAAGAAAGAAAGAAAGAAAGAAAGAAAGAAAGAAAATATATAACCATATCACAAAAGTTCTGTTTTTAATTCACAGATGGATTTTTGACCCTCCATGATTTTGCAAACAAATTGCATTACTTTAATTACAGCTGTTCAATAATTACACTTATATCTGCTATAGTCAACTGTAACTGCTGCACATGCTGTATATATCTTAGTGTATTCATTTTACTCTGTTCATACTGTATATATATCTCAGCTTAACATATTCACCTGTATAGTGTTATTTATATATCTCTGTACATATGTGCTTTTTGCTCTTTTGGTTAGATGTTAAACTACATTTCGTTGTCTCAGTCTTGTACTATGACTATGTCTTGTAAAAAGTTTAATCTAATCTAACTGGACTCTGATGCGTTCAACAGTGATTTAAAGGAAGAGAAACAGAAAATCTTAATTGTTACAAGTGAATGGAAACAAATATTTTTATCAAACTTTGAGGACTGGCACCAAAGAACAAGATGGAAGTAAAAACAACTTGGGTCTAATCCTTGATTATGATTTACATTTTAATTCACACATAAACTGGAGTTACACCTTACCTTTCGCTGGAAGATGTCAAAAGATGACTCATGCTTTTGTACTTTGACATCTAGTTATATGAACACACTTTTAACATTTTATAAAACCACTTGGCTGTCGGCTCATTCAGATTGAAGCAGCAGTCATCATATCACTGGTTCTTGAAAAGCAGCATGAAATAATATTTGATCTCAGTTTTATTTCTTAATTTCGTGTTATAATGGATCATTTTTTTATTTTACATGAAACATTATCTACATATATACATACAAAAAGACAGTATCAGTGGATTCTCTGTCTGTCAATAAAGTTTGAATTTAAAAAAAATAAGAGCGAATAGAAGAAGGTCGGGTCGCGTAGGTTCATTCTCCTCCGTGATTGGCTGTTACACCTATCTGTCAAATGCTTCGTTTCCGGTCTGTGCCGTTGCTAAGTAACAGTAGCTATCCACTAACGAGAAGCTAGCTAGATGCTAACATCTAACATTTAAGAGTTTGGGGACGTTTTAACTAATTTATCACCAATAAAACTGCTCGTTTGAAGCCATGACGGCCATAAAAGACGGAGAATACACGGCTACAATATACAAACTGGTGAGAATGGTGTTATTTTAAACGAGGTTAGCTGCACGTCGTTAGCAGTTAACGCTAACTCCGTTAAAACATCGTTTAATTTGATGTTTTCAACTTACTAATAAATATAACGTTAACTGTTACACAGCACTGATAACAGCTCTCTGGAAATGTGATAAATTCAACATTAACAGTTTTATAAGTAACGTTAACTTCTGTAATGTAATTATAATTGTTATTGCTCAATACATTAAAATCGTTAAAATGATCCTTGTTGTAGGGCTGATAGTGTTTAATATAAACGCTTTATATAAAGAGAATAAGACCACCACCGCTAACTGTCATGTGTGTTTTAGATTAAAGATGGACAGTACGTGGAAGCTATTCACATCCTGAACGGGCAGCTTCAAAAACACACCAAGGTAAGAGTGTGTGTGTGTGTGTGTGTGTGAGGTGTCTGCAGGTCTGCAGGACACACGTTGGACATAAAAAACTGATATGATGAGCCAGGTAATTGATCCAAAAGTCGATTGACAGAATCCATTAATTATTCCAGTAATTTTTCAAGCTCAGATGGCTGCAACTAATCATTATTTTCATTATCAGCTAATCTATCAATGATGCTTTTGATTAATCAATTAATTATTCATCCATTTTCTGTAACTGCTACAGCCTATCCCAGCTGACTTAAAGGAGGAGTACACCCTGGACAAGTCTCCAGTTCATCACAGGGCTCATAGAGACAAACAAACAATCACACTCACATACACACCTACGGACAATTTAGAGTCATTAATTAATCTGTTAAGGTCATAAGGAAGCGGGGAGAACAAACTCCACACAGAAAGGCTTCAGCCGAGGTTTGAACCTGGAACCTTCCTGCTGTGAGGCGACCACTGCACCACCGTTCCGCCTCAGTTAATCATTTGGTTTGTAAAATGTCAAAAACTTGTGATCAATCACAGCCTCCCAGAGCTCAGCTCAGAGTTATTCAGTTTAATATGATGACAAACAGAAGCAGGAAGCTGAAAAACTGCAGACAAATTTTACTAAGATTAACCAACTATAAAAACAGCTGCTAATTATTTTTCTGTTGATCGACTCATCGATTAATGAGCTCGTTGTTTCAGATTTGCTGCCTGTTTCTTGGACTGTAAATCGAATATATATTCAGTTTTGAGCTGTAGGTCAACAAAACAAGAAATTTGAAAATGTCATGTTGGGTTTTATGGTAAATTTTGAGTGCAAGAAAGTTCAGTTTTTCATATTTTCTTTAATATTTTTTAACCAAACAATCAAGAAAAAACAAACCAAAACAAGATGTGATGCACACTTTAATGTTTCACATGATGTATAAACAACCACTCACGTTTTGCTGATTAATATTTCTAAATTGATTTATGACGTATATTTCCTGATAACATTGATTTATATTTGACAGTGTCTTGGTTTGAAAAGGCTGAAGTCGTTGTTTTATGTCAAAAACGTGTCTCAGGTAATCATCCCTTTAACTCTCTCTCTGTTCTGATCGTGTCTCAGTCCAGGGCGGCGTTATCTCTGCTGGGTTACTGCTACTACCACCTCCAGGATTTCACCAACTCTGCAGATTGCTACGAGCAGCTCACCCAGCTGCACCCGGAGGTGGAAGAGTACAAGGTGTACTATGCCCAGTCCCTGTACAAAGCTGGAGCTTATCCCGAGGCCACCAAGGCCTCCTTCGTGCTCGACAACCCGAGCAGTCACACCAAGGTACTGCTTTGTTTTATCAGGAAATGAACGTCTTCGGGTCCAGGTGTTCCATCACTGCTTCAAATTTGCAATTTAAGAACTTCCATCTTATTTACATTGAATTTTTTCCTCCTCCATCTGTTCCACACTTTCCATCACTGGGAGCTGTTGTTCAGCAAAAGTGCTTTAACAAACGCATATGGGCCGTAAATGCACAACAAATGAAATAAAGCGAGCAGAAATCTGTCGAGCTCAGCAGCAAGAAACTATTTTATTAACAAGTCAAAACGATGCTGCAACTTAACTCCACCTCGTCAGTATGTGTTATGTACGTTATGTTCACAGCAAATGTTTGAACTCATCGTGTTCTGGGTCACGACAGTTTGGGTCACAGTCTGAGCTCGTCTCGTCACATCACGTCTCTGTTTTACCCCCTCTCTCTCTCTCTCTCTCTCTCTCTCTCTCTCTCTCTCTCTCTCTCTCTCTCTCTCTCTCTATCTCTATCTCTCTCTCACAGATGGTCAAACTTCAAGCCTGCATCAAATACTGTGAGGAGGATTACTCTGCTGCCAAGGTGACGAGCTCGCTCACATTATGTTCATACACACACATTCACTTCATTTGAATTATTATCTGCAGCCAAACACACACTCATCACACTCATTCATTTACTACTCTGTGTGTGTGTGTGTGTGTGTGTGTGTGTGTGTGTGTGTGTGCAGTCACTGCTGGAGCAGCTCTCCCAGGACGACCCAGACTACGTCTACAATATGGGCTGTTTGCTTTACCAGGATGGCAAGTACGAGGAGGCCTGTAAGAAGTTCATGTCCGCCATGCAAGTGCTGGGATACGTGCCAGGTGATCATCCTCTGTCAATGTTTCTAATTTAAGATAAAGTGCTTTAAAATTGTTCTATCATCATAAATTCATGATCCTTCATGTTGGGTTTGGGTTCATAAACTAACTGGTTCCATTAAAGTTGATCTTCTCTCTGTCAGCGCTGTCCTACAACATTGCACTGTGTTACTACAACCTGAAGAACTACCCCCAGGCCCTCAAATACATCGGAGAGATCATCGAACGAGGCATCAAGGAACATCCGGGTAAGACCACATCACGTCTGTGTCGGCTCTGTGCATTCACCCGACAGCAGACTCCTCATTCATTTTACCGTCAGTCACTGCACAGTGACGTGTTGATCGTAGGCTGTTTGATCATTCTCTGGTCTAGTATCAGTGATCTGTTGGTGTCACATTATTTGATGTTTCTTCTGCATGTCAGAGCTGAGTATCGGGATGACGACTGAGGGCATCGACATCCACAGCGTGGGCAACACGCTGGTGCTTCATCAGACGGCTCTGATCGAAGCCTTCAACCTCAAAGCTGCCATCGAGTACCAGCTGAAGAACCGTAAGAACACTCAGCGTCTCAGACCTTGGCCTCAGAAACTCGAAGTTTGTAACGTAAAAGTAGAAGGATAACGTGACATGATGACAAAGAAGGTAGCATTAGCACTGACAGCTAAACAGACAGACAGGAGGTCCTCTCAGCTCTACAGAGCATCTCAGCTCACAGTTTTGATTTGATGGCGCACATTGTGACTGTTTTAGTTCACCCTCATCACTCTCACCACTCTCATCAGGGTGTTTTCAGTAGAAAAGCTCAGACAAACTCACTGTACACGACCTTCACAGTTAGAGATGAGCTGATGAACATGAGGAGCATGTTTTAAAATATTTTTCTCAGGAGTCGGATCCCAAACAAGAGCTGAAAGCAGACAGAGCAGATGTTGGACTTACTTTTGTCAGCTCCAAATAAATGTTACAGTGTGTCTCCTGAATGTGTCAACAAGTGTTTGCTGACGCCCTCATATCAACTTTATAGAGTGATAACACATTAATGTTATGTTCTAACCTCTAACCTGTTCAGCCTTGTTCACTCTGCAGCTGCTGATTTCCATTTAACCAAGCCAAACATCACCACACTGGTTATTAGTATAATATGTGTTTATTCTTATTTAAACACAGGTTATATGATCCAGATCAAATCAGGTCACTTTTACAGAGCAGAGATAGAAAGAGATGAAATCCACCTGCTGAAGACTTCATAGTCTCTTTTTATCTTCATACAGACACATTATCAAACCATCAACTGTCTGAAAAGTTAACACTGAAACCTTCCTTAATGAGACAGAGAAATCTTTTCATTTCCAGTTTTACCACAAAATACCACGAAACTGGATAATAAGTGAATCTGTTTAAAAAGTTAATTCACATTTTAAATGTCAATCCATCAAACTCTTGAATCACTCTTCATGTTTTAACTGCTCTGTGATTTAATTTATCCACTTATTAAATCTTTTTGTAATTCTTCTATTTAAAGTATCGACTTTCTGGAAACGTTTCACACATGGATGTAAACAATGCAGGATGTTTAAATTTTCATAAAACCGACTGAGCAAAGGAAACTCACTCAACACATTAGTTATGCCTCGAGTTAGCATAACGTTTGTTTGTTTGAGTCTCTTTAAGTGAGTCTGCTGGTAAACTAAACTTTGTGTTTTCATGTCGTCCTGCAGTGAAAGGAGCTCAGGAGGCTCTGACAGACATGCCCCCCAGATCAGAGGAGGTAAGCATCATCGCCCATTAACTTCCACTATGTGTGTGTGTGTGTGTGTGTGTGTGTGTGTGTGTGTGTGTGTGGATTATTCTGTTATAATCTGAATTAAGGCTGCCCGGACCTGCCCCGCTAACAGCCGGCAGATAACAGTGATTAATAGAATATTAGGACAGAGACGTAGGTGTGAAGGCTCACACGGAGGTAACGGTGAGAGTTTTATCGTCTTCAAAGGGCTTTATTAAAATTAATGTACAGATGGGGCACTGTCCTTGGTTTCGGTCTCTACCTCCCACTGAGTCTTTGTAAGTGTTCGACCGGTGCCCCCTACTGGAGTTTAAAGTTGAGTGCATGCTGTCAGCGTCCAGATGGAAACACAAAAGCAAAGTTAATGATTGTTTGTGCCATAAACCTGCAAAGTTATCACAGATTTTATGATTCGGCTGAACTCATGATTCTCAGACTTTTCCTGGCACAACCCACCACACACTTTTTATCAATCGTTAATGATCGGGCAGTTTGAGAACCACTGCTCTAAACAATCTATTTCATCATCCACCAACAGCATGAAACAAAGTGCATCTCATACTATATACTCTGTGTGTGTGTGTGTGTGTGTGTGTGTGTGTGTGTGTTTTGGCAGGAGCTGGACCCGGTGACGCTCCACAACCAGGCTCTGGTGAATATGGACACGAAGCCGTCGGAGGGTTTCGAGAAGCTGGCCTTCCTCCTGCAGCAGCCGTCCTTCCCCCCCGTCACCTTCGGAAACCTGCTGCTGCTCTACTGCAAACACGAGGTACACAACGGGCCGGCCCGCCGCTCACAGGCTGTCCTGAACCTGGACGGTCCCAGAATGGATCAGCTGGCTACGAGCTGACTGCTGTGTACCAGTCCAGGTCACAGGCGTCTAATTTTAAACTTGTGTAATAAGTTTTTAACCAGTTTGATCAGTTTGTTAAGTTGGTGCTGTCACGATTCGATTACATTCAAATTCTTCATTAAAAAGAAATGCTACCAGGAATGAAGTGCGATATAACTTTTAAACAAAATGACAATCACCAGGTGGCAGAAGGAACTTCCACCTCCAGCCTGCAGCCTTTAAACGAGCACAGTCAGTGAAAAGGAGTGTAGTTTGACGCTGAGCTTAAAGATCGACAACATCAGAAATCAATACGCAGCTCTACAGCAGAAGAACTCGAGAGAATGAACTGAACATGCTGTAACAGTCATTTATTACATTTATTTGTGGCCTCCATGTGTTGACCTTGTTTATGTCAGCGCTGTTGTGCTGAATGATCTCGAGCAGGTCTTCATGACACCGTGTGTGTTACATAACACTGCCTCAGCATTTTCCACCATCCTGTACGCCGGTGAGCGTCCACGCAGGGAGCGGCGCTGTTTTCAGAAGGATTTGGTGTCATGTGGTGCGAGTCTCAGTGGAAAGAGCTGAAAGCACACAGAGAGGTGGGTCTTTCATTAAAATGGTATTAACGTCTCTGTTGGACTCTCTTTCAGTACTTTGACCTGGCGGCCGACGTCCTGGCAGAGAACGCCCATCTCACCTACAAATTCCTCTCCCCGGTACGTCACACTTCGCACGGACAAACATGTTTTTGATGTTTTTATTAAAAATCACATCAGATCCTCGTTCACACTGTTCTGTTCTGTTCTGTATTCAATAACCATGAGAGGTTTCTATGTCAGGATCCATATTCAGGGTGTGTTTCTGTCCTCTGCAGTACATGTACGAGTTTCTCGATGCCCTGTTGACCTGCCAGACGGCACCAGAAGAGGTACTGCGAGGATAATGAAACATTTAGTTGTGTTATATCCTCCATGAATAAAACGTTTACTTTGTTTCACTTCCTGTCTGTTTGTTTGGTTTCAGGCTTTCAGGAAGTTTGATGAGATGAACGGCAAACTGACGGAGCAGCTACGCAAGCTGGCCAAGCAGGTTGTTCACCTCCATCCTCCACTCTGCCCTTTAATGAAGCTATCTTTGTTTCTTTCTCAGTTATTATGTATTGGACTGTGTTTATTTTTCTATGTTTATCATAAGTCCATATTCATTTTGAGATATTAAATATCAGACTTAAAGACGTCATCTGTCATGGCTGCTAATAAAGTTTAATCTGTCAGTTCCAGATGACTCAAACACGACTAACACTGTGAAAAAGATGTATTTTATTCTTAAACGAGGACTTAACAGAAACTTTTACACAGAAATCTATTTTTATTTTAGAACAACAGTTCGAGAAATTGACAGAGTTTTTGTTTTTGTTCTTCGTCTCTGAAGGTTCAGGATGCCCGGCAGGCTCGAGACGACGAGGCGCAGAAGAAAGCTCTGCAAGACTATGACCTGATGCAGGAGAAGTGAGGACACACACACACACACACACACACACAACATGTACATGTATGTAGATTTCTACGCTTGACCAAACAACATCTTTGAAGATAAAAACATGGACGAAATGTTTGATTTGTTTTCGATGATGAGACGAGACTAAAATGTTGATGGATTATCGAACATAATGTAAAAAACATATTCACCATCAGTCGATCTAATCAGCTGTTCCTCTGCCTTAAAGTTCTATATATTTGATAACTCTCCTCTGTGTGATTGGTCCGGTCTTCCTCAGGTACATCGTGGTTTTGATGGCCCAGGCAAAGATCTACTGGAACCGGGAGAACTTCCAGATGGTGGAGAAGATTTTCCGTAAGTCGGTGGAGGTCTGTAACGACGACGACACCTGGAAGCTGAATGTCGCTCACGTGCTCTTCATGCAGAACAAGTACAAGGAGGCCATCGGCTTCTACGAGCCCATCGTCAAGAAGCACTACGATAACGTGAGTGATTCAGGGTGGACGGTCACAAGGATATGAAGGGAATACATGTGTGGAGGCCAGGCTCAGATACTCTTCTGTTAATCAGCCCTCCTGACAGTCTGCGGTCAGGCCTTAGTGTTGACAGTTTGCCTTTCTGTCCAGGTGGAGCAGTGTAACATTCAGGAGTGTCCCTGCAAGTGCAAACCTTCGGTAAAACTAGAGAGCAAACAGCTCTGTGTCGATTCCTCTGCAGTGTGTCCTCACATCTGTGCATGACATCTGTCTGATCATTTTCTGCTGCTGCTGCCGTGTGCTTGTCTTTATTTTGTCTTTATTTGGTTTGTTTGCAGTGCGCATGTCTTCAAAATCTGACTTTTGTCCAGTTTCAGAGAAATACATCACGGTAAACTTGGCTGAGGTCCCTGCAGTGTTTGCGTTCATTCAGTTTGAAAATAATTAACTTTATCAGAGTTTGTTCAGTTTTATCTGATTTACATCTTAAAGGTCTGAGACTTTTTTTATCTACAGACGTGTTGAAGTGCCGTGTTTCTACAGTAGCCCAGAACAGACAAACTAAACACTGACTTTAGACCTTTCAAAATGTCTTTTTGTGGCCACCGTAGTTTTTCCATCATACTAGGAACAGGAGGGTGAGTGGAGGGGTTGCAATCTGCAGCTACACCTCTAGATGTCACTAAAATCCTGCACGCTGCTCCTTTTAAAATGAATTTAATCATTTAAAAAATGTAATTTGCTTTTTGGGGTTCTGATGAGAAATAACACCAGTTTCATTGATTACCCTCTGAAATCTCAAAAGTTTCATTTTCTGTGAGTGATTCTCATTGAAGATTCTTATTATTTAATTTTCTGAACTAAAACATCTGAACAAAGTCTAGAGTTTCTTCACAGTCAATGAGACAAACAGCACAGGTCCTTCAATAATGTTCAACAAGTGTTAAATAAATGTTTGTGTGTGTGTGTGTGTGTGTGTGTGTGTGTGTGTGTGTGTGTGTGTGTGTGTGTGTGTGATCCTGTAGATCCTGAATGTGAGCGCTGTAGTTCTGGCCAACCTGTGTGTGTCGTACATCATGACGAGCCAGAATGAAGAGGTACAGAGACGTTAACTCACTTTTATCATCAAGTGAAACTTTTTATGTTTGTGTTTATGACTTTTGTAACTTTTATAGAGTTAATTAACTTTCTTCTGACTTTGATACATTACACAATTACACAATAATATAAATCAGTGTCCTGTTTCCTCCTCCTCATCATCGTTGTCGTTCTGGTCTAACAGGCCGAGGAGCTGATGAGGAAGATCGAGAAAGAAGAGGAGCAGATCTCCTACGACGACCCCGACAAGAAGGTCTTCCACCTCTGCATTGTTAACCTCGTCATCGGGTGAGTTCCAGCTGACTTTCACGTTTCATCACAGCACTTCATATTTTACAAAGATGAATCAGTAAAACATCTGTCCTGATGTTACCTGATGATTTGTGTTTTTCTTTCAGGACGTTGTACTGCGCAAAGGGAAACTACGACTTCGGCATCTCTCGTGTCATCAAGAGCCTCGAGCCGTACAACAAAAAGGTCGGACATTTTTTGTACTTTAATCATCATTAATGACGTTAACATGGCATCAAATCAAACATGTACAAACAAAACATGGAACACGTCCAACTATTTAAATCGATTAACAGGCTGAACAAAACGTTAACTAGAAGATAACTCTGAGAGCTCAGGGCTCCGCCTGGCTGTAAAGACTGACACGGTCAGACGTCACAGAGGACTTTCAGACTACAACTAGATCCATTTGAGATTATTTCCCATCATGCACCTGGTGGAAGTTATTGAAAAATGGAGCAGAAACAAAAGCTGCTTTTGTCCACAGCTGTCACAGCTGTGAGCATTTCAAGGGCTGCAGGAATTTCTGTTCACGTTCTTTCTCTTTCTATTCAATCGTGGTCCAGCTGCCAGGACACGTCAAAGAGACACAATCCACAGCTCCGCCAGTTTCTCCTTTTCTACAGTCCAACAGAGCCGAGACTTCAACTGGAGTCAAACCATGTTACACACTTCCACCAAGTTTCATTAAAATCAGACCTGAAGTTTCTCCATAAACCTGCCGTGAACGTGACCTCTTATCCTGTTTTACTTTAATTTATTTGACTTGTTTTGTTCTCGAGAACGTCTTCAGCTCCTTCTTAAAACCTTCTTCAGATTCTTCAGATGTAACACAGTGAGATACCTTCAGTCTTCAGTTTGTAACAAAGCTCAACACATTCAGTGTTTGTAAAAAAGTTGTCTTTTATTTTGAAGTGTTTGTCACAAACACGTCCTCATTAAAATGTCAAACTTAAAAGTATCAGGTTGCGGTTGTCCCTCCAGGACTCCCTCTCTGAGGCTCAGCAGCTCTTTTCGGGACCTTTGATCCGGTCCAGTCACAACACCAGAGTCGGACTGCAGCTGAGTCCACTAAGCTCCAGCTGAGAACACAAGCCGTCATTCTGAGTGTTTCCCGCTCTCTCGTCCTCACAACAATCAGCACCACAGAGTCACGTTCACACTCAAAGAGTTCAGGAATGTGGAGCCTCGCGAGTCACGCCAGCTTCTCACAAACCGGACCGTCACGTCTGAACTCTGAACACAAGGAAGACGTCTCTGTCACAAACCGTGAATAAAATATGATCCAGTTTCACCAAAATCAGTGAAATAGTTGGTGGTGTGTGACTTAGTGCCGTAAAGCGTTACGTACTTCTCCCGACCCGGAGCCCAAAGTTACATAGTGTGAGAACAGACGTACGAATGACAGAGACACCATTCACCTGATCACAGGTCAGTGCAGATCAACAGGATTTAAAGTGTTTGTGTGCATTAAGTAACATGATGTATCCTCATTAATCTGTGTGTGTGTGTGTGTGTGTGTGTGTGTGTGTGTGTGTGTGTGTGTGTGTGTGTGTGTGCAGTTGGGGACGGACACATGGTTCTACGCCAAGCGCTGTTTCCTGTCTCTGCTGGAGAACATGTCCAAACACATGGTCATGCTGAGGGACGCTGTGGTACAGGAGTGTATTCAGTTCCTGGAGCACTGCGAGGGTGAGCAGCAGCCACACACACACACACACACACACCTGTAAAAACGTTGGATCGCTGCAGTACCAGCATACCGACAAACACTGACGCTCCACCATCAGTCTCGTGTTCTCTTTACATCTTCATGACTTTGTGATCTTTAAGGTCACACACACGTCGGGTGTTACGAACATTTCAGCGTCTCTGAGAATCTCGTGTTACTTTTACATGTTCGTCTCTCCCGCAGCGTACGGTAAAGAGGTTCCCGCCATCATTGAGCAGCCTCTGGACGAGATCCACATCCATATCGGAAAGAACACCGTCACCTACGAGGCCCGACTGCTCAAGGCGCTGTTCTACGAGGTGATTGGCTGGAACAAGTGATGTCATCACACAGGTTAACGTGTGAGGAACATCACTGACTGATTAAAGAATCATGGACCTGGAAACACACACACACACACACACACACCCCAGGGGACGCTTTTATTTTTAAGTTTGTGGTTCTGGCAGGAAGCTGGTTCCCACAGATGTCACGTAATCGAGGCCTCTCGCTCCGCTTCATGAAGACAGACAAGTTTTCATATATTACTGTTTTAACACAGAGTTTGTTTAATTGTTTTATTCTTCTAACATTCATGATTCATGATAACAATTCATGATAACATTTTGTAACATGCGTTTATATTCATGCATCGTTGTCTTTGGTCAGTTCTGCAGCTGCCTGCTGGACATAAAATGTTTGTTAAAGCAGAAATATAATTTAAAGAAAATAAAGATTATTATTTTTGAAGAAAAAACTAAATATTTGTTTATTTTTCTTTAAAGCTGCATTAAATATTTCTCAAATAGAGACACTCCAATCAGACTTTTGATGGAACGACCCCGCAAGAACCTCCTGGAAGCTCCGCCCCTCACACCTGTCACTCAGGAACTCACCGATCCAAAACCTGCCTCCCCTTAATGCCCCCTGATCCATAACAATCTCACTTATACCTAAAAAATACCAACAACCAGTGAAGGCATCGAGTACTGACCAATCAGAGGCAGGGAAAGAAACCTGGCATACAGGAGAAAGTTGACCGAGGGTGACAAAGTAGGTGAACTTCTCCACCAACATCTTCAAACCTCTTGTGAACAACGCTGCGTTCATTAAACTCTATAAACAAGTTTTCATTGTGATGCGTTCAGGCGTGTCGTAAAGAATACTTTTTGAGCACCACCGGATTCATCAAACAGACAAAAGTAATCGAAGCGCAGAGCCGATCAGCAGAGTGAATGTGATAAAAAGTTTGTCTTTCATTGTGATCGATCTGACTGTGACAGTAACTTTCTATCAGGAAGGTGACAAAGTCAGAATGATTAAAGTTCTGAGAATAAGGACCGGTTCATAAAGTTCAGTCATTTCCCTTTAATTCAACAGATTTCATCTAAAGTCTGGACCGATTTCTCGGAGCGGCCTGAAATTCAGACAAAAACTTCAAATCAGGAGACGATATCTTGATTACTGTTGTTCTGTGGAATAATTAAACTGGACAATAAAAAGGGAAACTCTGATTTCATTTAGACAAATTAAATACGTTCTCTATGCTCAATGCGTCGCAGACAGCCTGAAGACTCGGATCATGAATGACGACAGATTAAACGTTTATCAGACTATTTGGAGTGATGTGAATCCTGATGGTTTCCTGGCGGATTGGAGCGTCTCTACTTTTAAAAGGCGTCTTCTTTGTTTGTTTGGGATTAATCAGATCCACAGCTGCAGGTCAGATTCAGCAGGTAGAATATAATATGAAAGAAATATAAAAAAATCTATTTTGTTTCCATTTTGTGCCCAAACAGCTTCCAAGTGTTTTATTTTTATCATCTTATGTTCATAAAGCAACATGTTGTGTCGGGAGTCTCCGGCTGTGAAGAACATCTCTACCCGATGATCTACAACGATTTACTATTGTGAACGCCCCCCTGAAGACGGTGGAGAGGGTGGAGGAGCGTTCAGGAGAGCGGCCTCTTCGTTATGTCCTGTTCTGCCAGGTAGTAGTTCAGGTAACCTCCCAGAGCGCCGACAGCCACCGCTGTCATGTGACTGGAACAGCCGTCTGTGAGACGGGAAAAGATGAGAAGATGTTTGAGGAGAAACGATACAAGATACAACAACACATTATTGTTATGTTGTCGGTCACAGACTGACCTGGAAGGATCTTCTCCCTCCTCTTCACCCTCCTGTGAGGCTGCAGCTGTTCCAGCAGCTCGTCTCCGATGATCTGAGAGATGATGCTCTCTGAGGAGACAAACAAAATATGAACCGTTGGTCCGTCTATCAGCGCCTGCATGAGTGCCTCAGCTAATGAAGCTAATGAAGGTAATGTTCTCTGTCTGGTTTCAAACACTCACTGTCTCTCCCAAAGCAGCCCACTTCCTCGTCCTGCAGCCTGAGGATGTGCTGCAGCCAATCAGCTTTGTAGAAGTCAGAGAAACCGGCCAATCCGCAGATCAGAACTGTTGACAGAGAGAAGAGGAACTTGAGTCAGAACATTCAGCAACATGTCGTGTACGTCTGATTGAACCTTCAAGAGATTTACATTTGGCAGTCAGAGTGCAGTTTATCGTCTTTCAGCAGTTTACTATACACAGGCGTCACATCGTGTGTCAGTAACATAAACTAACACTGTCTGAAGTGAACACTCACTGTTTTCGATGAAGATGTCCACTGTCTGCTCGGTCAGACTGTCGTTGATGATGTCCTGGTTGGTCTTCATCATGTTGGAGCAGAAGATCTTCTCGTAGTTGCGTTCGGTCATGTTGGCTCGGGACGCTCGAGTGTCGCCTTTCAGCAGGTTGGTGCAGCCTCTCTGAGTGGGAAACAACAAACCAGTCAGCGTCTCAGAGAGGCAACGAGTCCAGGGAATGTACAGAGCAACGGTTCTTAACTTAGCATCAAGAGAACATGTTGAAAATCTCTAATATTAAACCTGGAAAGCAAAGTTAAATTGTCAGCAGAGAGACTTTCTCAGCATCAAATCATGGATACAAGGATCCTAGGCAGCAGGTCACGGATCTCCACATCCAGTTAGTTGCATCAAAGTTCGATCAGGCAGTCTGGAGAGGTTTCATTAGAGATTTACTAAAGAAAGAACGTAAGACTCTAGTCAGTAAAAGTTCTGTCAACAGAAGGAGGTTTGTAGAGATCTCAGAGGGGGAGGAGCAGTTTCTAAACCTTCTCAGGAGAGAAACAAGACCAAACACTGACTAAGAAATATCAGCATTTCACAGCGGATGACTTGAAATGAATCCGGGAGATTGAACGACACCACTGGGTATCAAACCCACGGTGAAACATGGTGGACTGAGGGAAAAAACTGAACTCCACCCTGATCAAAGAGAAGTAGGACTCCATTCTTCAGAGGAGGGTTAACAGGAAGACAAACTGTCTTATCTGTTAATTTCTTATGAAATCTGAATGAATGTTGGTAATTTACAGGAAATGATTTCTTCACTTCTTCTGCTGTGACAAAACAAAACAGTGAAAACAGAATATGGAGAAGTCTCTTTCAGTGGAGTCCAAAAGTCCACCAGTCAAGATACTTCTATTTTTTTATAGTCGTCGGTCTTCTTTGGTCTTTAAGATGTGTTTGGGGTCATTGTCCTGCAGCAGTATTAATCCATAAAGATGTAAACCAGAGGGTGAAGCACATCTCTGAAGAATGGAGTCCTACTTCTCTTTGGTCAGGGTGGAGTCAGTAGAGTTCAAACTTGAATCTTCCATCAGTCCACTATGTCTCACCGTGGGTTTGATCCCGTGATATCGTACTCTCTCTCATGTTCGTGTCCTCACATTCACCCTCCTATTACTGCATAAATCTGTGTGTTCGCTCTTGTTTCTCTCCTGAGAAGTAGTTTAGAAACTGCTCCTCGTCCTCTGAGACCACCTTCTTTGAACTTTTCTTTGAGCTTGATGTGTTGATCTTCTGATGGTGAGGTCACTTTCAGTCTGCCTGATCGTGGTTTGGTTACAACTGATCATTTCTGATCTGTTTTCCTAAACCTGCTGCTCTAATTGCTCTTCAGTGATCGGATAATCCTCGATAGTTTCAGCTGACCATCTCACCATTTTTCCAATCATGAAGTAGAGCAGCTGGTGGGACAGAGAGTAGTGTGGACAACCGAAGCGAGTCATCGTGTCCCGACAAGGTTTGGTGACGATGCACGGCGTCCCGTTCATCTTCCTACTCGGACAAACAAACACAGTTTGAACAGGTCAGTGATTTCACACTGAAACTTTATTGATGTTTTTTAGTTAGGATTAATCTTTGGGTCAGAAAAAAATCTGATTTTCCAAAACACAAAGTTAAAATAAGTCCTGATACCTCAACAAGAAAACATTTGTCAGAGCCTTCTAACAGGTTTATGTCTGGTTATAGATTAGACAATGTTAAAGTTAGTGTAAGACTCCAGCTGTGACCCAAACTTTGACGGGATGTGAACCTCCATCATCCCTCCTTCCTCACATTTTTTGCAGTGTGTTAGGTCGTGTTTCAGGCGGTGTGTGTTGTTCTCTGTTCGTACCAGGTTCCCAGCAGCAGGGTCAAACATTTGTCACTGAGCTGCTCGTCGTAACACTCGGTGGTCATGGTGGAGGAGTAGACCAGGCTGGGATCTGTGGAGCTCCACTCCTGAGGAATCAACCAGAAACTCCACAAAAGCAAGGGCTCGAACTCTGCATGATACAGGGGAGTGGAAGGGTGGAGGCTGAACCATTCATCAACCAATTATTAACCATTTATTTGATGAGCTTCCTCTTTGTTTTCTTACAGACAGTTGAGTAAAAGTAAAGTTTTAGCTGCACGTCTCTTAACGTTGGCAAATGTTTTGTTTCTGTTTCCAGACCACAGTTATCGTCACACCACGTTATCTCTGGGAAATGAAGTCTTTCTCACCTCTGTAGTATTTGGGGTCGTTCTGCTGCAGGGCAGCGACGGCCTTGTCGAAGCTTTGGTCGAGACGTTTGACCAGAGCGACAGCGGTGGTTCTCTGAGCCCAGCTGACCGGGTCACTGTGAGGCCACGTCCGGATGGCTTCCTTCAGTTCAGCTGAGACACAAAACAAACATTATATGAAAGCAACAAGTTATTTCAATTGATTAAATTAATAATATTAATGTTAAATAACAGAATTCTGAAGTTGGATCAGGTGAATGGTGCGTCTGTTCTCACACTATGTAACTTTGGGCTCCAGGTCGATCACCCACAAGAAGTATAAATCAGTATTTGTTCTGATTTGTTGCCTCCACTTTCCATCAAAAACTAGTGAGTGGACAACTGTGCTAACAGCCAAACATCAACAGGGTCAACAGCACAAGACATAGCACCACTACAACACCATTCACCTGATTACAAGTCAGTGTAGCATCAACAGAATTTAAAGGATTTAAAAGTTATAATTTAACTTTTAAACAATGATCAGACTGATGTGAGTGTTGAGTTTATTACTAATTTATTTTATGAGTTTATTTTAATGCTCTCATGTATTTCTCTTAAATGTCCCACTTTAACTGAACCCATCCATAACAAACAAACAGACACGCTGCAGATGTTTTGCAGCTGTTTCATGCGGTCTGTTTTCGGGCTCCGGATCTGTTTACGTACCCTGCAGCATGAGGAACCCGACCACCCCGTCCAGGTTGATGTGCTCATGTTGCCGCTCCAGGAAGGATGCTCCCCTGGAGAGGCTGCTCAGGATGTCATCGATCACCTCCGCCCGTGACCCGGACACTGCGGCAAACAGAGCCAGCAGTGCGGCCAGCTGGTGCCCCTCTGCCCGCATCTTCTCACACGGTTAATCCCGGTCTGGAGGCACCGGGACAGTTTTCTCCGATAGAAACACCGAGGGAGGAGCAGGGGGAGCAGACTGAGCCTCCTCTACCAGGGGGAGGAAACAGCGTGACGTCAAACAGGCTGTGATTACGAAATCCAAACTTAAGATGGTAAAAAAGTGTTTGGACACAAAATCACCCACACTGCATATCTGTATTATTACAGGAGATCACCTGGAATAATACTGCTGCTTCATAAATTAAAATTAAAACACAAAATAATCAAAGGAAGTCACAGAAATGTGTCAATAACTGGAAATATTTGAGTGTTCAGAATTACAAAGTAAGACAAAATGAAAACTTCAGATGGAGTATACTCATTATTTCATTAAGGCTGAAGGGCAGAGGGAAATAAACACTGAAATTACAACAAAAGTCATTATATTTAAATTTAAATATAAGGGACATGGACACAGTTTGTGTGGAAATATCCAGATATCTGACCTGCTGCTTCATAACACCTCAAATAAAGAGTAAACATGTTGGCTGTTCTGTCAGAATAAAGAGGCAAACCACACATATTTTTGGTAATGTTATAAATTACACTACTTGGGGAATGTACATGTTATTATTAGAGACATCCTGACATGATTGGACCCCTGACTGTAGAACAATAGTCAGGACCTATCAGGCACATCAACAGTCATATATGAACGTCAGGATACAGGAAATATTCCATTCTTCAGTAGGCTAATGGACACTAATAAATAAAAAATAAAGAATAATAAAAATCAGTTATTAAACATTATTATCATTATTTAATAAACAGCGACAAGAACAAGAACATTCATTTTATGACCACTTATGGAGGTCCTAGCCCTCACATTGGGAAACACTTTCACACTGTGAAATATCTCTCTTTGTTGCACCCTAACCCTGGTGACGACAAAGTTTCCAATTTTTTTTGAATTGATGTAGAAATTCTTTCTCAATTCTAAGTTAAGTTTTATTATCATGAATCTGATTTATTTTATACCATTGATCAGCCATTGATCAGTAAAGTTGTTTGGAGCTTGGACCTTCTTTCAAACTTTATTTATGAACACAGAACATGAACACAGGCGTGTACAACAATATTCAGAATAAAGTTCAGAACACAGAGTACGAGCAGATAAAAAAAAATACAAACAAACTACAAATATGCTGAAATATAACACTGAAAAGTGAGTCGTGTCCTTTGTGGTACCTGAACGCCTCATAACGTCTGCGGCCCCTTTAAATCTGAAGCCCCTCCCCCTCCACTGAGCCACGTCATCACAAACAAACATGGCGGCGCGCTGCACTGGTTTGATTCTTCTCGGTGTGTTTACGGTCATTTCGGCGGTTTTAACGTTTTTTCACGCGGCGGGCTCAGATGTAACGTGGCCGGCCATGTCTCTGGCTGTTATAACCGGACTGCTGTCGCTGTGTCTGTGGAGGTTACGGCAGCGGGACGGTGGGACAGACCGGCGGGTGTGTGTGCTCGTGTTGGGGGACATCGGTCGCAGTCCTCGGATGCAGTATCACGCCCTGTCCCTCAGCAAACACCGATATGATGTCACCTTTGTCGGGTTTTCAGGTAAGACTGCCGATAAACTCACCTGTCAGCTACTAAAACTTCACCTGAAGGTGACATGAGACAAACAGAACTGCTTCAAAACAAACCTCCTTCAGAGCACAGTGCACGTTTTATTTTTATGTTTTTTGCCAATAAATGTTTATTATTAGTAGTATTATTATTATTACTATTATTATTATTATGAAACACAAAGTTACAGTCATTCAGTTCATGACAAGGACGGACAGTGAAGGAGAAGAGGACATGGAAACTGAATATGTACTTAAATTTTAGACTTAATACATTTATTTTATTCTCTTATCAATATATTTATTTTCCTTTATCTCTTCATCGTTTGTGTTTATCTTTGTTTCATCCTGAATCTTTTATTTCATCTGTTTAATGTCTATGAATGTACACGTGTCTGAATATATTGTACAATATGAACATATTTTTATTTTATTTTTTCTGTACTAATGAAAAGAACCACTGACATAATGATGATGAACTGTGTGTAAGTTTTTTTTTTTTCTTGTTTCAGATAGCAAACCTCATCAGGACGTTCTGACAGAGGAGAAGATCACGATCGTCCCAATAACAGAAGTGAGAGGTGTTCGAGGTAACTGCAAACATTTCACAACGTTCATTAAAACACGATGTGTTTCAGAGAAGAAATCATGAATCATGTTTCCTCAGAGACGTGATGAAGTTGTTGTCGTTTGCTTGTTTTTGTTTCAGTGGGACCAAAAATCATCACGTACGTGTCGAAGGTGATCGTTCAGAGTCTGCAGCTTCTTTACGTGCTGCTGACGATGGAGTCACAGTCTCACATACTGATGCAGGTACAGATTACAGATTACAGCCTGTGTGCAGAGATGGACGGACGTGTTGGTGGACCGACAGACAAAACTTCGACTAATGTGTGAAATTAAAGAAAAGAAGTGAACTTGACACTTTGTCTGTCTGTTCGTATCCCAGAATCCTCCTGGCTTGCCCAGCATCTCAGCGGCGTGGCTCGTTAGCGTCCTGCGTGGCAGCAGATTCGTCATCGACTGGCACAACTACGGCTACACCATCATGGCCCTGAGCCTCGGCCAGAGACACCCGGTGGTCCGACTGGCAAAGTGGTGATTAATAATCGATTATCAGGAGCTAACTTACTCTGCGGCTGCTAATGTGTCACATAAAAATGTTGTATTAACTTTATGTTTGTAAAAGAGTCAGAAAATCCTGTTTTATTTCTAAACATGTTTCTGTTTTCAGGTACGAACACTTCTTCGGCCCTCTGGCTGCTCACAACCTGTGTGTCACCAACGCGATGAAGGACGACCTGCAGAAGAACTGGGGCATCAAGTATGATTTGTTTCACACTTCTCATGTCATAAAACACCTGACAGTAAGACTGTGTGATACAGCACAGATAGTTACTGTTGTACTGCTTCCTGCCTGAGGTTAAAGCTGCTCCAATCGTTCATCTCAGCTACGTCACTCAAGATTGTTTGATGTCTGCAGGGCGACGACACTGTACGACAGACCGCCCTCCATCTTCAGAGAGACTCCACTGAAGCTGCAGCACGAGCTCTTCATGAGACTGGCCAAAACGTATCCTCACTTCCAGAGCGACGAGTGAGAAATGATTTATTTAGTCCAATCAAACACATCATCGCGTGTTACGACACTTCAGTGGTCAGTGGTTTCCTCTGACGTACACACTCTGTCTTGGCTGACCTGTTGTGTGTTTCCAGGTCGGAGGTGGAGGAGAAGGTGGAGAGGACAGTTTTCTCACGTTGTGACCTCACTGATGACACGGTGACTTTGAGGGCGGAGCGACCAGCGCTGCTGCTCAGCAGCACGAGTTGGACAGGTGACATCATGAGACATGAACACATGAACACGACTGACTGAGTAAAGTGTGTGTCACTGAGATGATCCACGAATCAACTGTTTTTATAAAAGCTGTGTGCTCTCTCTCCACAGAGGATGAAGACTTCTCCATCCTGCTGAAAGCTCTTGAAGGTACGACAGGTTTTAAACCTGCTGTCTCACACACACACACACACACACACAGTCACATCAGATGTTTATGTCTGACGTCTGTTTGTCTGTCTGCTCTCATCAGAGTACGAAGGTTTCATTAAAGGAGGAGCTTCGTTACCGTCGTTAGTCTGCGTCATCACAGGTAACTTTTAAATGTCAAATGTCAATGTAAATGTCAATGTAAAGGTTTCAGTTTACGTGTGTGCGTGCATGTGATGGTCTCATATATATGTGTGTTTATGTGTGTGTGCAGGTAAAGGTCCTCAGAAGGAACACTACAGGAAGCTGATTGACTCTCTGCGTTTAGAACACGTGAAGATCTGCACTCCGTGGCTCGAGGCTGAAGACTATCCCGTTTTATTGGGTGAGCGTACACGTTAACTTCCTGTGTTCAGTCAGAGCTGAAGCACCATGAATAAATTGAAGGTTCTTCTTCTCGTCACATGATTACAGAAAAATGTTTCTTCCTCTCGTGGTGTCAGACTAAGGACAAAGTCAGAATCTTTACGTCTGACCTGAGATCAGATGTTAAACGTCTCAGCAGCTTAGTGAACTTGTCTGTCTGTGTTTGTCTCGTCAGGATCAGCTGATCTCGGCGTTTGTCTCCACAAGTCGTCGAGCGGTCTGGATCTGCCCATGAAGGTGGTGGACATGTTTGGCTGCTGTCTGCCCGTCTGCGCCATCCACTTCAACTGGTGAGCGCTGTCCAGGGTGGAGAGAGAGAGCTCTGATGTAGACTTCACACTCTGAACATGACCTGACCTCAGAAGATTAAATTAATCTGAAGTGTGTGTGTTCTTCTTTCTTCAGTTTACACGAGCTGGTGAAGCACGAGGAGAACGGACTGATCTTCAGAGACTCTCAGGAGCTCGCTGAGCAGCTCCAGGTGAGACACAGTAACAAGGAAAGCTTTCACACTAACTGAAACAGTCTCTTTAAAATGACCTGATGTGGATCGGTGTTTTTTCAGTCTCTCCTGTCAGAGTTTCCAGCTTCAGAGGGCAGACTGGGTGAGTTCAGGAGGAACCTCCGCACCAGCAGAGGGCAGTGCTGGGACGACAACTGGGACCAGAACGTCCTGCCTCTGATCACTGCTCCCTGATGGACACCACAGATGAACCTTCAAACATTTTCAGACTAAAGTTCATCACTGGACTCAAACCAACAGAAATTCTTAAAGGGACAGTTTGTG
Source organism: Argyrosomus regius (assembly GCA_946959425.1). Taxonomy (NCBI): domain Eukaryota; kingdom Metazoa; phylum Chordata; class Actinopteri; family Sciaenidae; genus Argyrosomus; species Argyrosomus regius. The sequence continues at coordinate 1,517,916 of OX336897.1, read as the reverse complement.
TTGTTTGATTTACTGATCCACAGTCAGTTAGTCAGCGGTCAACACGCCTCCAGTTTGTAGCAGACAGGACCAGCATGAAGCTAAACAATGTCCTGCTGTGGACAGAGGCAACAAAACAAATTTTAGACACATGAAAACATCGACATCAGTCTGAGTGACTTTGTGTCAGGAAACTGGATCTGTTATATCGCGCTACAAAAATCTAATTTTGCCTCACAGAACAAAGAAGTTGCTGTTTTGTTGCTTCCCCACTTTGACCCTGAAGGTGACTCAGCATCATTTTAATGAAACAGAAACAGACAGACGAGGTAGACTTCTCTAAACTCTCCACCCATACTTCACTTTTCATTCCAGCTGTTCAGAGAACTTCGATGTATGAAGGACACTTTGATACTCTGATGTACATTTGTAAATAAAATCTTTGTTCTCCAGCTGTGTCACGTGTACAGCTGTATCAATTCGATGGCGGAGACTCTGTTGTATGGAAACACGTGGCTGACGGGTCCTGTGATCACACGATGGCTGATTCCTGCTTTCTCTGTTGAAACAAAATGTTCAGTCAGTTCACAGAGGAAAGAAAACAGCCAATAGCAGCCGATCTCTGTGCAGCAGTCAGACGTCAGAAGAAGTCAGTGTTGGCTCACCGAGCTGCTGCTTGAAGCCGCTGTAAGTCTCCTGGTTTCTGATGGTGGAGCAGATGAAGACCTCAGGGAGGACTTCAGCAGACGGACACTTCAGGATCCGGGACAGCAGCTTCACCAGACTTCCTACGACGTCGGGGTCGTACACCACATCTGCAACACACACAGGGAGGAAACCAGAGGTGGAATTAAGTACAGACCTGAGGTACGTCATGTGAGTATTTCTACTTGTACTCGATTACATCTCAGAGTAAATCTTGCACTTTTTATTTCACTACATTTGACAGCTTTAGTTTCTTTACAAATGACGATTTTTACACAAGAAAAAGAAGTGTCTCATTTTAATAAACCCGATCAGTAATCAATACATAACCATTAATCAAACCAATAACTAACAGTCAGACAACCTTATCATACTTATACAAGATAAAGGACGTTATGTCCACAGTCAGTGTAGCATCAATATAATCCACAAAGATAAACTGTGTTTCTGTACAAACTTTACATTATGGATTCAACAACTCTCTACCAACGTTATTTTAGTGTTAGACCAACGTTATTTTAGTGTTAGGGTGAAGAGAGCGCACAGACCAAACCACCCGCAGGAAACCGAGTACTTATTTTGTTAACGGCCGGAAAAAGTCCTAAAATCCCGTCACACACACACGACAAACGGTAAATTAACAGTGACTAGGGTCGGTCTTTAATTCGGCGTGTATCTGATCCACCAAGCAGCTCTTATTTGAGAGAGAACTGTGATTTACATCGGCACTGGCCTGTGCTAACCGTGGCTAACAGCTAACAAGCTAGCGTTGCTGGGCAACCGTGCAACCGCACAAGCGACAATGTGCACATGCGCAAACATCAAAGGCTTGACGCTGCTTCCATGTGACGTCACATGTGGCCATGTATATGTAATGAGCTCACTTTGTGAAATCTGCATTTTGTTGTTCACTCTACAAGTGATCACATTCAGAAAACATCTGCGAACTTTGATAGATATTCAATACTGAATAATTTTGACGCATCAGTCGACAATTTAGACAATTTGTAAGGCAGCCTTTGAGAAGAGGTTCCCAAAATGAACCAGTCTAAATCAAATATGAACAGTCCCACCGTCATCACCCGTAAGTCTCTCTTTCCCATTGTCACCAAACATATTGACAGACTCTCTGCAGCACAGTGGTCCATGCTGACTGCAGGGACATGGGACTCAGACACAGAGGCGGTACTGGCAGACATGTTGATGGAAGTCATTCAGAAACTCTCAAGGTACGTCTTCAAAACTTCCATGTGTAAGGAAACTAGGACTATCTGTGAGGATGACATTAACACAGCTTTAGAGAATCTTCGTGCCCAGCTTGGAGACTCCCTCCCTGGTACTCTTGCCGACGCTCTTCACGTCTCACCCGACAACTGTGAGAGTGCAGAACCGTTGAAAAGAATGGTGCAGGATGAAGTTTCACGGAAAGTCAAATCTGTTGTGTCGATGCCCCCAGAGCTAGCTATCATCGTCAACGGTTCCCTGTCCAGCATGCAGTCTCTGAGCCGCATGGCACATCACGCCGCCACGTGTCTTAAAGAATATTTGGCTAGAGTAAACCCCAAGTGTCTGAAACTGTTCTGCACACTAAAGGCCAGCGAAGAGGAACTAGAATGGATAATGTGTCAATCAACTGAGAATGTGACCGACACTGAAACTGAAATCACTGAAGTCACTGAGGTCACTGAAGTCACTGAAATCACTGAAAGTCACTGAAGTCACTGAAGTCATTGAAATCCTCATCAAACCGTCAGATGATGAACCAGACAGCTCTGTCTCTCCTGCAGAGAGTGGCCTTTCCACTGCTTCTCACTCACCAACACCTTGTTGCAGTCAGCAGCTTTCAGCTGGCAAAAACCTTTGCACGTTTGCCAAAAAACAGGTTGACAAAGTGATAAACAGGGTGTTAAACACAAAGAAGCCTGAAGATGACGACTCTGATGAAGCTTTTGAAAACACCAAACGAGGATCAGTTCCAGAGTCTCGAAGGGCCAGATCAGCGTCCTGGAGTCGGACCTGCAAGACCTCTCCCATCAAAAATGATGTTGAAGGCTCCTCTCTGCATGAGAATCCTGCATCAAACATCGCATCCATTAAAGACATGAAGAAGTTTTCAATGGAGCTGGCTGACAAAATCTACAAACGTCTGTTTGCTAGGAAGATGTCTCAAATCCACCCGGCTCCAATGAGAAGAAGCCACTCTGCCCCAGCCGTCTCTGAGCTCAGAAGGACGGAGGACGCCACCCACTCCCACTGTTCTCCCAAGGTCCTGTCCATCAAGACGCAGGACACGGTGGGGAACTTCATGCAGCAGGTGCTGCCCCAGATGGACCCAGCGGATAAGAGAGATCACAGAGAGGAAAGGGCTAGTGCACCGACAGAGATCGAAAGCCCGATCCCCTGTGGTGCACCAGCTACTCAGCACAGAACTGTTTTCCTCGTGACACCAACAGAGGAAATCAACATCTCTGTACCGAGTTCCCCCGAGGAGGAGGAGGAGGAGGACGACGTTTCGGACGTCGTTTCAGACGATGTGAAGTTAAGGCACTGTGTCAATAGTCTGATTTTACACCAACGCAAATTCATTGCAACTTCAGAGGATAGTGATGACTTCTACATGATCACTCCAGAATTCTCTTTTGATTCTTCAGTGCCTGGTACCAGTTCGGCATCAAACTCTGAAACACGATTGGGAATCTCAGGAGTGATCATTGATCGCTCATCTCCTACAACGGAAAGGTTGACCATGAACATCATCACTGCTCTGTTCATGAGGATCGCCATAAAAGCCCCTCGGAAGGTCAGCCAGCGCCTTCAGGAGATGGATGTCAATGCCATCATCAAGCGTCTATCCGACAGGGTCATGAGTGAGATCGAGATCCCTCACTCTGCAGAGACCTTCATGAAAAAACTCAACAAGGCCGTGATTGAAAGCCTTGGCAAGGAAGTTTGCTCGAAGAAACACCTACTGCGGGCTGCACTCGCAGACGAAACAACTTTTGGGGATGCTATTGTAAAGTATCTGAAGATCCATCTGGATGCCATGCTCAACCCACCACCGAAGAGCAAAGCTGCCAGGTTCTTTTCAGCAGTGGGAAACGCTCTAGTCATGCCATTCAAGTGGTGCATCATGGGCCACTGTGATGACTAAACTACCATCTCCACCTTTTCCACTGCCTCCCCCTGGCTTCTTTTAACATCTTGAAGCGCAACGCATTCATCTTTAGGGAAACTGTGAGGTTTTCTCCGGGCGCTCCGGTTCACCCACAACTCCAAAAAAAAAAAAAAAAAAAAAAAAAAAAAAAGATGAATGCCATCAACCTTTCTCACAGCGGGCTTTGACACAGCACATGATGTGTTTGTATTAGGTGTGTGTCAGTAAGCTGCACTAAGTCGAATACATTTACACTACGCAAAGTCAAAATGTCCACCGTGAGTGCCGTCAAGGGCCACACAACATCTTGGCCTCACAGCGATGGTCCAGGTTGGATTCCCAGCCTTGATCTTTGCTTTGGGTTTTCCCCGGGTGCTCCGGTTCCCCCAAAATACATAACATCAAAATAATAAACACAAAAAAAACAAAACAAAAAACTAAACACCAATTCTTCTAGAATCATTAAAAAATACATAATAAACAAACAAAAAAATACTAAACACAAGTACCATAATTTTCTTTGAAGGAGAAATGGCCCAGGTAATAATGGGTTAAGAACTGTATTTGTACCAGCTAGTTGCTAACTTGTCTGCTGTTTGATGCTTGGCAGGTGGTGTACGATGGTCACTGAAAACAGATGCTGCTAATAAAAAAATGTGTTATTAATATTAAACAATATTAGTTCAGACTTTAACTACATGTATCACTCCACTTTACAGGTGTTCTAATATTAACATTACATTAAGGTTACATTAATGTTTGTCATCTTAGATTGTAACAAAAATGAAAACATTTCTACAAGCTGTTAGAAACTGAACACGGTCAGCTGATAATAAACCTGAGCAGTAATCAATACACAACCATTATCAAACCAATAACTAACATTCAGATGACATCAGACAATCTTATCATACTTTAACAGTTACCTAGTGTTGGGCCACAAACAGTGTCTTGTTTAGGGCCACCAAAATCCTCTGTCCGGCCCTGAAACTGTGTGAATGTATTGTCCTGTTAGCGACAGACACAAAGCTGTTGATCATTTAAAGGTGCTGACCTGCAGCGATGATGGTGTCAGCCCCGATCCTCTTTAACTGTTCCTCTGTTGCAGCCGTCCAGTCCATCTCCTCCACGCTGACCGTAGGAGACGTCTGGTCCATCAGACCGTTCAGCTGGACGTTGTTTCTCAGTTTCTGCAGGACGCTGGGGTGACAGTCACTGAAGACAAATCTGTTCAGGCTGCAGGAGCGACAGATCGTGACGCCGGTCAGCCCAACACCGCTGCCGAGCTCCAGAACCGTCCTGCAGACAGGTGGAGGGTTTAAAAGTGTGTTCATGAGTGTGACAGAAATCTGTAAAGTAAAGTTAAGATATGCAGTCATAAAAGAAAAGGTTTTGGGTTTTTTTCATCGATTAAAATACAGTTTTTCTCCCATAACTGAAGTTTGGTTTGAAGGCTCGGATACCTGCCGGTGAAGGTGTGCCGGTGATCCAGAGCCCACTCTGCCAGGTAGAGAGCAGCCTCCCAGGTCACCAGGCCGGTCGTCCCCTCTGAGATCAGAGCTACGTTCTCCAACAGGCTGACAGCATCACCACCGGGCTGCAGGACAAGAAGCAACACCAAGATGTTACTGCTAGCCTGAACGTTCAAGATGAAGTGCATACACATCAGAGGGAAAAGCAGCAAATGTATTGTGTATAAAATCTGATCCAGTTTCACCAAAATCACTGAATAAAGTTCTAAAGTTGTGCTTTTGCACAGTAATCATAGATGACTGTAGCAGCCCTCACAATCACTCGTAGACTGGATCAAACAGGAAGTACCAGTAAGTAGCTCTTGTAGCACTCAGTCGTGTCTTCGGCTCCAACCACCTCAGCCAGAGCGTCGTACAGCTCGTCCAGAGGATCGCAGCCTGCTGCCTCCTGCTGTGGAGACACAGCTGGATGTAAGATTAATGCTGACATGCCAGCGTCAGCATGTAAGCAGAAGTTAAAGGAATAGTTTGACTGACGGCTGACTGTTAGACTGATGGTTAACCGACCCGTTTAATGAGCTCAGACAGGAACAACCTCCTGAATCTGACTGATGGAGGAAACTTCCGGCACAGAGGGTGAAGACACGTCTGAAAAACAGAGAACGACACGTTAATGTTGATTTTTATTGATAATTCACAACAACGTTTCATGAATGTAAGACCATGAAAGTTTAAGTGCGTGACTCACTCACCTGTTTTAAAATGTCGGAAATCAAGTCTGATGATTTGTTGCTCTCGAGTTCTTTTTCTAGAAACTGAAAACAGAAATTATGAAGCAGATTCAAACCTGTGAAGTCAGAAAAACTTCAGAAATTTCATATTTTTCTCAGAATTATGGATTTAATCTAATCATTTAAACTTTGTGTCATCACCTTTCTTTAATCTTCAAATAAAATGACTTCAATTTCAACAAATCCTGACACACAGACTTCTAAATATATGTTATTTACTTTATAAAGAAATGAATAAGATTCATATCTGGTATTTTATTTCACCGTCTGTGGGAATTTTATAAAACGTTTGTCAGACATGTTTAATACCTAAGTGTCCTTAAAAGCCAAACTCTGTATCTTTACTTTGTCTTATTATCAGTCACTTCACTCCACATGCTGTTTGCGTGTGACAAATAAAGAAGACGAATTAAACTCACATTTAACTCACATTTAACTCACAACTCACACTCACACTTTATCTTTTATTTTCATTTTAATTCTCGGCTCTGTCTGAGTCTGAGTCCAGAACACAGCACTGATGTTTGAATGGAGTGTGGTGAAGCTCTGTCAGGTGACTGAAGGAGACACAAACTGTTTGTCAGTCAGAGTCAGTTTGACTCACCGTCCACGGAAATGACATCAGACGACTCATGGCGAAGAAAGAAACCTGAAAGTTCCGCAAAACATCCGAATTATTGAATTTTTCCATGTCTGCAGCCTGATTCAGCTCCACATGATCCATCCTCAACGTGTCTTTGTTTACTTCCTGCTTACCCACAAACCATCGCGGTCATTTCCCCGCTGGGTTTATGGGTAGTGTAGTTTTTAATTAATTTTAATTGGTTAATAAACTGAAAGACAAAATACCGACTTTGAACCTGTAAGAAAGCGAACAAACAATATTTACACATGAAATAAACAATAAATACAAGAAAATAAACAAACTGAACTAAATAATGAAGCATAAAACAAAATGTATAGAAAGCAACTACAAAAAGTTCAAATATAAAGACATCACATGTTAGATTATAGATAATGTATCTAAAATATATAATCTACATTTTTATACTTTAGCTTTCTGACAGATTTTTTAAAAAGGATGAACCTTTAAATATTTAAATTAATAGTAAAAAAGTAATGAGAGTGATTTTAAAATCAGTTTAAATGATCTGTAAAACATTTTAAAGTGTTTAAAGTTTCTGAACTGTTTGAATATTTTGACTCTGCTGCAGGTTTCCCGCTCTTTTCTCGCTGTGTCACTACAGGACGAGATAAATGTCTTTACAGTTGGGCCAACTCCTCATTCACAACCAACACACACACACACACACACACACACACACACACACACTGGACATTTACTGGTGAGTAACATTTATTATTGTAGTTTTTATTATTATATATCATTAATTATCAAAAATATTATTAATAATGATACAGTGGAAGAAGAAAAAAAGAGAGTTTTCATTTTTAATAACAGTAAAAATAATTAATTTGGACTTATTAACCCAGTTTGGACATTAATTAATGCCAAAGTTCTAAAATATACTAATATTAATTTATAATTTCTCATTAGTGACGTTCACTCCATGTTGTCGCTGCTGTAAAACATATGTAACAATTGTAAAATAAATAATATAGATATACGATACTGTTCAATGGTGCCAGCAAAAACTGATCATAAGCTTCGCAAAGTTATGTTTTATTATATATGAAGAGTTTATGTATAAATATATTTATAGACTCTCTGACCTGCAGTTTAAAGTGTCAGCCCCGATCTGTTTTAATTATTTATAAACATATAAAAAAAACTTAAACATATATTTTGATATTTATACTGTGGACCTGTTATCAGTGTGGAGCTGTTACTTAGTGACGTACTTTGCCATTTAATTTGGTTGTTTTATTTTTAAAAGACTTCACCGGAAGTTGTTTTCTATCGTCACACTGGTGGATCGCCCTCCAGTGGTCACAGTGACAAACTGCAAGACTGCGTTTGCATCAGTGCATACACTATTGTCGCTACAGCTGCTTTCTAAAGTTCATCATTAGTTTGACACACTGATAAATATCATAAACATTATCTGGAAGAACAGTTTAAACAGTTTTTCGGTGTAGAGATCAGTTACTTGACCCCGTTATACCTGCAAGTCCAAGCTGTAACCAAAAAGTGACCAAACTGAACTTTAAGAGAGTCGATACGACTTTTTATTCAAATAAACTACTTTTAAAAATCGAAGATCATTTTAATAATTAGTTTTGTGACAGTCCAACTATTTTTCTTCTGCTTAAATCGTAAACGTTTAGATAAAACTCGACGGTCGCGATAAAAAGGAACAAACGTTGTTTGTTTCTCTCCGGAGCTTTTTAGGCACTGGACTGTCAACAAACAAAATGGCGCGCTGTCTTCTTAGTTGAAAACTGGAGTTCGTGTTAAATCAGGTAAATAATATATAAATAATAATATTATACACACATTTATCTGACGTCTGTACTGCCATTACACGGTTTCACGTCTCTGTTGTTTAAGTAGCTTCATTTAATTCATTAAATTTTATTTTAAACACTTAAACTTGAAGCTCTGCGGTGAACGACGGAATAAATCGCGTCAAATCATCCGAACCTCCCACATAAATGTTCAGTAAACTCTTTAATCTCTAATTTAATCTTTAATTCACGTTTGTCTGTCGTCAGCTAGCAGCTACAGCTAACCTACTTTCCCGTGCTAGCCTGCTGTCAGTGTCACGGACATCAATGACCGTCATGCCTCGGGGCTTTATATGTTGCCACAACGTTTCAAACTCGATACGTGAAGGACAAACGCACAGTGAGGTCAGCCGGCTGAACCACCACACGTCCCGTTAGTTAAATCAGGAAATGTGACTGCTTGTTACCGCCGCGCTTTTCTGTGAACCACTCTTCAGTTCGTCACAGATCAGGTATGAATTTATTTATTTATTTATTTGTACTTTATGAAGTTTTTGTAGTTTCACATCTGGAAACAACAAACAGCACGTGACAGAAGAACAAATAGATTTCCATGTGACCTCTTTTCATGTGAATAATCTCAGTTTCTGTCAAAAATATCTCCCGCATGTCACAAAAGACTTTTAGATTTTTTAATTAAAACATTTATTAAATATCAGGCCGTCACTCTTTTCCTGGAGGATCAGCTTTACATTTCAAAACTGCAAAATTAATCTGAATATTACAGAAAATGTTCTGCAAATTTTGTTCTGCAGGTGTAAAATGTTTGAGATAGAGTCAAACTAATGTCACATCATCCTGATTTTTATAGTTTTTTCAGTCAAAATGAAATTTAAGTTAAAAAAATGACCATTCTCACTAATATATGTCCGAATATTCACAACTAAAAGACGTGTTACTTCAGTTTAGATAAGATGATAACAAGTCTTTGTGTGCAGGTCAGAGATTGAACCACCATGTCATAAATGGACCGTACTTTATCTCCTTTCTAGTCTTCCGACCACTCAAAGTGTTTTTACACTACATATCTCATTCACACACATTCACACAACGTTGGTGCAGCCTTTGGGAGTTCTTTGGGGTTCAGTATGTTGCCCAAGGACACCTCCACATGCAGACTGGAGGAGCCGTGGATCGAACCGCCGGTCATCTGATTAGTGGATGATCCGCTCTACCAAGCTCTAGCCACAACTGCCCAAACATCATCATGCTGACGTTCTTCTGGTGGCTCAACAGTTAATGGTTGTAAAATTTAAAGTTGGATTTTAGGACGATGAACCTGCCCGCTCTGTCTGCCGTCTTATTGTCAACAAACTGCTTCCTGTCTGTTTGTAGAGAAATCAGGACAGACATGGACTAATTAAATAATTTCTCACCAGGTCGCCCCCCACTGAGTCCAGCAGAGGTCACCTGAAGTCACCTGACCAGAGCTGCTAGTGGCTGATCGCTGAGCTGACGTCATGGTGCTGAAGATCTACTTCCCGCAGTGCTGTAACCGGGCGGACAGCGGACTGATGGTCGGCCGCTGGATCGCTGGCCACGACTCAGCCGTGGTGTTGGCAGTCATCCACTACCCGTTCATCCCTGGACAGGTCAAACGGTACATCCAACAGGTGAGTGCAACACCGGACGGACCTCTCACATCTTAAACTTAGCCCGTCATGTATTGTTGATATTTGAGTCACAGAGACAAGTGTCTTTCTGAAAGTTACATGGATTCTTTATTGGACTCTCCTCCTCCTTCACTGCACTCCTCCATCTTTTTCACCCAGATACAGGCCCAAAGTGGGGTGGAGCTGTCGGTGTTGGGCTCATGGAGTTTACCCAAAGAGGGTCAGGAGGGCATGGAGAGCTTCCTCAGAGACCTTAGCACCATCTTCCCCCAGGAACGCTGGCTCCAGATCAACCGCGAGTTTGGCAAGACCGGCTTCACCTGCGAGGTCCTCAACCGGGATCAGAGTAAGACACTCAGCCTGAAAGGTTTAGGACAGGCATCTCATCACCAGGTTCAGTTTATGTCCCGTTACTGAGGCTTCTCCAACTCGGAAGAATCAATTTGATTGATCACTTTGATTTGAAATATTAACCAATTACTCCCTTTACTATCAGTGGTGAATATTTAATAAACCTCAGGAGGACTCTCTGTTCACGGTTTTAATAAAGAAAGTTTGATTGAGCTGATGATAAATTTAACTTTGTTCTGATCAGATGGAGGAACCACTCAGCAGGAGGCTAAGAAGAAGAAGAAGAAGAAGGTTGAGGAGGGTGACGGAGAGGCTGGAGGTGATGGAGAAGAGCAGGACGAAGAGGAGAAGGTGATCTTCGTCCACTACGAGCAGAGGAAGGTGATGTTGTCGCAGCTTCACCCGATCGAAAACGGAGTTCCCGACCCCAAAACTGATGCACCGTCTGAACTGAGACAGGTTCCTGTTTGCTGATTTTTATTGTTTAAGTAACGCAGATGAAAATCAGGGTGTCGTCGTCTCGTGCTAACATGACTCTGCTCCCCTCTGGTCCAGATGTTCCGGACGGTGGCCAACAGTCAGCCTCTGTTCTTCTTGGACAAATACGACGACGGGCCGCTGAAGTCGACACACTGGCAGTCTGAAGGTCGAGAGGGCAGCATCATCGTGGAGCTCCTCAAACAGGCCTCAGTACCGCTCTGTCTGCTCATCAGCTGGCTGCTCTCCATCTGGACCTGCTTCTGTAACATCCGGTGAGAAAGGAGGAGGTTTTATCCTGACTTCTCTGGAATCGCAGTATCAGTTTTACAACAGATATATAATTAAACTGTATCGTGCACTGTACGGCAGCACACCTCCACAAAAACACTCTTCATTATTTTCATGATTATTTTCTGTCTCCAGGATCTTCAGTCTTTACCCGCTGCGCTTCCTGTCCACTAAACTGTCCACGTGTATCCAGCTCAGCTACAGAACCGAACACATGAGGACGCTCAGCTCGGCCAAACCGGCCGCCGGACACACACAGTTCATGAGGTGACTGTTTGTTAAAGCATATTACACCGTCTCTCAGAATAAACCAACACAATGAATTACAGTAGACGATGTCAGACGACATCAAATACATAAAAAAGTCTGTCCAAAGATATTTATTAATGTCTGACTCTGGAAAAACTGTAAAATTTCCTCTTTAACTCAGTCACAGTCGATGTGATCTTCTTTAATTTTTTCACTTGACTGAACCTGCTCTGAAACTGTTTGGAGCTCCTCATGAAGACGCTCGCCTCCCACTTTGAAAACATCTGTCTGTGTCTGGAAAAAAAAACCTCCTGATGATTCTAAATGATCCATGACGAAGGCGACATGAATCTAAATCAGAAATTCTGCCATTCATATTAAATTCAGGATGACTTATGACAGCACTGTGACTCTTCTGATGTGTTATTTATCTACATTTTTGTTTCATATTATTTTAATCAATTCATATTTAGGTGTCTAACCGTCTGTCTGTCTCTCTGTCTGTCTGTAGGAAGGCCAACATCCTGGTGTCGCTCCTGGTGGACGTTGCTCTCGGCATGTTGCTCATGTCGTGGCTCTACAGAGACAACCACATCACCATGTTGGCCAACGCTCTGGTGCCTGCAGCTGACGTAAGTTACAGCTCAGTTTCACTGTATTTTAATGTTTGTCTGTGTTTATGGATTAATACGCACAGAATCGACTGACGGCTGGACAAACTGCTGAACTCAAATGTCAGAACTCAAAATTAAGTTCTGGTTCTTCCTCAGCACATTGCTAAAGAGCTGGACGAGCTGTTGCAGTGGCTGATGGGAGCTCCTGCGGGGCTTAAGATGAACCGGGCCTTGGACCAGGTCCTGGGCCGCTTCTTCCTCTACCACATTCACCTCTGGATCAGTATGTCGCAGCAGAAACACATTCAGGGCCTCATACAGTACTCTGTTTATACCTGTCACACTTCACACTTTAACCTCCACCTACGATGTCTCCATCCAGGCTACATCCACCTGATGTCTCCCTTCATTGAGGGGATCTTGTGGTACGGAGGCCTGTCTGCCTGCCTCGGCCTGACCTTCGCCCTCTCGCTGCTCTCCGACATGGTCGCCCTGCTCACCTTCCACATCTACTGCTTCTACGTGTACGGAGCCAGGTGAGACCTCAGCACATTCAGATGACTAAAACTTTCCTGCAGGGGGCGCATGTTTCCAACCTTTGTCTCCATCTGTTGCGGCACACATTTTAATTAACACTTCCTTATTAAGAGGTTTGTTTAACCTCTGAATGGCACTGTGAGGGTTGAGTTGAGGTGAGAGCACAAACTGTGATCATGAGCGTGCATGAGGTTTTCCAAAATGGAACATGATCATCCTCTCAGGTTTCAGTCTGCTCTTAGATTTCTATATTTTCCTGCGTGGACATTTTTCCTCGATGAGCTGTTCGACAAAAACACGAGGGAGCTTTTAGAGAGGACGATGAACTGAGTTGTTGTTGAGATATTTTGATCTGGAGATTGATGGAAGGACAGACTGACCCACTTTATTGCTTCTTTGAGTGAACCTCTGTTGTTAATGGGAGAAATCATCACTACAACATGTAATATTCAAAAGTTTTTGACCTGATCAGTCAAAGCAGCTTCGTCTTAAAATCTAAAATCATTCTGCTCACTGAGAAACTGAAAAACAGACTCAGTGTTTATGAAATGAAGCAAAGAAAAATCTGATTTCTGCAGCAGCACAACCACAAGACTCAAATGAAGTCACACAGACATTAAAAGTAGTTGTGTGTGTTATTAACCCGTCAATTCTAACTGGCCCGACGACACATTCAGTAAATCATGAATGTGACTGGCAGAGCACAATGTTTTGTTTTACATCACTGTTGCATAACTGAATCAGATGGTGATTTAATGCTCCAAGTTGTTTCCTTCAGTCTGGAACAAACTTCAGTTTGTCTGTTTGTCCTGAGGTTTTTAGTCACTGACGACAACACTGATGTGGTGGAATAAAAGAATAATTATATATTGAAAAACTGAAACATTGAAACATGTCCTGGTGTGTTGAAAATGTCACTGCATCCTTAAAAAGTCTGACACGTTATGTATTTTAAAAAGGCATTTTCATGTTTGTTACTTCATGTAAGTTTGCACAAACAGTCACGACTAGGAGAGTTTAATTTCCGCTGACTCGTCGTCTTGCGCCACCTTGAGGTTGACGTTTGTGGTGCAGTCTCACAGAGCTGCTGTCATGGGCGAGGTTGCGTTTTAATCTGGTAGCTCAAACAGATCAAATATATTTAAACTATGTGACTGACTGTTGTGTTGTTTGTTTATCTTCCTTCATCTGTTAACATGTCAGGTCACGTCTTTACATGTCCAAACATGTCCAAACATGTCCAAACATGTCCTCTCTAGTACTTCCTGTTTGTGGATTAAAGGATCAATCCGCTGATATTTTAATTCTCGTCCTGGTTTCCGTCTAACGGCTGCTGATCTGCTGATCTGCTGCGTGCTGTGATGGGAGGCTGAACACGGTGATAATAGTCTTGGATGCTGGAGCAGAGAGGATTGACTAAATTATGCATTTGCTCTAAAGATAGCTCGGCTCGCTCGCCCGTGGAGCATAATGAAATATTACCCATTTTTCCTTGTTACATATTTATGCTCTAACAGCTCGAGGAACACGGCCGAGTGTGTGTTTAAATCCAGTTTGAGAGCTTTTGTCGAGTAACTTATTAAATCCTGAAAATATCTCCTGCTGCCATCACGCTGGAGAGGATGAATTAAACCTTTCTCTGTCCTCAGGAAGCTTCAGTGTGTCTTTAGGATGTTAACGTGTGACGTAAATAATAAAAACAGTTTTTGATCCTTGTTTTTATTCACATTTTAGAGGTCAATTGGGATAGCCTCCTAAAATTTAGTTTTCTGCTGCTTTGTTATTGTTGTTAATCAGGACGGCACAGTGTCGCCTCACAGCAAGAAGGTTGTTGGTTTGAACCTCGGCTGGTTCTTCCTGTGTTTGCGTGTTAGTTCTTTGTAGTGAATCTTTAACAGAGATTCGTCCTTTAAACCTTTTAAACCGTTGTAATCCAACACGCCCCTAAAACGCACCACCACCTCCACACCACCACTCGATGTGATCTATATGAACCGTCTTCTCAGGTCATAAATAAACTCTCATATTTAAACTTCAGCCCAGTTCTATAACTCTGCTCTGAGTTTGTCTTTGTGTCTCCGTCAGGCTGTACTGTCTGAAGATCTACGGCCTGTCGTCTCTCTGGAGGCTCTTCAGAGGGAAGAAGTGGAACGTCCTGCGTCAGCGGGTGGACTCCTGCTCCTATGACCTTGACCAGGTAACACACAGAAACACACACACATTGTCGCCGTCATCACAGAGATACAGATGTTGACTGTGTTTGTGTTTGCGTTGCTTCAGCTCTTCATCGGAACGCTGCTCTTCACCATCCTGCTGTTCTTGCTGCCCACCACAGCTCTGTACTACCTGGTCTTCACTCTGGTAAGACGAGTTACACGTGAAGACGATGTAATGAGCGCAGCAGCTGGAGACGGTTACGACAGCTTCCCACAGAAAGTGCTTCTGCAGCACAAACCACTTCTGTTCTGGTCTGTTCTGTTCCAGACCTCTGAGTCAGCTCCAACATCTGGAAACAGAACACTGAAGTCATGAATCAAAGTATTCCCACTTCATAGACACCAAGAGAGAGTCTCAAACAGAGTTTCCACGGGAATGCAAACATTCAAAATTACATTTATTTTTCCATTTATTATTCCCGAGTGGCGTCGTCATCTGATGAAGGTAAAACATTCAGGTCTTTGTACAGCGCTGTACTCAGTTAGACTCCTGTATGTGAACATCTACGTGAATTATTGGCTCTCACCTTGAAATGTATCATTATGAAATAGTGGCAACTCTTCTTAAAACTGTTAAAATTAAAAAAGAAATCATTTAGTTATATTTAAATGGGGGAAGTTCTTGCAGGTTTTGGACTCCTGAAATTTGTCTGTTTTCCTGATAATCAGTACCAGATGTTCTTCTCATTCCACGTCCTTTCCTTCCTAAATGATCAGGAAATTACAGACATTAGTCAAATTAGTCTAAAAATTCTGGTACGAGCCTCAAAAGTTGCCACATGGAGGTTTTCAACTGTAGAATGTCAAAAAATACCAAAGACACTGAGGAGGTCGGCCGTGGTTTCTGATCCATTTTTTATTCACCACAAACTGACACATGTCAGCTGCGATTGATGTCTCGTGTGTGTGCATCATAAATACATATTTCTAATGGTTTGTTGTGGCTGAATATAAATAGAAGATGTTGTTTCAGGTGTCACCCCAATCAGAGCTCTGTAGGTAGGATTAAGAGTGAGGTTTTATCTTCCCATGACGGAGACAGAAAATGGAGCGAATCGAGGAAAATTGCCACAAAAATTGACAACAATTGTGAATGATAACACTTTTTGTAAATCGCCTCACAAACAACTCTCAAAGTGATTTCTGTGATTGACAAACATGAACTGTTCCTCGGATGAACAGATCGTGCTGCAGGAGGTTGGTGGACATTTTTGGACTTTTTGTCCACCGTGAAAGTTTGTTATCCGTTTTAAGTGACATAAATTTAAGCTGACAGACAAAGAGTTGCTTCAGAGATGACGTTTCCAGTTTTGGCTTTGTTTTTAACCCCCTGTGTGTTGCTGTGTTGTGCAGTTGCGGCTGGTGGTGGTGCTGTTCCAGGGCGTCCTCCACCTCAGTGTGGACTTCATTAACTCCTTCCCTCTGTTCGCCGTCAGCCTCCGCATCTTCCGGTCGTTCAGGTTGGCAGGTACGTCACCTCTTATCATCTCTGCACTTTATTTGAACGTGATAACAATGAAATAAAGTTTTTATGACAGCATGATGCAGGATGTCTTCAGCACACACAGCAATCTTCTCCTCTTGTTGATGTGTGTGTCATTTACTCTCCAGAGGGTGTGAAGTTCAGGGTGCTGTGTGAGGAGCCCGGCACGGCCCTTCACCTGATGATGGAGGTGAGATCTGACGTGTTAAAGATTTTAAATGTTCACATGAAGCGAGGCACAATACTCTTTTGATTAGAGACACTCTGTTCAGTAAAGTTGATTAAATATTTGTGAATAAACTTTTCCTTTGCATGATACGACTCAGCTCAGCTCGACCTGGTTTTCCATCATGGATAGTACTTGGTACTTTCTTTGGTACCACCTCAGTCGTTCTGAGCTGATAGTAAGAGGTGACGTGGAATGATGTATGTGCTCAGTTTGTTTCCACGTACGTCTGCTGCTCGTCCTATCTCTGTGATATCGCAACTAGTTTGGAGCCAATCATCATCCAGTATTCAGCGAGAGTCCACCATGTTACTACAGTAGCCCAGAACAGACAAAATAAACAGACTCTTGATAAGGCTGTTCACATTTTGCAGCCACCATAGTTTCTCCTTCATGCTAGGAGGATTAGACTGAGGCGAGACCACACCACTAAATCTTCCACACTCCTTGAAAACATGTCTGAAGAGTTTTAAGTGTTCTGGAATGAATTGTGCTTTTATTTTGAAGGATTTTGCAGAAAAGTCTTAACACAATATTTTCCTCCATGGGTGACTCTTCTGCTGTAGTTGTAAGGGTTGAATCTCGTCTGTTTCCTTCCTCAGATTAACCCTCTGAAGTACGGCACAGTGGTTCAGACCTACCGCACCCCGACTTACAGCTGTTACCCCAAAGACTCGTGGACTGCACTGATCAAGAAACTGTTTGTTGGGGAGCTGATTTACCCGTGGAGACACAAAACCACCAAGACTGACTGAGAGACATCAGACAGAAACGAGATGACAGAGAGAGAGAGACAAAGAAAGGGAGAGATGATGGAAGAGAGGAAAGGGAAGTGACTGAATAAATAATGAGATGGAAATAGACAGATGGAGGGACGAGGGTGAATTCAGTATGAAGACCTTTCATGTCAGAAGTGTTTTAAGGTCTGAAGCTGCCGTGTCACCACAGTTTGTAAAAATCTGATCAGCTTGAACAAAAATAGATCCGAGCATAACGAACACAACGACAGTGACAAAGCGAAAAACCAGCAAGTTGTCACATCCTGCTGTTGATATGTGATCAGAAAATCTGAATCTGAGGAAAAGGACGTCGGATTTTCTTTTGTTGTTGAGGTCAGACATCAAATGAAAACATGAGAACTTGAACTCATCACACACACACACACGCACGCACACACACACACACACACACACACACACACACACACACACACACACACACACACACAGCTGAAACAAACTGACATCATAAAGACACTAAAGGACCAAAACAATTCTTCTGTGTGTGTTTGAAAATGAGCACACGTCTATACGTCTGTGAAGTTAGTTCATGTATGTAGTTCACATTTAATGGACATTTAATTAGCGTACATAACAAACACGCTGTTGTTCCACCAGCTTATGGCACTTATAAATAGTCCATCACGTCACACCTCTTCTAAGGTAACCTCCTCCCACTGTCATGTACGGATTCTTATTGACACGTGCCACTCCTCATTCACCGGCAGACTCTTTTCACCTCCATGTACCTCTGCTGTGGTTAACCGGAGATTTATTGCTGCTGTTCAACTGACAGACGCCACATGTCGTACGCAGTATGTGTCATTAAAACTCTGTACATGTCAGTGGGAAGTTAAGTTAAAAGTCTTTTACGAACTACAGCGACAAACATTTTTAAACTGGTTCAATATTATGTATTATAATTTTCCCCAGTGTGGGATCAATAAAGTCTATATTATCTTATCTTATCGAGTGAGAGCGTCACTGTCTGCAGCATGATTCTTACAGGCATTGGTACTCAATGTACGTCCACTAAAAGAGTTCATTTTTTCCGCTGACAGGCTCAGATTGTTGTTCTAAACGTCTGACAACATTATGGAAATGATCCTCCAGAGAAAGACATTAGTGGAAGAGTAAAATCATTTTTACAAAAATAAGCACTTTTAGTGGATGGACATTGACAGTGGACATTGACAGTACCCTGAAGGAATCACATTACAGCTAAGTCTGCAGCTTATGGCTGCAGAGCTGTCACTCAAAACTCGACCAGTTTTTAAAATGATTGTCCCCGTTAGTCACTTACACAAACACACAGGTATTTTTCAACCTGGAGTCACACAGCAGTGCCACGAGCCAATAGAACCACAGCAGCACAGCAAACACACAACACTGACTTCCCTCTGTATCAACACAACTTTCTCGTCCTGCTTCACTGAGCTCTTCATCCTCACCAGAGTAAACTCTTCCTACTTTGAACACTCCGTGAGGTTTCCTGTACCACCAGCTTCAGAACAAAATGACAAATTCTTTACACAAGACATTTCAAAACCTGAAAGGTGATGATGAAACATTCATGCTCCCCAGAGGGTAAACCCTTTGGCTTTAATAACTCCATGAACTTTACTCCAGCCCGACTCTAAGAATCACTGTTATTGCTTCAGTCCAACACACTGAACGTTGGAGCTCATGAAGGGATTTTAGAAGTCGCGTTAAAGCGAGATAACGTTAATGCAATGTTTGCTGGACAGCAGCCACTGTGAGCGCAGGTGACGATTCAATGTGACCTTGAAGCTTAATTCAAGGCCGACTCTGTAGCTTTGAAAGTTTTGGTCCACTAACACAGAGACAGAATTTAAATCAATCTATTTATGTATTAACGGCACTGACCGTGTAGATAGTTGTGATCATTTTGATTTTATATTAGTTTATTAGTTTTATTAGAAGTGAGAAACAAACTGATTTATTCCTTTTTAAATGTAAAGTTTTTAAATCTTTAAGAGTTTTAGTTTTAGTCAAAATGAAAATCATTGTTTTATAGTCTTATTTCCTTCGTACACTGGAACTGATTGACAGACAGACAGTTATTATAAGATTCTGTTTGTCTTTTATTTTATTAATGTGCCTAATTTTTAATGAAATCCTTAAATTCTTTATAACAATTAACCTGAAGCAGCTCTCATTAAAAGAAACAGTTTGATCATTTGGCTTCTTATCTGCAGGCGAGCGATACATGACACAGATTTGGAGCTTGGCTAAACACACTGTGGCCAGTCTCTGAACACACACATGAAACCGTTGTTGACTTTGTTGTTATTTGACTTGTTTTTGATGATTGTTTCTATAATGTGAATTATTTCTGTCTTAATTTACTGAAATCGTTACACCGTGCTCTTTAGCCTCACTAATTTGTCTTTTCTAACAGTGAGACTCTTAAATTTGTGTTCTTATTTTTGTTAACCTTTTATTGTATCAGCCTCTATTGAGCTCTAAATGTTCCATTGCCATTTAATAAAATTCATACATATTTAATACACTGATGTCTCTTCTCTCCAGAAGATCTGATCTTATCGGTTCATAAACAGCTAATGAAAGAACTCAAATAGAAATCATGACTTACACGATTTAATCTAATCTCTTCTGTCAATAAGAGACAAAAACCCGAGCGGCTCCATTAATAATTAATTCCAGATAAAAACAGAATTTATGTGCTTAGATTTAATGGGATTTATTTAACCATAAAGTACAATCAAAATCCTCCTGGGTACCGCGGCAGCACACACGTATCCAGACTTACAGTAATCCTCTGATTGGTCTTCTGTATTCACGATGTTATAAATCCAAAGTGAGCTGGAGATCTGAGAGGTTTTCAGACAATCACACAAATGTGTGTGTATATAACAGTTTGTCTCGTCTCCTGCAGCCAGAAATAATCTCTGCACCTCGATTTAAACAAACGTGGTGTTAATTAGTGAGCTTTAAAGGTATTGGAGTGTTATTTGTCAATGACAGAAGCTGAATCTCGTCTGGACCTGGACAATAATATTTCCAGAGACCGATGAGAACAGTTCCTAGAAAGTCATATGATATATAATAAGTGTATGATGCTTGTTAACAGCAATTACACTGAATGATTCATGTTTATTGCTTGTGGGTTTATATCCATGCTTGCTTGTTGTGTGTGCATATTTTAAGGTTTAATGAGCAATTAAGGGGAAAACTTTGAAGCTTTTCACAATAAAAGCACAATTGCTATTATTTCTTTTAAATTGTTCAGGAACAAAGGGACAATTTGACTTTTAAATTTCAGCTTGCTAATGTGGATACGGTGTTGATTGCTTGTTAGTTTAACTTAAAGGTAGATCTGTAACTGAAGGATTTTAACATTTTATGGGTAATAACTGTACCTCAGGTTTATTTTCAGGACTATGTAGCCGACAGTAAGCTCCAGAGGGATTAAAGGATCGTGTAGAAATAATGACATAGTAAATGTGCTTCACTCATCATATAATCTTTAATGATCTCATTCAGGCTGCAAATGCAGGTCTGTATTCTTCATTCATTATGTGTGTGTAGGTGTTACATACTCAGGAGATTGTTCTGGTAAATCTAAAGGAGGTGAGTCATAATGTTACGTAAACACATTTGACACAGATAGCATCAAAACACACACACACACACACTAGTGTACATCATATATCATTCATGTTCAAAGTACAGGAATAAAAGATTTTTATTCATCCTCAAATAACAGACTATTCATTTAATTTCATGTTCATCAGTCTTACCAGGATACAAATATTTGTGCCAAAACAAAACCTGAATTTAAAGGAACAATCCGACATATCAAGAATTATATAATAATTTGGTAATACATCTATTTTAGATCTGTTTAATCTGTGTGTGTATGCTCACAGATTAAACTGGTATAATGTTCTTTTATTGACTGTAAAAAGGGTAATAATATTTCCCCAAATCTCTCAAAATTGTGTCTTTTATTTTGCTGTTGGCCGTCTAACAGTGTCATAACTTCACTCTGAGATCAAATATCATGTCAGAGCTTTGATATAATCATATTTTATCCGCATGATAAGACGTATTTTCCATTGTTCTGTACGAATTCAGCGAGAAATGGATCATCTTTGTTGTCCACATTCCCCTCACCATCTGCGTGTTGTTGACAGCAAACTTTGATGGACGCTTCGCTCAGCCAATGTACACCGCCGCCCGTGTCACCGTGGAGTCAGCGTCCAATCAGCGATCGCGGAGGCGGGGCTTGGAGCGAGAGGGCGGGAACAGAGAGAGAGCGGAGACGGCAGCGCAGTGTGGCGAGCAGCAGATCTGTCAGCGGCGGATTCAGTGTTGTTGTACGGTACCGAGGAGCCACAGCTGTGATTATGATTGAATATAATGGAGAGAAATGGACGGAACACGGACTGAGATTACTGAGTACTTCTACAGAGATTTGGACTGGACGTAAAAATGCCACGGCGTTTTAATCCCGCTGCAGATATCGGTGTTTTCTGGACGTAACGCAGTGAAGTTACGGGAATCTTTGTCATCCCGGACTAAAGAGAGACAAGGGGGCCTGAAATTACACGGACGTCGGTTGAAGTTGAGCTACGGGCTGCGCTAGCTAAGTTAGCATTTAGCTTGCTGTGAAATACCAACAGTCTCTTTTTTTGTCCAGGCTCATAAAGGCTAATGCAGCGTTATATGCGGTGATGTGTAGCGGGGCATGACGCATAAGCAGTGACAGTGTCTTTAAATAACTATCGTGTCTGCTTTGGTAACGTTAGCACCAGTGATAATAGCTAAGCTAGCTGGCTAGCTCTCTGGCAGAAGGGCTAGCTTGTTGTTCCCCTGCTAATTTAGCCAGCAAGCTTCTGTTAGTTAATTGAGAGTTTCACCCTCCGTTTTTTTATTGTGTTTGCTTATTATAAAATATATCTCAGCAGGGGGGGGGGGTCACTCATAAAATTTACAACGTGGTAATAGCTCCATATTTTTATTATAATTACCATTCCAAACAATAAGCATGTTTTTCTTCCTTACATAGACTTTTGCTACCAAGCCTGCAGGAGTTATCCCGTCCACTTACAACTTCAGCTACTCTTTGAATGTCTCATTAATCTGTGTTAATCTGCCATTAAGATAAAGAGAAAGTCTCAGATTGTGGTTACACCTATTTATAGCCTGTCACTTATCAGCTTGTACCAGTTGTTTTCAGGAGGTAAAGTTATTTTTTCCTCCCACTTGTGACCAAACTATTTTTCTTATCTTTACCTGCAGCAGAAAGGATGTTCTGTTTTTCAGATTTCAGATTTTCAAACAAAACATCCCTGTGAGACTTTTGTTGGCCTTATTTTAGCCTGAAAATTACCTTCTCGTGTCCAATTTGGGAGACTGTTAAAGTTGCCAGGGAAAACAAGGACTTAATGCTGGTGGACCGTCATTCGACAAGTTCATGGGATAACAAACATTGCCTTTGTTTTGGTCAAGTGAGTGGTCGGTCACCCATCCTTTTGTTGACGGGGGAAGTTTACAGTCACTCATCTTCAGCCTCAGTCGCCCCTGGGCTCAGATGTGATGGGCAGCCAGGGCAGCCCAGTGAAAAGCTATGACTACCTGCTCAAGTTCCTCCTGGTCGGAGACAGCGATGTGGGCAAAGGGGAGATCCTGGACAGCCTGCAGGATGGATCGGCCGAGTCCCCGTACGCTTACAGTAGTGGTGAGTCACTCCAGTCTCAGCTGACCAGGCATCTGTTGGCTCTGTTTTGCCCGCTCGTGATGATGATCTACCCCTTGTTGTGTCATGCTTGCTCATCACAAAAGTCCTGAACATGCTAGCTGCGTATTTTGCTGTTTGGACTGTGAAGAATACACAATGAGCTGTGTGATGCTCAGAACACAGAGCATTCACATTCAGACAGTCATGACTGTACGTGCATTGTTGTTGAGTCACTTACTAAACGATAGTTTTCATGACCTCATAGTCGTAATAACAGGACAATATGCTTTAGACATTAAACACTGAATATTCTCCAATCAGCATCCTCAGCAGTGTGATGGTGGTTCCTCCTTAACAAACAATATCTGTAACAAATAAAGGAAGCTGCTCACCTGAATACAGAAATATGTTTTGGTGTTTGAGCTGATGTGATTTGAACTGAAGCAAACTGAGTTATAGTTTCTAAGTCGTCTGTGACTTTGAACACCAGCTGTTTTAGCTCCCATCCACCGCACTGTGAAGGGGAAGGCTGATGGAGCTGTGCCCAGTCAGATGATCCCTCCCTGGGTGGAGGAGCTCAGATCACCTGGCTCTCTCGCTGCTGTTGCTCTGAGGGCTGACAGCCACTATCTGATCACCGCCTGCTGCTTCAGTAAGCCGGCGGTCTGCGTCTGCTGTACATGAACACTCACACACCCCCGAGCAGATAGAAGAGACTGTTCACTGTTAACCATTTACTAAGATGTTCTGACATTTTGACGTGACATCGCACAGCACTGCATTCACAAACTGACTACATTTTTGTCATAGGAAGCCTTTATTTGATTGTCTTTGTCGCTGTAGATACCACACTGCTCCTGCTACTGTACACTTGAAGTGTGCATACATTTCCCCAAAGCAAAGAAAGTAACAATAAATGTCCAAATATTAAAAAAGCCGTTTGGGTGGGTCGCCCAAATGAATTCTACATATTGAAAACACACAACGATAAACATCCTGTCATTGTTTTTGTTTATGCAGCGAACATCACTCTGCACTTGAAGCTGTGTGTTCACAGTGTGTGTTCACAGTGTGTGTTCGCTGTGTGTGTTCGCTGTGATGGATCACCTCGACTCAGGCGACTTTCAAATATCTGTAAATTGATTTTTGTGTGCTGGAACGAGAAAAAGAGGCACAGATTTAAATAATCTGTAAGTTTCCCTGGAAACACTGAAGATGCTAAAATGAGTATGTGAAGGAGCAGCAGGGTGGTGCACATCCATCACCCACAT
Organism: Argyrosomus regius; assembly: GCA_946959425.1. Classification (NCBI taxonomy): domain Eukaryota; kingdom Metazoa; phylum Chordata; class Actinopteri; family Sciaenidae; genus Argyrosomus; species Argyrosomus regius. The sequence goes on along the minus strand of OX336897.1, from coordinate 1,493,511 downwards.
GAAGTTTAGTTAGATTCTGTGCTTCACTTTAATCCACTGATCTGTGGATATGAGCGGCTCAGATTTGAACTCCTTCGAGGTGAAACGTGCACGTTTGTTCAAATATTTGCTCTCCTCACCAGAGACACTGTCATGGTCGATTCTCCGAGTGTCCGCTTCGTTTGTCAGATGGAGATCTTACGATGAAAGCAACTGTTCATGAAAAATACATCAGTCAACAGAAGGACTTTTCACCAGCGCTCATCTAATGAATTCTGCCTGGTGGCATTTGGCAACAGTGTGAAGACCTTCCCAGGTCATGTGTGAGAGATACAGAGTGTTTCAGTGAATTATAGACGGAGTTCATCATTAGAAATGAGTAATTATAATATAATAATCTATTCATATTGACTGTTGTGGCTCTTTTTGCACTTATAGCATCGTATGTACTGGTGTGAAGCTGCATGTTTTTATACAGTTAAATCATGTAAGCAGAAACTGAATCAGCAAGCAATTTGATGATCAATTAATGGTTAAATTATTAAAAAGAGAAAATACAGACCATTCTTTGATAGGAACGTCTCAAATGAGGATTTGCTGCTTTGTTAAGTGAATACATTTTTGAGTTTTTGTTGGTCGTACAAATTTCAACATTTAAAGACGTTACTTAGACATTTTCACTATTTTCTGATATTTTATAAGCCAAATAATTAATCAGTTAATTAGTCAAGTGTGCAGATTAATCAGTAAGAAGAATAACTGTTATTATTTGCAGCCATAGACTATAACCCCACATTACTAGCCAGCCCTCGATGATTGATTTGACCTGGCTGGCATTTAAAGCCAACACAGAAGAGTCAAACCTGCAGTTCCTCAAACGTCCACTTGAAGATTTGACAAACAAACATCATTTCCTGTGTATCTGCACCAGGGTGGTTCTGACCCAAAGCCCACGGAGAAGCCATCAGTCTTCTAAAGACAACATGTGAGCCTGGCCAGCTCCTCCAAAAGAGGAAGATGTCCTAATTGATGCGAGCGAGATCAAAAGCCTTCAAACGGCTTCATTAAAAATGGAGAGCCGAGTGGAACGCAGCCCAACACGCTTCAGCCGGGATGTTTGTGCAGACAGAAGCTCGGCTATTGATTTCCATCCCTCTGGCTAAGAGCGGTTAGCATGAAGAAGCTAAATATTTAAACAGGAGAGAATCAGGACAGAGGAGCAGATTTTAATTGGATGAATGTCCTCAGGCTGTGATTGGTACGCTTCCAGTTGGTCTGTTAGTCATATTTCCTCTTCAGCGATCAGTGATTGCTTTATTGAACAGAAAGAGTTTTCTGGTGGTTTGTCGAGCTATTTTTGGCCCACATGATTAAGGATTTGCAGTGAAGTAATTTTGCAGTGCTGACTTGAAAACTGAAACAGTTATTTTGATAATTCATTATTCACAATTTTTATAGAACTCACCTGTTCAAATTATATTAAGGCTTAAAGTTATGCAGAATTAAGAGCGTGGACGCTTTGATTGACAGGTGGGTGTTGTCACAGATGGCTTGTTTGAGCAACCAGGCTTCATTCAGCCTGCCTCAGGTCCATTCTTTGTACTGTCATCGGGCGTTACCAGGGCACAAGTTGACATATTTAAATAATTTGTCCAAAGCTGCTACCTGACGCCATCCTTAAGCCCACACATCATGTAACAAATTAAAAACTGTTGATGAAATAAGCATAAAGAAAAATATTTTACCACCTGACAAATCATCTCAGACCTCTGAGCTGCCACAGTTTATTTCCAGTGTTTCCCACAATGGCCCGATACATGCAGAGATATTAAAGCTTTCTCATTAATGACGGTCTAACAGAACAGATCTCTATTGTCTGTTTCTTTGTTATAAATAATAATTCATTCACCCAGTTTCTTGGTATCACACTCAGGATGGACACCATGAACTTACTCCTCTGTAAGGTGGCTCTGGATGGAGGAGGGGGGTCTTACGATGAATATTTCACACTGCGATAAAGATTTGAATTTCACAGTCGGTTGATGTTTGCCGTCAGATAACGTCAGCCTCGGAGGAGCGAAACCAATTAAAATGCAAAGGCAGGTTGAACAGGCACTTTTCAGCTCAGCTGCGAAACTCTTAAATCTTTTTTTTCATTCAGCACAAACTAACAAAGGAATATTCCCGAGGGGTCGCGCAGGCACGGCAGTCCATTGTTCCTCCATCGCTGTGGACTGGCTGTGTGACAGCGGCATATCCACAGACAGGAGTTATCGCTGGATGCAGGCCAGCTCAGAGATAACCTCCTGTACTGCCCTGTTCAAGGAGTGTGTGTGTGTGTGTGTGTGTGTTTAGAGTGTTGTAGGTAGATGAAAAGCTGAACCTGGTCTAATCCTCACAGGCTGTTCAATATTACCACAGAGCTCAGGTGTAACTGCAGCCTCGCTGCTCTCCAGATTTCCTTTCTTTGCTTCTCTATTTCATTTCTTCCTCTGCTCACGTTTTTGAAAGTCTTTGCTGTTCTGGGTTCAGTTTATATGATCCGACATGATACAACTGCACAGTATGTAGTCAGGATGTACACAGATGTTGGTACTGTAGTTATAAAATGTTTTTTCCAGCCTCTCAAAGTGACATTGTCACTTTGGTTTTAATTCATTTTTCAGACTTTTTATTGGAGCCTAACAGCAGATCGAGATATTTGAGTTTTAAGCCAGAACAACATAACGTTTGTTTATTTCATTCAAAGAATCACGACCGCGCCGTGTCGTTCATGATAATATCGCTGCGATTTTTGTTGATGTATTCGCGTCGTGCCGTTACACACAGCAACAACAAACATGGCTGAAAATGAAAGTAACGCTGTTATGTTCGGTGCGGTGGAGGAGTTAGGTCGACTTCAGCTGTGTGGAAGTGATTTGATGATTTCACAACAAAAGCTCAAGAAGAGTGTGAAAACAGAAAAGAGAGAAGCAAACATAATTTCACCACCTCAAGCAGAAACACCCTGTTGAGTAACAGAAGATCCAACAGCTGATTTCTAAACCAGTAATACCGTGAAATATGGTGATATGATCTTAGAGACATGTTGTGGACCCCTGAGTGAGCGGGGCATCTTACAGTTTGAAAATGAACTGTTATATTATATTATAATATATATGCTGTATTATATTTTATGTTTGACATTCCCGCACTGACATCTGATTTATTGTCGCACCAATCTGTCTCCAGCTTGAGTACTTTCCAGTTTTGGCAGCACGTTCTGGATCTCTCTGTCTGCAGATGCAAATAATATCAGAGACTAATGTGATGCCTCAGGTCTGCATTATGTCCATGATGTTGAATAATAAACCATACGCAGAGGAACACATGATGCAATACTGCCACAGATTCAATTTAAAAAATGACTTAAATGTCAAATTTTATAGAGAAGTGCAGCAAAAATAAACAAATTGAATAAACAAATGTCTGTGCTGTCAGAAACCTAAATACTCTTCATAATGTAATAATATTTAATATCTCTGGCCGTGTTGTGGGAAATGTTACAAATCATTAAGTGGATTAACCAATCACAGACGAGCTGTCTGCTCAGTGTTTCCTTGAACAGTCTCAATTGATTTTCTGGAAAATGTTCTAATGATAGTTAATTACATTTACAGTGAGTGAGTGAGGATTTTATCCTGCACTCACTATACTGACAGAAACATCATCTCAGACATTACCATGGAGTTAAATCAACACTGCAAGCTTCACACAGCTCTGAGTACGTCCAAAGAACAAACAGAGTCAGCCGACTCCCAGAATAGAAGCAGCAGCGTTCAGCCAAGACATCAGAGACATCAGAGAAGCGATTGATTATCCGGGATATCTAAGTGAGCCCTGGCAACGAGAGGAGAGGAAGCACTTGGTACGAAGCCCCGCACTCACTCCAATTCAATTAGGCGAGCCTGAGCTCAGCACTTTAGCTCAGCGGCAGCTTTATGTTGCCTGGAAAATTGGAAGATATTGGTAATGTTGTTAGCCAGCAGCTGCTACCTGCCAGAGGCTGATGCAGTCATGTGTGAGTCTGTGGGCTGGGAAGGATTTCTGCTGTGATGTTGATGTCTTCTTTCACATGAGTCACAAGTTTCATTTTAAAACGGACGTGCTGTGTTCAAACATTCACCTGGTTGTTGGGTAAGAGCTCGTCGGCCAGAGCTAGCTAGTTCCCAGATCTGCTTCAAGTATGATTTATTTTTCTCCACTGTACAGTTCATCTTGTTCTTATTTGAATATTTTGGAGTTTGTTCATCTGTACCAACAATGTTTTAGTTCTGTGGCTTCCTACTGAAGACATAAATCCTTAAAAATGGCTCATAAGTATAAAGTTTCATTTTAGAGAAAGACTCACTCACTGTGACTCAGACAGGAAGAAAAATCACATTTGTTGGGGACTATTTTCAGCTGCAGATTTGTTTTTAACACTTTGTGGACAGCGATGGAGCTGTGGCTCGTTTCAGTCAGAGAAGTATGATGAATTATGAGCCTTATTCTTCAAGCACAGTTTAAATCTGTGTGTTGGTGGAGGTGTAGCAGGTTAGCATGAACATGTCACAGGACGCTGCGGTAACCTCGATTATCCAGTGGTTCACCTGTTTTGCCTCAGGTGGTACCAGACTCGGTAAAAACCACAAGAACCTGCAGAGCTGACTCGGGTGAACATGTCAGGACGTGGAGCGGCAGGGCGACAGGTGTAGCAGTCAGACAGGTTTGTCAGACAATGGGCCAGAACAGAGATCTGTTAGCTGCCTGAGGCTGAACGCTGCTGCTGACTCCGTCCTGACTGTTAGACTGAGAACTTTGTTTTAAACTTTCACTTTTGAATTTTAATGAGCTTTACAAAGATCATCTGTGATGTTTTAATTTCACTAGTTATTAAAATTAATAACAAATATTTGAGATGGGCGCCAGAGATGGAAACGTTGGTCTGTCAGGTAGTTTGTTCCAGACTGGAATGTCTCAACTACTGTTGGATGCATTGACATGAAATTGTCTCGTGTGTGAGTGCCAACCTCAGGTTAATATTTTAATTTGCCCAGTCGGGCAGAGGAGTCAGAAATCTGTTTGCCTGAAGTCCGTTTTTATTTGCCTCTGCGTAAATACTTTTATTTATGAGCGGTTATAACAGCAAAGACTTGAGCTGCCATGCTAGCTCGTCACTTCAGCAACATTTTTCATAAAGTTGACGTGCACTGCTCAGCACATAGTCAGAGTTTTGATCACATCCTTTAATGCGACCGAACTAAACTGTTTCCAGGATCACTGAAATGCTCGCTGGCGTTCCCGCTCATAAACTTTGTCTTTACCTGCCGCCATTTTCTCACGAGTTCTCGATTCGTACTGCACATGTGCAACAGAGATACGAAAATAAAATGCAATAAAGAATAATCCATAGCATCCATGAAAAGAGAATTTCAGAGCAGGACACATTTAGAAAGGAGGAGCTCTGTCATGAAGTGACTGTTCAGTAACTGTTTGATTAACTCAAACTGTTACTCAGTTTTTCTTTGACTGTAATCTTGATTGATGCTGGCCTTCATGATGCCTCCATTTGTCTAACGCCTGCCTCTCTCTCTCTCTCTCTGTCCAGGTATCGACTATAAAACCACCACCATCCTTCTGGACGGGAGGAGAGTGAAGCTGGAGCTTTGGTAAGCGCCCGTCACATGCTGAACGAATCACCTGTTGTTGTCTGTACAATACAGACAGTGCTGTAAAGCTCTAGAGCTTTACGGGTTTGTCCACGTTATAAAAAATATTTTCTCAGTTGTGCAAATCAAACTGTGACGAGCATCTGAAACTAAACAGGTGAATGAGTTCATGTGTGGTGGTGAACTACAACAACATTTTTCCAGGAACAGTGTCGCTGTTACTGTGAATAATCCACAGAGCTCGCTGTCACCTGTTTCCAGGAGGATTTGTTCAGTAGGAAGTTCCAATTAAAAATGAGCACAGGTCGGTTTATTATTCACAGTGCCTGGAAATTCATTGTTTTAGCTCCATGTGGGGAAATCGCAGAAACGTATACTGCCTGTTGTTCAGACGTTGTGTGTGACAGCTTAGAGTGTGACGGGAACTCTTCCAGTCTTTCCTTTTTCATCTCTGTGTGTAGATTCGTTAAAGCTCCAGGGTGAGCACACCTTTCAACAACTCACACAGACGTGATTTATTTATTTTTTAACTGGGTGAACCGACCATTCGACTCTTAAATCTCACTTCGCTTGTGAACAGCCGTTACTGCCGTGAAACCAACCTTAAAATTCTAGTTTGGCTCTGAATGTTTCCAAATATGTCTGTACATACACATAAAATCATGCACAACACATCTTGAATATTTCACGTGGTGTAAACATCGCAGAGCTCCACTGAAGAGTCAGAACATCATGATCCAGAATATCTCTGATAGACTGTCTGACTGTGAAAGCTACTTAAGGGGAAAACAGGAATACTGTTTGTCAGGGGGTTACAGTTACATAAGACACGTCACATTTTAAAAGAGGCAAAAGAGACGAAGCAGGAAGGTTTATATAACAGCTGCATACAGTACGTGTGCAGAAATGGAGGACAGGCAGCACAAAAACAACATTTGATCCACAAACATAAACAGAATTACTTCAGTGTTAGTGTAAGGAGAGAGTGCGTGTCCTCGTCCACTGCGTATCGTTCCTCACAAATAATCTTGCGTCAGTAGAGATGCAGGAGTTGTGCGTAATTGTCAGTTAAGACACACTGCAGAGCTAGGCGAGGCCTGTTTGGTGGAAGTAGGCCAAGGAATTCAACAACTCAGGGGAGAAGCAACGCCTCGTCTTCCCCGTGGAGAGAAAGTTTAAAGGCAGCTCTGCGATGCAGAATCTTCTTTATTTCTGCTGCGTCAGTCTTTCCTTCTCTCCTCACTGTCTCGCTGTTGTTTTACTGTCTAAATGTTTCGCCTCATCCTCTGCTTCCTTTTCTGTCTCTGTCTCCATCTGTGTCTGACTCATGACTCAGTTTGTCTCCGAGGTGTCAAAGAAAAATCCTAAAAGGATTAGTCTGGTGTTAATCAACAAGATCCGAACTAACGAGTATTCATCGAAGCCTGACATGTTGACTGTGAACACACACACTGTAGTTTATTTTAAGATCAGTGCCACACACACCGTCCTGCTGCCACAAATACTCACTAAAGCACCAAACGTGGATTAATCCACCGCTGAAAATAGTCCCCAACAAATGCTCTGTTTCTACCAGTTTAGTAACATTTGTTGAACATTGTTCCCATGAGTCCTTGAAATCAGTAAAGGGAAAAAAATCAATTCTTTAATTCTTTAATAGTCATTCATAAAGCTCCACCTGTCATTTCTGGCCGGCTTCACAGTAGATGATTGGCCGATGATGAGTTTCTCAGGCATCAACATCTGACTGGATGAACACGCAACTGGCTGAGCTGTAGCTTCATTTTCAGAGTGGCGGCTCGTCTGAACTTGTTGTCAGATTTCTTCAGAAATAGCTTCTACATCTGAGATGCTAAACAAGCTGTGAAGCTGTGATTCTTTTCCTGATTTAAATATCTGTTCACAAGGTTTGAGAGTGTAGACGGGCTCAACATTATCATCTAAACACTCCTTCAGCCGCTGGTTTGTCAGGCTCAGTTAATCCTCATTTATTCTCTTTGAAAAAGTGAAATCACAAGATGTCGACCGGCTTTGCAAGGCTGAGAGTCAGCGTGAGCTTAATTGGCTGCTAGAATGAATAAATTAGGAATTTCTAAGTAGGCTACAAAAATTAAACGTGCCATAGCAATAAAAGTCATTCAGATGTGAGTTATAAACATGCAGTAAAAGTAGGTTAACGTGCCGTTACCGTAACATATTCTGACTGCGTCTCACATTGTGTCCAGCGCTCATAAATCCAAAGTCATATTTTTGTTGATGAAACTGATGAACGTGAATCCATCCCTGGCCTCGTGGGGCTCAGTTTGGAGAACAGTCTGAATGTTTCAGCTGTCCTGTCGTCCATCTTTATACACAGTCAGTGGCAGAAACCTGCTACTTTTACTTGTTGGTAAATCTCGAGTTGATCTCTGTCTGTGTTGTGTTGTGTTCAGGGACACCTCAGGTCAGGGGAGGTTCTGCACCATCTTTCGCTCTTATTCCCGCGGGGCTCAGGTGAGGAACAAACCACTTCAACTAAAGTCCAAACTGAAACTGACTTCACTCTGCATGAAATGAACCAGCTTCACATGAACATGTGTGTCTCTCTTCAGGGGATCCTGCTCGTGTACGACATCACCAACCGATGGTCCTTTGATGGAATTGACAGGTGGATCAGAGAGATTGATGAGGTGAGTCTATGAGACGGATGATTGGTTGGATTGAGCTGAGGATGATGATGTCATAATCAGAGGTTGAGAACATCAGATGTATTGAAGCTCTCTGCAGACTGATCAGAAATCTGGAGATGTTCATGAGGTCATTTGTGGTACTCTGATGTAGTTTTTAGTTTTTTTGTTGTTTTATTGCTTCAATAATCCAGAAGGATCAGCCAGGTGATGCTGGAGCGATCGTCAACGTTTAATTTGATGTTTTCACTTTCAGAAATTAAAAAAATGTTTCAGTTTATAAGACGGACAAAGGGTCAATACATGGAGCTAAGTGAATCACTTAAGACAACCTGTGTGTGTGTGTGTGTGTGTGTGTGCTCGTGTGTGTGTGGGTGGGCTACTGTCATCATGTCCTTCCTGCTGAATGAAACAAAAAGGATGTCCGTGTGTGTGTGTGTGTGTGTGTGTGTGTGTGTGATATTTTTGGCCTGTGGAATGTGTGTTTCAGTTCGGCCTTTCCTGCTCCACCTCCACAGATGTGGTGTGGTCCGCCACTTTTAAGGACAGAAGTAAAGTAAAGATGAAGAAAGTTTAACAGTGTGTAGATAAAATGAAGACAGGTGTGTGTGTGTGTGTGTGTGTGTGTGTGTGCAGACGGGCACCATTCAGGTTTAATCACTGATTATGTGCTGTATTTCTTCTTATTATTATTATTATTGATTAATCAAAACCAAAAATATTCAGTTTAAACAGAAGAAATGTATTATATGTTTTTTGTGTTTTTGCTCAACAAATAATGGCAGTTAATCAATTATCATAATAATTGACCATAACTGATCATTACAGCATTATTTCAGTGTCTGTGTTGTCGGATGATGGAGGATCAACAAAACACAGCTAGTTCAGAAGCTTTTCATGAAAACGTGACGACACAAACAAACTGAATATTTACCAAAGCATACAGTCGTACTGTAGATAGCTGAATATATTTCATATTTTTGTCTCCTCATCTTTGATAACGGCAGCAGCAGACTCAAGAAGAAGAAGAGTACGGCTGTTTTATGATGCATTCATGGCTCTGAAATTAAAAATCACATCCACTGCTGCTGTTATCTGAAAACAAATGATACACTTGAACATAATAAAACATATAAAAATATGTAAAACATAACCTCACAAACTCACATGTAACCATACAAGCTCAGACTCTCCATGCAGAGGCTTAGAGTGCTCTTTCTAAGACGACTGTAGCCTTGAAATTTCTCTCTTGGAAAATGTGAGACAGCTCAGGCAGTTTAACGGTGCTGATCTTACGTCTGTAGAAACCTCCAGTATTTGCTCCTACTGCTTTTTCCACCCCCACCACCACCGCTGCTGCTACAGCTGTTACTGTTTCCTCTGGTGCTGCTGCCGACCGACCGTGGAGGGACTCTGAGCATGAAAAGGCAACAGGGAGGACGGTCTGAAGAGAGACTGATGAGTGGTGACAGTCAGGAGGAGTGAAGGAGGAGAGAGGTCGGCCTCTCGCTGCCGTCACGTTTGGTTCAGTTTGTCAGAGCTGATCAGGATAATGAGACAGATCTGAGCCTGAGATCTCCATGCTGCTTCCTCGAGCTTGTTGAATTAATAACCAGCCTCCACCGGTCACTTTGTATGAATGTAATGTCTCTCATTCACTTCAACGCTTCAACGCTGAGCTATAAATAAAAACTGTTGCTTTGACTGTCCAAATCCAGTTTAATGACATTTTAATGAAAGTTAGTTCTCAGTTTAATTCTGTCTTCTGTTTGATTTTCCCTTCCCAGCATGCTCCAGGCGTGCCTCGAATCCTTGTTGGTAACCGTCTACATCTGGCCTTCAAACGGCAAGTTCCCACTGAGCAGGCAAGGGCGTACGCTGAGAAGAACGGCATGACCTTCTTTGAGGTTAGCCCTCTGTGCAACTTCAACGTCATCGAGTCCTTCACGGAGCTGTCGCGCATCGTCCTGATGAGGCACGGCATGGAGAAGTTCTGGAGGCCCAACAGAGGTGAGTGGATGGGGAGCCGGGTGGAGGAACGGGGGGTAAAACCGTGAACGTCAGAACTGAAGAACAGAGCTCCGTCAGCTGTTCAAACATCTGCCCTGAAGTCTTTAAAAAATGCCAACTTTGAGAACAGAGTCAAGTCATCGCTGTTTCTCCTGATTGATAACAAGCTGCCAAAATAAAACTCAGCACTTCTTAGCTGACCCTTCACATTAAAAGCATAGAGCTGTGCCATCCAGAAGGTGTTCGTCCATCTGACGTCTGCCTGAATGCAGCTTTAGTCTGAGTTTATCAACACGTAAAAGTGAAGGAAGTGTTCAGGATAAATGATGTCTCTAATATAAACCTGTTCTAAATTATGGTCATTGAAATAAGTACGGCCCTCGTCACGATGGCAGAATTCACTGTTGTTTACAGTCGAAGGGATTTGTTTCTTTAGTTTAGTTTCAGTTGGATGTTCAGTAGAGCACAGTGATTCGTCTGTGGTGTGCTCAAGAAGACATTCTGTGCTCATGTACCAAAATAGTCATTAGACGTATGACACACTCCCTCATATGCTAATTAATTCGCCCTCGTTCCTGTCAGCCTTTGTCTGCCTCGTCTGTAATTACAGAGGAGGTGGAGGTGATGTCCTGCGAACCTTCAGAGAATCAATGATGAACTGACTCAGAGTTTAAAAGTCAGTTTGGACTTTATTTATGTCTTCAGGGCTCGTCCTGTTGACAACATGTCAGATTAAGACTTCCCTGTTCACTGTCTCAGTCCACTGAGTCCTACTGAAAATATTTAGCTTAGCGATGCCCCAGCCATGTTTTTTTATTACCGATCATCTGAGTCATTTATCATTATTTAAAGATCTAGTCCTGGAACACCCTGGAAATATCCCCTTTTCTTCCCTCTCTGCAGTGTTCAGCCTCCAGGACCTCTGCTGCAGAGCCATCGTGTCGTGCACGCCGGTCCACCTCATCGATAAGCTCCCACTGCCTGTTGCCATCAAATCCCACCTCAAGTCCTTCTCCATGGCCAACGGCATGAACGCCGTCATGATGCACGGACGCTCATACTCGCTGGCAAACCCAGCCGGCGGCTCCAAAGGCAACAGCTTGAAGCGCTCCAAGTCCATCCGTCCACCGCAGAGCCCGCCGCAGAACTGCACCCGCAACAACTGTAAGATCTCCTAATTAACGGCTTCCTCGGAGGGGAAGGCGAAGACGAGGAGTGATCGTCAGCATGGGATCAGGAGACGGATGTACAGGATGTTAGATGGAGAAAAAAGAGCACATCCCTCAACCTGAGGAGCAGGAATGATGGATGAAGTGATGAATGAGTGCTACCTCTCACCTTCATGAGGTCATGTTAATACTTTCCAGGTGGAGGGAGCTCGATCGGTGCCTCAAATATCAGAGGAGAAGGACTACAAACATTTTGGTCTCCACAGACGTGATTCTCACCACTACCAACGGCTAAAAGGAGACAAAGAGACTCCAGATTCACTCCTGTCTGTGGGAGTGTTAACTACATGTACAGAAATCTCTCACCAACTCAACCATATTTAGTTACTCCACATGATGCACGCCACTTAGTGTGTGTGCGTCACAGAAATCACCTCAAGATCAGTTCTTCACGTTCTTCTTTCTTCTGTCCGTCTGCTCTTAATTCCTCCTTTCTCTGTCACACCTCAGTTTATTTGCTATTTTTAATGACCAATAAGCTAACGAACGAGACACTAGTAACCGTCGTTTATCCTCAGCTGGCTCTCAGTTTATTTTATGTGTATTTGATCCACAAACACTCGCTGAAGGTGGTGACACGATGAGTGAACGTTCAGGTCCAAGTGTAGACTAACTTGACCCCCATCCCAAAATCCTGAAAGACCCAACCTGAACCTGAACCTGACCCTGGTCTCTGGTCTCTGGTACAGATGTGTTAGTGTGCCTTCAGTCTGAGGTTAAACGAAGTGTCAGCATGAACGAACACATGCTGCATTTTTCACGAGTCACTTCACCTGCAGCAAATTTTCTTAAAGCACAAAAACACCCATTGACGAAGTCAAATGACCCAAAACCAGTTCACACGTCAGAGATTTAGGTTTTCTATGTATGATGCGTGTTGCCATGGATACCACTCAACACACTTAGCATATTTAAGGTCTGAAATGTTTCAACTAGAGCTGCAACGATCAGTCGATTAATCGATTAGTTGTCAACTTTTAAATTAATCACTGACTATTTTGATAAAAATCCAAATTCTGATTTCGTCCTCGAATGTTTGAAATATTTTCTGGTTTCTTTCATCCTCTGTGACAGTAAACTGAATCTCTTTGGGTTGTGGACAAGTCCGGACATTTGAGGACGTCATCCTGAGCTAATCGATCAACATCGAACGATTAGATGAGAAAATGATCGACAGATTAATCAGTAATGAAAATTATCATTAGTTGCAGCTCCGGTTTGAACGAGCTGAAATCAAACAGTGATGTTCTTTATTTCTCATGTTGACGTTTCCTTTTGGCCCAAGAGCTTCTGGGAGTTGTAGTGTGCAGATGAGATGGATTTATTTCACCATCACTTCCTCCTTTCTTTCTCGTTCCCTCTCTGCTAGTGTTTTCACCTGAACACACCGCCAGGCTAGTTATATATCACAGATGTTCACAGTGCACTGCTCACTCAGTGATACTCCGCTCAGAGTGTGTGTTTTGAGTTTCCTGTCTGCTCCGTATGATCCAGATAATCTCTGTAAATATGAAGTAAACATGGAAAAAACGAAGGAGTTATTTAAAGAGCTCTGTGAAACTGTGACAGTTTTCACTCTTGTCTGACTGTTCACAGGCTGAACGTTTAATTAAAACTAATTGACTGATTATTTGATAATTAAACTAATTAATAATGCAGCCTTATACTGAAGATGCAGATGGACAGAAGTGCACATGAAAATCAAAACTACAAACTTTTGTGGTGAAGTATCACTTTAACGATCTTGTGCCAAATCTTTAAAGCAGTAAATTTATTCCACGTTTTAGATCAACCTGTTTTCTTGGTAGTACGTGGAGCTCCATCCCTCCCATCCATGGTATGCTCTAATGTGTTTCCCATACATTGGTTTCAGTGTTAGACGTGGAGGGAGCGTGAACCTGAAGGCAACAGGAGCTCAGGTTTTCGTAGCACCGTCAGATGGTGAAAGGCCTGATGGGTGTGAACAGAAAGCAGTCAGAGTAGCTGAACAGGTTCAGTTTAAGTGTTGATAGTAAACAGTGACCCATGTTTTTATCCGTTTTCTCTGACTGTCACATGACCAGCTCCTCTTTTCCCACAGTGTTAAAGGGTCAGTTCAGATTTATTGAAGTGTGGTTGTATGAGGCACGTCCTCAGTTTGTAGGACCAGCATGAAGCTAAACAAAGTCCTGCTGTGGACGGAGGTAGCAACAAACACCTAAAACTTCAATGTCAGTCTACGTGTGCGCTAGATTTAGAATATTTTCACTGCTTCACCTGAATCACAGGAGCTGCTCGCCTACCACTGCAGTTTGGATCTGAACTAACATCAGTTAAAACAACCAAAATCACACAATGAGACAAACTAACTGATCAAGGCAGAGGTGGACCAGCAACTCCTGTGTTCTGCAATGCAAAATTCAGTTTGCCATCAGAAAAGGCCGTGTGACAGCGAGGTGAAGCGGTGAAAGTATTCTGAATATAACATACACCTAAAGTAAGTGGTCTATACAACCCGACTTTAATAAATCCAAACTAACTCGTTAATTTAAAGGACCAAACTCGTGTTTTTGTAGGTTGATGTATCTCATCAGTGACAGTGAACATTTGAAATCAGCGATGATGTAAGCAGATTTTCGAGCAAAAACACTAAACTTCTCGTTAGTATTGTGTTAATTGTCTCTTTTCATAGGATTCGTTGACAGTAGGAACATTTTAAAATATCACAGGTTGTCTTTGAGCACCATTTGTCATCTAACCATAGAAAGTTTTGATTATGAGAAAACAGACATTAAGATATTAGCAGCCACGTTCCTCATGTTCTCACTCCATGCTGCGTTCAGGTCCAGTGGAGTCCGAACTCTTCCTAGTTACTGCGTTTTAAACACTCGACCAGTCCGACTGGATCTCCTGCAGGATTTGAATGCAGCATGTCGTCTTCTTCTTCTCTCTCTCTCTCTGATCTGCGCCACCACCTCCGCATGCCGTCCCATGATTCATAGCTGCTGAATAATAGATGCTCTTTTCATAGATCTCTGGAGGGCTTCATCAGAACGCCCCGGCTTCGTCTCTCCTCGCTGCTCTTTCATCCTCTCCTCCTCCACAGGAGGCTCAGCGTGGTTTGTTTCTTCATCTTCCCCAGTCGTTCTCTCTCTCTCTCTCTCTCTCTCTCATCTTCTCCTCAGGTGTTCAGCAGGTTTTCCCTCCTGACCCTGATCCTGTCCACTGAGCTGAGTGTTGTCTCGGTGTGTCGTCGCTCCTCCTCTCTGTCTTATCTCAGGGAGTCGTCTTTGCCTGCACACTTTATGAGATGTCTCGACTCAGGCGGTGAAGCCTCGTGGTGATTTCCACTGATCCAGAGTCAGATTACTGCAGCACAGACCGATCTTTGAACTTCTTTTAGCCCATTTACTACAAACCATTTGTACTTTCTGTCTCCACCTTCAGCTTTGTGGCCTGAAACATCTCAGCAACTGTTGGATGGATGCCACAAGTCTCAGGATGAATTCAAACAGTTTTATTGATCCTCTGACTTCTCTTGTGTCACCACAAAGTCTAACACCTCACTGTCCCTCCACTGATACACCTCCATCATGTTTGAACTGTGATGGAGGTCCATCAGTGTCTGAACTCAGACCACATGTGAGAGCGACCCACGTCGATTTCATCTGATCTGAGTCATGTGTAAACGCAGCCGTCATCTTGTTGATGAATAGAAATGGAACAGCTGTGACGATCAGCAGATTTGTAGTGAATGGGTTAAAGTCTGTAGAAACTCGGGTTTGGTCCTTTTTAAGGAGGGAGGAAATGAAGTTGTGTACCTGACAGTCGCTGACACACGAGACAGTTTGTGTTTCGTTTTGTCACATCAGTGTTTTTAGAAAGTCGGAGCCTCGAGCTCGTCGCCCGCATCATCAGAAGAGGTTTTCCTCTCTGTGACTGTTGCTGCTGCCTCTCAGAGCGCAATGATCGTCGTTTTGTTGTTCATCCAGTCTTTGTGTTATGTGATAACACCAACGTTTCCTCCATGTTTTTGCTTCTGCGTCTCTTCGTTTATGTGCCGACTCCCTCAGTGTTCGTCGACCCTTTGCAGAGTTTGAGTTTCCATTTTGGACGTTTTTTTAAAAAAAGGTGGAAATGTTTGTGGAGGATTGTGGGAGATTCAGGGACGGCCTGTGATGTCGTGGAAGTGTTTGTAAAAAGATTCATGAAAAAAACACACCTGTAAAACACTATTCTGCTTTTTGGCTGAAGCTGCTGAGTAATCTGAAGTGAGTGTGTGTGTGTGTGTGTGTGAGAGAGAGTGTGTGTGTGTGTGCGTGTGCGTGTGCGTGCGTGTGTGTGTGTGTGCGTGTGAACGTTCTTCAAACACAAGCTGAACATTTTTCTTTTCTTTTTTTAAATTATTGATTGTACAGTTTCAAGGCAAGGGTATGAAGAGAACGACTTTTTCACAATAAAACTATTGAATGTTGGAGTCAAAATGTTTTTCTGTTTTGTTTTTTTTTATTTAAAGATGTTTGCTGTCGTTTGTTTTGGTGACGTCGCCATCTAGTGGAAACAAACAGCACAGACTCATGACGCTCTTTGAGTTTAGCCAACAAATAGTTTGTGCAGGTACAGTGTTTGAATTATTTAAATGTTTAAATGTTCAATTCTTAATTACACTAATTATCAGTGTCCTGTCAAAAGAACAGAACTGTTCAGACATTCAGTAGTTTCAAAGTTGGACTTTAGTTTTAACTTTTAGTTTAATCACATTAGAATAAAAAACAAGGTAATATGTAATGGATAGATATATTATATAATAATATTACAAATATTAAATATTAAAGTCTTTGTATCACTGAAGGTAGAAACAATATTTACAGAGGGAAAGCTGTAGTGCAAGGAATCGAGACACGAGCAGTCGTATACTGTTCATTTTTGTAATTATAACTTTTTACATAAAACACAAACAAATCAAAACATGCAAATAACAATACACACATCAGAGAACAGATAGGAGGCTCCAAGTGGTCACACATTTTATTTCCTCTGTTTTCTCGAGATCTCAAATGAATTATGTCGTTATCTCGGGACAGCAAAGTTTAGTTATTCTGAGATCTCGAGAAAATTACCAAGTATCTGAGGACAACAACATTTGTTATTTCGACATAAAAATACAAATAACTGGAGCTCTCAGGAAAACAAAGAAATTAACTCGTTATCACGAGAAAACAGGTAATAAAATGTATGACCGCTCAGGGCTTCCGTACTTTCTCTGAGCAAACAAATATATCAAAATATATGTTTGACCTCAGCAAATATGAATTAAACATGGAAAAGGAGGAAATTCCGTTTTTAATTCCTACCTTCCCCGAAATTAAGCTTTTATTTTGAAAAGAATCTGACCGGAAACGTGTCGTGTCAGCTGAACACGAGCGTGGACTTGACGGCAGTCAAACGTTGCATGCCTCGGTTCCGTTTTCACAACAAACGGCGGGTAAAATCGGTGAATATCTGACAGGTCCGGCCCGGGAACGCAGCCGAGTGTCCGCCCGCGTCATGTCCAGCGTCCAGCTGCTCAGAGTGCTCGTTAACGAGCGGCTGTCTGCGGCCGCGGAGGAGATCTTCGAGGCGGTGAAGAAAACCATCGCGGGCTACGAGGAGGAGATCCTGCTGTCCAAACGGGAGATCCGCCGGCAGCGCAGGATGCTGCAGACGGTCCTGCAGCCTGAACCGAAGATCAACAAACAGTCAGGTGGGTGAGTTCATCCGTTCACCGCGTGAAGCTCTGACTGCATCAGCCTGTCAGCTGTCAACGCCCACCGCTGCAAACAGCTAGCTCAGCTAACGTTACCGAGCTTTAACGGGATGAAGTCATAATAAATAAACAGGCAGATAAACGTGATGAGAGTCAGACAGGTTCATTACCAGGTGAACTCACAGCCACTTCCGGGGCACCTGCCCAGCGCAAACAACGTCATGACGCCAAAGTCCGCCGAAAAAACTAAAAATTAAACATCATCCTGTTTGTTTATTAATGTAAACACACAATAATCTACAGATTAATACAGATTACTGATTGTAAAGGTGTATGTTTACAATCGGCATACAGGTGATTCAGCACGTGGCTCTAAACTCAGATAAAAATAAACTTTTATTGGATCCATCAGCTGATTCACTGTAAACAAAGATTACAGGCTGATGTGTGTCTGACATGTTTTCATGGAAAAATATTATTTTAATGACTCATAAAGTTTAATGTGTCACGTTGTAGTTTAAAGGTCCAGTGTGTAACATTTAAGTAACATTAAGCATAACTATGTTTTATTTGTGTATATTAACCTAAAATAAGTATTATTATGTTTTAATTAGCTTAGAAAGAGACTTTTATATCTGGACAAAGATTCACTCTTGATACGACCTAAACTGTTTTTTGAGCCTCACAGCCACTGTAGTTTTTCCTTCATGCTTGAAACAGTAGGGTGAGGCGAGCAGTATTCAGTTGGTTGCAATCTGCAACTGCAAAAAGATGCCACTAAATCTGAGACATTGCACCTTTAACTACAGTAAGTGTTTGTTAGACAGTGAGTGTGCCACAGCCAGATATTTATTATTTTATTTCATTTGAGGACTGTTTTTATTTCGTGTCATTCTTCAGGTTTGATTTCTGTTTGCTGTTACCTGATACGAACGTTTATTTCTGCTGGAAACTTTTTTATTTACAGAAGAAGCAAATAATCAGAAGTTTGACTCTGTCTGTATATTTTGGTCAAATTAAATGAGTTTATTCTGGCTGGTACTGATAGATTTGTGTGGATTGTGTTTTCTCTCTGTGACGTCTAATCAGCAGTTATTTGAAAAGCTGTCACAAGTCAAATATTTAAAATGCATCAAGGAAAAAGCTTCTGTTTCACAGTTTAAAGGCAATAAAATAAAATTTGAATATGTCACAGGAAATCATGATGATTGTGACATTTTTTTCTGACACCTTGTAGATCCAGATATGCTCTTAAATATCTGCTCTTATTCTGTCTTCTTTCCTGCAGACCAACCACAGCTGGCTCTCTCCGTCTGGGATGAGGATTTCTCCTGCGATCAGCAGCAACAGGACCGCTGTGAGCAGGAGTGGAGCTCCAGTCAGGACCAGGAGGACCAGGAGCCTCCTCAAACTGAGAAGAGCCGTGGGGAGCTCCCTAGCAGGCAGGAGGAGGAACAGCAGCTTCAGGACCTGGACGAGGACAACACCATCACGTTCATCTTCACTCCTCCGTACGTGAAGAACGAGCTCGACCAGCAGAGCGCCAAAGGAGAAGGAGATCCTCTGCCGAGCACTTCGGCTGAGCAGGACCAGACGAAGACGGAGGGTGACGACAGGGCGTCGTCCAGCTGCTCTGCACCTGAACACGACGACAGCGATGATGATGAGTGGAGGGGCAGCATCGGATCACAGAGCGACGGCGACGGCGACGACAGCGACAGCAACCGCAAGTGGAAGAAGAGGAAGAGCCCTCGACTACCGACGGCTCCGACACTGCACCCCAGCAAAAAAACTAAAGCGCGAATCTGCTGCAAAGTCTGCGGGAAAGCCTTTCACGCCAACGTCTCGTTGGTGAATCACATGGAGGTTCACCCCAAGGACGTCTGCGGCGTGTGCGGGGAACGTTTCGAGACAGAGGAGAGCTTTCATGTTCACCTGAAAACACACGTGAAAGCTGAAATCTGCAGCATCTGCGGGAAATGTTTCGGAGCCTCAAGCTCTTTGGAGACGCACATGAGGATCCACACCGGAGAGAAGCCGTTTAACTGCAGCGAGTGCGGCAAGTCCTTCAACTGCAGACACAACATGATGCGACACATCAGGATACACACGGGGGAAAAGCCATATCCTTGCTCCGTGTGCGGGAAATGCTTCAATGACTACTCCACGTTGAAGCGGCACCTGCTGGTCCACGTGCACAAGAAGAACGTCGAGCCGAACAATAGATCTGAAAACGACAACGACAACGACGGCGAGAAGAAGATGAAGACGTCGTCACCAAAGAAGCAGCAGACAAGGACCATATGTGAAGTGTGCGGGAAAATGTTCCACTCCATGGTTTCTCTGGTGAATCACGCCAAAAGTCACGCCACAGACCTGTGCGGCGTCTGCGGGACGCATTTCGACTCAGAGGAAAACTTAAAACTTCACCTGAAAACTCACAAAAACGGGAAAGTTTGCGAAGTGTGCGGGAAGTGTTTCGACAGCCAGGGAAACCTGGAGATGCACATGAGGATCCACACGGGGGAGAAGCCGTTCCTCTGCAGCGAGTGCGGGAAATCCTTCAACTGCAGACACAACATGATGCGACACATCAGGACACACACAGGTGAGAAGCCCTACCTGTGTAACACCTGCGGCAGGTGTTTCAGTGACCACTCCACTCTGAAGCAGCACAGCAGCACGCACACCGGAGAGAAACCACACCGCTGTGAGATCTGCGGGAAAGGCTTCCACCGAAAGACGTACGTGAGACTTCACATGAAGAGCCACACGACCGAGAAGTGACTGTAAATACGTGGAGTGTAAATAAACTTTGATATCACCTCTGTCACTGTCATCACCGGCCAGGCTGTGATCACACAGGATCTAGTTTTTATGTCGCCTTCATCATTTTTTTGTGTTAACAGGTTGAAATCACTGTGTGACGTCACAGATATCACTCCGTAGTGAGAGATGTTTTTGGCCACAAGAGGGCAGCAGAACAAACTGTTAAGTAATGTGTAATCAGCTGCTTATTAACACATCGCTGACAGTCACACACTCTCATTCACCTCATCTTCAGAGTCTCTGCACCGCCTCACACACCTCAGACATCACGCCGCTTCGTCCCAGATTTACTCCTGTCCGACGGCTTCGTGTTCGCTCACTCTCTAACAGCTAACGTGACCTAACAGCAGCTACAGTTGGCAGCAGTTTACTTCACTGTCCATCAGGAAACTCTAAATCACAGAGAGCATCAACAGGATTTAACAGACGTTAGTTTCTGACAGAGAAGTTACAGCATGTTGATTTAATTAAAAGTAACACTACACTGTAAAAATCCTTCGTTTAAATTATTACTTATTTATCAACATCAGATTCTACAGTTTAATGTTGGAGCTAATTTTATTCATGTTGTATTCTGCTGGGTATCTCAGTGTATAGTAATACCACACTTTATTAGTCGCCTTATATTTTTTAATAATCTAAATTTACAAAGTAAAGCTGTCAGATATATGTATTGCAGTAAAAAGTAGGTAGCATAAAAACAGACTACTCAAAAGTACAAGTATTTCCAAATTGTACCTGAGTAAATGTACTTGTAGCTCAATGAGCAAAGGCTCTCTCTAACTGTGTCTGTCTGTCTGCTGACTTTATCGCAGCTCGTTCGATGAACGCTGCTCGATGCGACACTAATGAGCTCAAATAAAGACACTAAAACAGTCTGCACATGCTCAGAGGAGCTGCAGTTTGGTGATAATTCTCTGCTTGTTTTGTCATTTGACTCGTCGTTAAAGTGAAATATTGATTTGTGCAGCTTTGGATGAGTC
Source organism: Argyrosomus regius (assembly GCA_946959425.1). Classification (NCBI taxonomy): domain Eukaryota; kingdom Metazoa; phylum Chordata; class Actinopteri; family Sciaenidae; genus Argyrosomus; species Argyrosomus regius. The sequence continues at coordinate 1,472,400 of OX336897.1, read as the reverse complement.
TGCTGGACTCTTCAGCTCGTCACATTTTCATGCTCTCTTCGTAATTCACACGTTTATATTCAGGATGTTATTTGTCGCCTACTTGACTTTCCTCAAAGCAACCAGCTCAGTCTTTATTCTACGTGTCCGTTACAGGCATCAGAGGATGAGACCAGAAATAGTCAAATAGTAAAATCTCATTAAAAGACCAAAAACACCAAAAACTTCACGTCCATCCAACTGAAGATGTAAATCTTTAAAAACACAAATATGTACTCACATTTTCTATAAAAAAAAAGGCGCTAATATCCTTAAACAGCTGAAACAACTGCAGCTTCTGTCAGTTCAAATAGAGCTTTTGTTCATGAATCCATTATGTGTGGCAGCAGGACGGTGTGTAAATAAACTGCAGTGCGTGTTTGTGGTGATGAAGGACACTCTGATGTGTTTTAATAAACAGCTTCCTGTCTGATCACAGCCTCATTCATCAGCTCTGTCGTCCCAGCGGATCTGATCTGTAAAATAAAGTGCCATTTTTTGAATGTTTCTGATCATATACTGAATATTTTTGTATTTTCATATTTCCTCTCAGATTTTGTACGACACATTTTCTGTTATTCTTTCTCATGTTCTAGTTTTCAAACTGTGTCTGTGTTCACCACTGAGTGGCGCTGTTTCCTCTGTAACTCTGCACACACACACACACACACACACACACACACACACAGTCACTGATGGAGTGTGTGACGGAGTTGTGTCGTCACGATGTGCCTCGGATTTAAACATGAACAGTTTGTGACGTTCGTCTGAGGTCTGTTTAACCAAAGATGTTTGAGTCCTTCTAATAAACTTTAAACCTTTACTGAGCATCATCTGTCAGTCATCTGTCTACACCCGCTAAAACACATATTAATATTATTATCATAGTTGTTATTGATACTATTATTGTTGCATCTTTGTCTCCCACAGCCAATCAGAGTGTTTAAATCCAGAGACGACTGACAAAGTCCCCCTGACAGACCTCACTCATTCACATTCATATTCTTTTAACAGTCTCCACTGTAGCCTGGGCTACACTGAACTGTGATGCTACTCATTCATGCGCTGCATAGAGTGAGAAGAGTGCGGGGGGGTATGTGTGTGTGTGTGATTATGGACAGGAACTTCCATGATGCAGTCGATTGGAAGGAAAAAAGTGACAATTCCTGGAAAAACCCACCCACAGTTTTTCCAAAAGAATGGGCGTAACTTTTAAACAGAACAAATCAGAACAGTGGTTCCCAACCTGAGGTTCAGGCCCCCTTCAAGTTCACTATTTTGTTGTTTTGTTGGCTGATAACGCCATTACAGTGTGTATAAGCCTTTAATGAGTGAATATATGATTATCTGAGGCTGTGCTGATGTTGACACTTGCTACTGTAAACACAAAGGTGTGCAAAGACAGATAGATCGTATTTACACACATGAGAGTGACAATGATTGAATAAATACATTTTGGACACCAGAATCGGAGCAAAGCGAGTTAACAGTGACATAAAAAGTCATGAAATATGGTGATTCAATGTGAAATTGAGAAATGAGAAATTCTTGTTCTCCCCTCATGAATGTCCCATCTCATTGACTCATTGTAAAAAACAAGTTATGTAATATCAGGGACACACACACACACACAGACTTTGTTATCACAGTCCACACATCCTTTTAATATGATTAGCACTCTGTGAGATCTGCAACTTTTGTGTTGAAATATTAAATACTAAACTTCAGTCACACACACACACACACACACACACAGAGCGCTTGAAGGAAGCCTGATGTAAAAAATAGAGAAGCTTCCTCACAGTCGACTCATGAGGCGTCACATTTTATGTTTTTGGTAAATTTGCAGCAGAGAAAGAAACAAAGAGGTTTATGTGTCATCATCAGTTAATGCAGCACACGTGTGTGTGTGTGTGTGTGTGTGTGTGTGTGTGTGTGTGTGTGTGTGTGTGTGTGTGTGAGATCAACCATTTAGTTTTTATTTTCATATTAATGTGTTCATTCATCCTTTGAAGTCGAGTTGTGAGGTGGAGGGGGGATTTCTGAAGCTGCTCAACCATCCGACAAGAAGCTCTGATGGGGTTTTGCCACTTTACAGTCACAGACTCATGATGGACTAACAACATCAGCCTCCCATGTGATTAACTGTGTGTGTGGCTGTTGGACTTAAAGCTGTCACTGCAGACAAAAACAGAAAACTGCTCACAGAAAGGCACGTTAATGAAGATCAGTCATCCCCTGAGACTTGTCAGTGTCAGCGTGGACATCATGTGAAGTTATTTGTGCTGCAGAGCGAGCTGAGCTCTGAGTTTTGTTGCAACATGTTCTGAATTTGACATCTGAGAAACAACAACAGAGTGTGACTTTGTTTAGAGTAACGATGATTAGCTGAGTTGTTTCAGGATGAGTCACAGTGGTCTGGATTTTAGTTTACACTCAGAGCGAGAGAAAAGTGTGTCATCAATCAGTGTGTGTGCATCTACACGAGGAGGAATGTGATGTGAGACACTTTTAAACTTGATTTAACGTGACGCACATGAACACTGTCAATCTGAATCTGTGCGTCATCACTTTGAGTCACCTGGAGTACATGTACAAATAATCATTTGATTAATTGTCCTATGCATCTCAAATTCAGATGTGTCTTCTTTCTTACAGACACCCACGGTTAAAATCTAATCGGAAAGTCCGTAATTTTTTTTTATTGTTATTATTCATTCAAACAAGTACAAACACGTACAAAAACCAACAAGGTATACATATTCGTAAAGAACAGTCCCTGAACTTCCGTCTGCGGTCACTGTGCTGTTGGCTGACGTGTTTCCTGTCTGACGTAAAGAGAAGTTACAAAACAAGAGGTGAAAGTAAACACTAAAAAGTTTTTTTTAACACTAAATAATATCAACACAGCATGTACACTGAGATGAAGTTAAATACACATATGTGAACTTCCTGACTGATAAAAGCATCTTCATCCTCCTGTAGACATAAACAGTTCACACTTTTTAACATAATTTTTTTAACAATGATTTGTCTGTGTGCTGTTGTTACTTTTACTGAATTTTATTTAATATATATATAATATATTTAATATTTCAGTCAGTACGTCCTGATAATGGCGACACTGTTTGGCATTTCTCATTGTTACTTATGTCGATATACGGTTATAAGCTAATAGCATGTCGTCAAATCGATCTTAGACGACATTCACAATCACAGTTACTGAGTGTATACGTCAGTCCACATGCAGCCTGTCTGCTTCTCACTTTATAAATGTTTGTCCAGGTGAACTGGCTTCCTGTGGACTTCACCTGCACCTGAATCTTTCATAACTCTCAGTGCTCATTACATACCTGGTTACATTATCTTATATTTGATTCTGATTGGCCTGTGGCGTGTGCATTATTCTCAGATAACCTCTCAGCTCTGACACATTATCAGCTCTCTGATTCATCTTCATATCATATCATACCAGATGCTGCTGGTTTGAGCTGCACGTTGTCATACTTGTTAGGCAGGTAAAGTTACATTATTTCTTTTATTTCTACTTGTACTCAAAAACAATGGAACATAAAGTTTGCAGTGACGTAACTGCTGGACGATGTTGACAGGTGGACTGTTGTTGAACAGGTAAAGTCTGAAACACAGGAGTGACACAGATTATTTCCTCTATATGAACACGATGTCTTGTCAGCACTATCCTATAAAATGTGTTTACGAATAATTAACATTGGATTTTTTACATCTTATCCTGACAAACTATAAAAAGATGCAAAATGACCACAAAGAGAAACAAACAAACAACCAGACCTCAGAAAGACAAAAACAAGTACAAATAATGTGTTTGCATAGTTTGTAGTTGCTTTGTGTCCTTTTCAGTCTTGGTGTGTGTGGAGAGGATCCATTGTGTTCAAATCCATCCATGCCTGCATGTAGATCCATATGCAGTTAACTACTGTCCATTTAGGCAGCTACTGTCCGTGTTTACTCTCAGTCAGACTCAAAGCTTTCCAAAGGTTTGTTTACTAGGCTCCTTCCTTCGTTCCAAGTAAACAAACCTTTGGAAAGCTTTGGGCTACTCATGTAGCTTGTCCTTGTTTTGTGAGCGTCCTTGTTTTTTCTAATCTCTACAATGAATCTGGTGAGTGCCAAGTTATGAGTTTACAGGAAACACGTCAGGCATAATTATAGCACAGTTACAAGTCCATCTATGCCATGGAAATGCAATGCACATGTGCAGTTTTGAAGGCTGCTCCCAGTTCTACATGAGCATCTGAGCAAAAGCTTCATTTCTTCTTTCTTGCAGGTGGTAAAAACATACATCAGAGTAGGAAAGTCATGTAAGACTCATGCTCACATCTGCCAACAAGGCTGAAAACGGAACTGCTGCTGCACGGCGGCTGTGTTGACCACACCTAAACAAATATGTTCTGTCAGACTAGAAACAAAAGTCATAAAACAGTTCAAGAAGTGAAACGAAAGTGAAAGATAGAAACTTTTTGATGGAAAGGTCCTCCCATAGTCTGGCGGTCCGTATAAAAAGCAATGTAAACTCACAGCCTGCATTCTTGCAGGAACCTGGCCAAAGGTACGTGAACACACACTTTGAACACACACATATTATCAATACGTATGATGAGGTGAAGATAGTTTGTTTAGATAGAGTTCTAAACAAAGCTTCAACAAAACTGAGTTTCTCACAGTTTAAGCTGGTACTTAAACTGTGAATGAAGACTGATCCTTATACTCAGTGAGGCCTGGAGAAGTGTATATACCCATTTATTTAATAATGTGATTATAACCCTGTGTTAGAAACTGTGAATACTCTTGCATATTTAGCCAGCAGTATTTCCACATTTTCAGTTAACTTCTGGATCATTATGAAATCAACATTCACAGAAGAGGTGCAGATTTTACTTTTGTATTTGTGTTTTGAGTGTAAAGAGTATTTCTTACTCTTTAGGAATGAGTATTTTCTGTTCTTCACACAGAATCCTTCTGAAGTCTAATAAACCTCTTTCCTACAGTGATTCTGAACAACATGTATCAGCAGTACAAGTGGGCTGAAGATGACTTCGATCTGCCCTATGGGGTAGTTCGACTGGACCTCCCTCAGCCAGTTAGTCGTAAAACATATGTCATGTACCACGGCACCACCAGTAAGGCTGCTCAGTCCATTAAGGCTAATGGTTTTCAGCAGTCTTCAGGCGGGATGCTCGGCCGTGGCGTCTACCTCAGCAGAGACCTGGACAAAGCTAGCCGTTATCCCATCGATCACCCAGAGCACGACAAGGTCGTCATCAGGGTCAAGGTCAATGTGGGGGAAGTGATCGCCATCAATCGTCAAGGCCACCCACTCCAGAAGACCTGGCATGACTCCGGCTTTGACACCGCCTGGGTACCACCCAACTGTGGAATGGTGAAGAGCGGTTTGGAGGAGAATTGTGTCTGGGATCCCAGACGAATCCAGATCATGACTACAATCAAGCCACGTCCAGTCCAATCTGGTGGATGGGGATGTGGTGCACGTGGTTACATGTGAGGTGAATTTATTTTGTGTGTTCAAATGTTTTTTTATATATTTGGATAAAAAGTGAATGACTTAGATCTTTGTAACCTGGAAAATAAATCACATAAAGTCATGTCAGAGTGTCATGAGTGTATTTTTATCTTGAGATATCTGCCTCTGCAGCATCATGGCTGAGTTTTCAAAAGAGACACAGAAAGGATAACAACAATGTAAAATGTAACACTGCTCAGCTAAAGACAGGAAAGAAAAGAAAACACACCAGTCAAACATTCTGAGTCAGTTATCACAGTATAGCTGCTCCTTAGCATCTCATATACTTCATATAGAAGCTGTGTAGAGGAGTGGTGTAGTGTAAAGACGCTAAACAGTTTTCTATAATGTACATTAGTCATGTGCATACAAGGAAAACCAAAAAGAGATGGTGGATCCAGTCCAAGCACGGTTCCCAAGACCAATGTGCAAGGCTATCAGTATCTGCATACTTAAATATATATTTATTATTCCCGATTCCTTCAAAACATTGTACTGCACAATTATCATTTTAACTTATGTCATAACTGCTAAAGGTTAGCATAGCATATCCAGAAGCAGTGGGCAGAGGTGGTGCATTGGAAGCACTTTACAACAGTGGAGTTATCACAAGTCTCCACCAGGAGGATCACAGCTCAGTTTATGTACACTGAGCTGTGATACTACATGTTGTCATGTGCAGGGGGCGCAGTGGCTCCATGGTTAACACTGTGGAAGAGAACACAGTGATTAAATAAACAAATGAATGAATAATTAACAAGTCTATTAACTGACTGAATCGTCTTTATGTGGGATGACTCTTTGCTTCATTACTTTAAATGGATTTTGTCTTTAACTAATTAAAAATGTGACTTGTGTCAGACACTGGATTAATATAAAGTTTTATTAAGAATCACCTCATAATATAGCAAATATGTGACTGTGAATCACGTATAGTTGATGGATTATTGATCATTCATGGAAAACAGTGACTGTCCAGAAAGTGAAAGCACTCCTTCAGCAGGGATGTAAGATTTGTAGTAAATTAACTCAAACATGCAAAATTTAAAGTTTAAATTTAAATTCAGAAAACTTCATCAGACCACCACTCAGTTCAGTTCAGTTTACAGTGAATTCAAGGCCTTTAAAACCTTGAGAACTGGATCAAAAAGAAGCAGAAGAAGTCTTTTTTATCTGTTCGGCCTCAGGTGGCTTCATAGTCTGTGCAGCACGCAGCACCCTCTAACCTCAGACTTGTTTCAGGAAAAGAACCTCCAAAAATGCCCTTTAACTGTGAACATATATGAAGAATATGGATCAGCTGAAACATCAAGCAACTTCCAGGTTCTGACAAAAACAGGTAAAACCTGAGACACATGACGTCTTCATTGATCCACACAAGAGACAAAAGACAAGGACACAAAGCACACTGAAGGAGACAAAAGTTGAGTCTTCTGGAGGACAAAGATCCAAATCTGAGAAGCATCTGAAGGAAGACAGAGAGAGCAAAAAGAGAGACAGCAAGAGGAAAGAGTGGAAGTGAAGGAAATGATGACTCTATTTTTAGATGTTCATTCAATTAGATCACTGGCACTTATTATTCTGCAATATGCACAAAATCAGACTAATCTGGTGGAAAGTGTGTTAGCAGAGCGAGATTCATAGAACTGCTGGAGCGTGCTGTGTGTGTGTGTGTGTGTGTGTGTGTGGTGTGTGTGTGTGTGTGTGTGTGTTCACTGCAAAGACGTATAATAATTATAGTAATAATTATCATACTGAGTCATTCTTATATTTCACTTTTAGTCAGACTTCAGCACTGACTGCACCGTTAGCTACATGTGAAGGGTGGATTTTATTATTTATTTGATTTGATTTTTCCACAAACGTCAAATTTCATTCATTCAAAATTCTTAAAATTCCATTTAAAATACAAAGAAATGGTCTGATTGTGTATGTGACGTGATGTTCCTTTGTGATGTTGTGACCATCATCTGCCATTTCTCATCTTGTGTTATCATATTTTATATATTTGGGTTGTTTTGTGTTTGCAGACTAATTTTGCTTCTGGAGACACAAAACTGTAAAACGGTTTTAAATGTGGATGGTGAGTATTTTAAATATGTTTATGTATTTATGTTAAGTATTTCAAGCTGTATCTGTAAGACAGATGCATTACAAACACTTCTTATTCTTCTTATGGTGTGGGGGGGTAAATTGGTGCCCAGGGCCGCAGAGATGCTGGTTCCGGCCCTGATAGGACCTCCTGATGCCTCTCTTCTTCTCTGGTGTTTAAACTGCAGACGTCATTTGCTCTAAATGAGAAAATAAATGCTTTCACTGAACTGTTGACTCGTTAATGGCCACATGAGGGCCTCTGTGTTCAGGTTAAAGTGGACTCTCCTTTCCAGATAACTGTAGCCAGTGATCAGGTGAAGGTAATACATCTTTTTTAAGAGTTTTCAAAACTTTTCAAAACTTTCAAAACTCAACTTCTATTCTGGGACTCCACTACAGCAGCTTTGCATGATTAAATGTCTCTTTTATTTTATTTATTGTATACTGGTCTCTCAGTTCATCCTCTGTCAGAAACAAACCATTTTAGATCCATCATCTTTTTCAGTGCTCGTGAACATGAATTTCTCAGGGTCAAGCCTCACTGATTACTGTTTTATTCGTGAGTTTGGTGAAACTGGATCATATTTTATGGAGGAAATAACTTCAGATAACTTCACCTGAGTCATTACAGGACCGTCATTAAAGATGGTCTCTGTTTATGTACTGGGACTGCTTGGGCATGCTGACTGCAATCTACTGCGATACACTGACTATGAATAAGTACTTCATACAAGCCTACTTTAAAATATTATTCATTTACATTTAACAGACATTCAGTTTCATTATCCTCCATTTTGGCTCCAGATGTCATTTACGGAGAGTGATACAGCTAGTGTGATCAAAGTTAACTCTTTATCGGGCGAGGAACCATATATGGTCACTTCCTCTGGCTTTTAAAATAATGCCCCACGTCTCTCAATGGAGGAGCAGAATCACGTGACTTTCTCCATCCAATCAGCAAATGCCAGGTTACATTACAGGTAGTGTTGCTATGGCCTTTAATGGAGCCTACTATAACCCTAACATTTTTTGCACTGTATCACGTTCTGTAAGACATATGTCTGATTGTTAATTTGGAAACAAATGTTCCACATATTTTTTTTTATTTTTTTTTTAACCCTAGGTGGGCGAGTGACCATATGTGGTAACTTTTTTGACTTTGATTTGCAGCCTAAAACTGAAACTTAAAAAAAAATTAAGTCAAAAAAGAAAAAAATGTCTTCTTATATCCACCAATAACACTCCAGGGTTGCAATTTTAAATAAAGTATTTCAGTGAGTGCCTCATAAAGGGTTAAACCTTTAGCTCCAGGAGCAACAACAACACAACACACACAGGCCCTGGCACAAGCACAGGTGAGGTATGAGCAGTGAAACGAAACTGAAAAATGAACACACATTTATGTGATTTCCTCCCAAACACTCACAGCTAAACACTGAACAGCAGAGTGAACTCACAGCCTGCACTCTTGGCAGAACTTGGAGAAAGGTACGTCAACACACACTTTGTTGTTTTTTCCTTAAACAGCATTTTTATTCATACGTTGATGTGTCTGACTCAACTGTGAACTTCCTTTCTGATAAAAACAGATTGCTTTTATTGTTTTAATCCCAGTGAGAGGCTGCAGCTGAATAACAAAGTTTTCACAGAGATTAAGTCATTTGTTAAATTGTTCTGTACACTCTTATAAAGGACGAGAAACAACATTTTAATACGGTCAGAGCTGGAAAACTGTGAAGCAATCTTTATACTTACAGAAAGTCAAAGTCTTTGTATGACTCCAGGCTCTGCAGATAGAGGGTGTGGCATGCTGCACACAGTGTAAAGTCACTTGGGCTGTATGAATAACAGTTTAAATTTCCACTTGACCTGAATATCCATCTAGTAATAGAGTATCTTGTTTATATTTAAGAATAAGAAGTCTACAGCCAGGTTAGCATTTCTGAGAGGCTACATCAGTATGCTAACATGCTCACAATAACATGGTTAATATGTTTAGTAAGCATAAGACCCCACCAAACCATAAGCAATGTTAGCATGCTAACCATTGCTAATTGTCAGTTAAGGGTGCAGCCCAAGTGGAAGGGAATGTCTGTAGATTTGCAGGTTTTTGGTCATAAAGCCGACCTGATGAAAAGTTATTAGAGTTCATCCTGAGGAGAGCATGAATGTGTTTATCTAATAGTTTGGTAATCCATCGGATCGATGCTTAAACACAAAAAAAAATGTCAACATTACGGTGGCACTGGAGGAAAAGCACTTTGTGTTTGGTGCTAATTAGCAAATATTACTGAATATAGTCAAGATTATACTTGTGGAACCTTAGCATATTATTGTCATTGTCATTGAGAGCATGTTAGCATTCATCCTGCTGTACGTAATGAAGCATTCAGACCGACTTTAAACCTGTGAAGAGAAGCAGCATCCTGGTTCTTTTGAATGGTGTCAGTCTGGAGACACAACACTGGTGCCAGCCAGTTGAACCAGGGTCAGACTGCAATGTCCATCATTGTTGATCAACCAACAAAGCACTACAAAGGTCAGTCATGATGATACATCTGTCTCCTACAGTGATCCTAAACCCAACATGAAGTACGAGTGGGCTGAAGATGACTTCGATCTGCCCGATGGGGCAGTTCATATGGGCCTCTCTGAACCGGTCAGTGGTAGAACATATGTCATGTACCACGGCACCACCAGGAAGGCTGCTCAGTCCATTGTGGCTAAAGGTTTTCAGCAGTCTTCAGGTGGGATGCTCGGCAGTGGCGTCTACCTCAGCAGAAACCTGGACAAAGCTAGCGGTTATCCCATTGGTCACCCCGAGTCCGACAAGGTCGTCATTAAGGTTGTAGTCAACGTGGGGAAAGTGATCGCCATCAATTACGTCAAGGCCACCCACGTCAGAAGACCTGGCATGACTTTGGCTTTGACACCGCCTGGGTACCACCCAACTGTGGAATGGTGAGGAGCGGTCGCGAGGAGAATTGTGTCTGGGATCCAGATCAAATCCAGATCATTAAAACCATCAACCCAGTCCAAGAGTCAGCTTTCTCTAATACTCTTATATTGGTCTGTGCATGTTTGCTTATTCTTATATTATCATATATTTTCATGAATATAACAAAGTGACATTGTATTTTACCGTCTATATGACACAAAATAAACTGCATTTAATCTGAGTTGTTGTCAGCTGTCTTCTGTGCATTAAAGTGAGGTGAATCATTTTAAGGAATAGTTCAACATTTTGCAGTCACTTCCTGAACTTAACAAACAGTCCTCCATGTAAACTCCCCATATGATCACAAAGTGTCGTTTTTTATACTCAGTAACACTTCAGCACTATGAGTACTTTTACTCTTCTACATGTATTTGGATATAGTTACTAGTTACTTTACAAATTAAGATTTTACATATGAAGAGCTTAATGCATCATTTCCATACTGGACAGTAACATACATAAAACCAGCTTCTCCTTTACAGTCAATATCAATAATCAATATTAAAAATCTAATAATACTTTCTTGTGTTGGTACTTTTACTTTTGGTACGTACATATTGCTGATAATACTTGTGTACTTTAACTTATGTAACATTTTTAACTCAGGACTAATTTTTCTGTGTGTTATTATTACTTTTACTGAATTGTATTTAATATATATATAATATATTTAATATTTCAGTCAGTACTTCCTGATAATGGCGACACTGTTTGGCATTTCTCACCACAGGTTGTTACTTATGTCGATATACGGTTATAAGCTAATAGCATGTCGTCAAATCGATCTTAGACGACATGCAGCCTGTCTGCTTCTCACTTTATAAAAGTTTGTCCAGGTGAACTTGCTTCCTGTGGACTTCACCTGCACAGGAGAGTTGGCGTGAGACTGAATCTTTCATAACTCTCAGTGCTCATTACATACCTGGTTATATTATCTTATATTTGGTTCTGATTGGGCTGTGGCGTGTGCATTATTCTCAGATAACCTCTCAGCTCTGACACATTATCAGCTTTCTGATTCCCTCTCTGGTTTGAGCTGCACGTTGTCATACTTGTTAGGCAGGTAAAGTTACATTATTTCTTTTATTTCTACTTGTACTCACAAACAATGGAACATAAAGTTTGCAGTGACGTCTCTGCTGGACGATGTTGACAGGTGGATTGTTGTTGAACAGGTAAAGTCTGAAACACAGGAGTGATTATTTCCTCTATATGAACACGATGTCTTGTCAGCACTATCCTATAAAATGTGTTTACGAATAATTAACATTGGATTTTTTCCATTATTTTATCCTGACAAACTATAAAAAGATGCAAAATGACCACAAAGAGAAACAAACAGACAACCAGACCTCAGAAAGACAAAAACAAGTACAAATCATGTGTTTGCATAGTTTGTAGTTGCTTTGTGTCCTTTTCAGTCTTGGTGTGTGTGGAGAGGATCCATTGTGTTCAAATCCATCCATGCCTGCATGTAGATCCATATGCAGTTAACCATAATGTCCATTTCAGGCGGCTACTGTCCGTGTTTACTCTCAGTCAGACTCAAAGCTTTCCAAAGGTTTGTTTACTTGGAAAGGAGACTCATGTAGCTTGTCCTTGTTTTGTGAGCGTCCTTGTTTTTTCTAATCTCTACAATGAATCTGTTGAGTGCCAAGTTATGAGTTTACAGGAAACACGTCAGGCGTAATTATAGCACAGTTACGAGTCCATCTATGCCATGGAAATGCAATGCACATGTGCAGTTTTGAAGGCTCAGACTACAAACAAAAGTCATAAAACAGTTCAAGAAGTGAAATGAAAGTGAAAGATAGAAACTTTATGATGGAAAGGTCCTCCCATAGTCTGGAGGTACTTATAAAAAAGCAAAGTAAACTCACAGCCTGCATTCTTGCAGGAACCTGGCCAAAGGTACGTGAACACACACTTTGAACACACACATATTATCAATACGTATGATGAGGTGAAGATAGTTTGTTTAGATAGAGTTCTAAACAAATCCATTTTTAAATAAAATGTATTATCATTATTATTAGTATTATTATTAGTATTATCCCCCTGTGATTATAACCCTGTGTTAGAAACTGTGACTACTCTTGCATATTTAGCCAGCAGTATTTCCACATTTTCAGTTAACTTCTGGATCATTATGAAATCAATATTCACAGAAGAGTATGTTTTGAGTGTAAAGAGTATTTCTTACTCTTTAGGAATGAGTATTTTCTGTTCTTCACACAGAATCCTTCTGAAGTCTAATAAACCTCTTTCCTACAGTGATTCTGAACAACATGTATCAGCAGTACGAGTGGGCCGAAGATGACTTTGATCTGCCCTATGGGGTAGATCGACTGGACTTCCCTCAGCCAGTTAGTGGTAAAACATATGTCATGTACCACGGCACCACCAGGGAGGCTGTTATGTCCATTCTGGCTGAAGGTTTTCAGCAGTCTTCAGACGGGATGCTCGGCTGTGGCGTCTACCTCAGCAGAGACCTGGAGAAAGCTAGCCGTTATCCCATTGGTCTTCCAGACGAGGACAAAATCATCATCAGGGTTAAGGTCAATGTGGGGGAAGTGATCGCCATCAACTATCAAGGCCACCCACTCCAGAAGACCTGGCATGACTCCGGTTATGACACCGCCTGGGTACCACCCAACTGTGGAATGGTGAAGAGCGGTTTGGAGGAGAATTGTGTCTGGGATCCCAGATCAAATCCAGATCATGACTTTCATCAAGCCACGTCCAGTCCAATATGGTGGATGGGGATGTGGTGCACGTGGTTACATGTGAGGTGAATTTATTTTGTGTGTTCAAATGTTTTTTATATATTTGGATAAAAAGTGAATGACTTAGATCTTTGTAACCTGGAAAATAAATCACGTAAAGTCATGTCAGAGTGTCATGAGTGTATTTTTATCTTGAGATATCTGCCTCTGCAGCATCATGGCTGAGTTTTCAAAACAGACACAGAAAGGATAACAACAATGTAAAATGTAACACTGCTCAGTCAAACATTCTGAGTCAGTTATCACAGTATAGCTGCTCCTTAGCATCTCATATACTTCATATAGAAGCTGTGTAGAGTAGTGGTGTAGTGTAAAGACGCTAAACAATTTTCTATAATGTACATTAGTCATGTGCATACAAGGAAAACCAAAAAGAGATGGTGGATCCAGTCCAAGCACGGTTCCCAAGACCAACATGCAAGGCTATCAGTATCTGCAAACATAAATATATATTTATTATTCCCAATTCCTTCAAAACATTGTACTGCACAATTATCATTTTAACTTATGTCATAACTGCTAAAGGTTAGCATAGCATATCCAGAAGCAGTGGGCAGAGGTGGTGCATTGGAAGCACTTTACAACCGTGGAGTTATCACAAGTCTCCACCAGGAGGATCACAGCTCAGTTTATGTACACTGAGCTGTGATACTACATGTTGTCATGTGCAGGGGGCGCAGTGGCTCCATGGTTAACACTGTGGAAGAGAACACAGTGATTAAATAAACAAATGAATGAATAATTAACAAGTCTATTAACTGACTGAATCGTTGCTTCATTACTTTAAATGGATTTTGTCTTTAACTAATTAAAAATGTGACTTGTGTCAGACACTGGATTAATATAAAGTTTTATTAAGAATCACCTCATAATATAGCAAATATGTGACTGTGAATCACGTATAGTTAACTGATCATTCATGGAAAACAGTGACTGTCCAGAAAGTGAAAGTACTCCTTCAGCAGGGATGTAAGATTTGTAGTAAATTAACTCAAACATGCAAAATTTAAAGTTTAAATTTAAAGTTCAGAAACAGACCACCACTCAGTTCAACTAGTTTCTGGTGGGAAAATGTGAGTTTACAGTGAATTCAAGGCCTTTAAAACCTTGAGAACTGGAAGCAGAAGAAGTCTTTTTTATCTGATCCTCAGTTGGCTTCATAGTCTGTGCAGCACGCAGCACCCTCTAACCTCAGACTTGTTTCAGGAAAAGAACCTCCAAAAATGCCCTTTAACTGTGAACATATATGAAGAACATGGATCAGCTGAAACATCAAGCAACTTCCAGGTTCTGACAAAAACAGGTAAAACCTGAGACACATGACGTCTTCATTGACCCACACAAGAGACAAAGTACACCGAAGGAGACAAAAGTTGAGTCTTCTGGAGGACAAAGATCCAAATCTGAGAAGCATCTGAAGGAAGACAGAGAGAGCAAAAAGAGAGACAGCAAGAGGAAAGAGTGGAAGTGAAGGAAATGATGACTCTATTTTTAGATGTTCATTCAGTTAGATCACTGGCACTTATTATTCTGCAATATGCACAAAATCAGACTAATCTGGTGGAAAGTGTGTTAGCAGAGCGAGATTCATATAACTGCTGGAGCGTGCTGTGTGTGTGTGTGTGTGTGTGTGTGTGTGTGTGTGTGTGTGTGTGTTCACTGCAAAGATGTATTATAATTATAATAATAATTATCATACTGAGTCATTCTTATATTTCACTTTTAGTCAGACTTCAGCACTGACTGCACCGTTAGCTACATGTGAAGGGTGGATTTTATTATTTATTTGATTTGATTTTTCCACAAACGTCAAATTTCATTCATTCAAAATTGTTAAAATTACATTTAAAATACAAAGAAATGGTCTGATTGTGTAAAAACTGATCATTGCATATTTTTTGACGTGAAGTTCCTTTGTGATGATGTGACCATCATCTGCCATTTCTCATCTTGTGTTATCATATTTTATATATTTGGGTTGTTTTGTGTTTGCAGACTAATTTTGCTTCTGGAGACACAAAACTGTAAAACGGTTTTAAATGTGGATGGTGAGTATTTTAAATATGTTTATGTATTTATGTTAAGTATTTCAAGCTGTATCTGTAAGACAGATGCATTACAAACACTTCTTATTCTTCTTATGGTGTGGGGGGATAAATTGGTGCCAGGGTCGCAGAGATGCTGGTTCCGGCCCTGATAGGACCTCCTGATGCCTCTCTTCTTCTCTGCTTTTTAAACTGCAGACGTCATTTGCTCTAAATGAGAAAATAAATGCTTTCACTGAACTGTTGACTCGTTAATGGCCACATGAGGGCCTCTGTGTTCTCTCTGTCGCCTCCAAACCTCCAAACCGCTCTCCTCATTTCAAGCCTTTGCCAAATCCCCTCCTCCCTCCTCCCTCCCCCCTCCTCCCTCCTCCTCCTCCTCTCTGCCTGCCAGTAGCTCCTCTCAGGCCGCGCAGGGGAGCATTCATACCCCGCTGTCGGCGTTTAGCGGATGGGGCTCTCAGCTTGAGCCGGAGGGAGGAGGAGGAGAACGATGAACGGTAACCCGTGTGCCCGCAGGCTGGCCCGGCGCTCCAAGTCCGCCCTGCTGATCGCCGCTCTGGCCGTCCTGCTGGTCCAGACTCTCATCGTGTGGAACTTCAGCAGCCTGGACTCTGCCGGCGGGGACGGAGGCGCCAGGAACCGGGAGAAGAGAGAGGACCGAGCCGGGGGGCTCAACAAAGCCGACAGGGAGCAACCGCGGAGGGGGCTGCAGAAGAAGGGCGACCCGCCGCCGCCGCTGCTCGGAAAGGCGGCTGTTCGGCACAAGCTGCAGGCGGTAGGTTTGAATCATATCTGATTTTTACACCTGTGTTTCCTCCACCGACTGGAAAATGAGCGTTTGTCCCTGAAGGGAAACCGCATGGTAACAACAGAGAAGATGCTGCTGCGTGGCCGCAGCTGCTCGCCTGTTGTTCGGGCATTTGCATGAACACAGTTGGCCTCTCTGCTTCCCTCCGGAGAGGGTCGGCAGGCCAAACTTCATATTAAAACGTGCCAGTTGAATGTATCGATGAATGGCCAGTACAGCAGGTTACAGTGGACTCTCCTTTCCAGTGATCAGGTGAAGGTAACACATCCAGCCTGCAGACAGTACACACTTATTGTAAAGCCAGATTCAGTTAAACTGTTCTCTGCAGTGATTGTAACCAATCAGCATGAAGGGAAGAAAATACTGATGATGCCGAATGTAACACTGACACATATATGATCATAAACTATCTTCAGTCATTTGTCAGTTTGTCTAAATCCACAGTGTGTATAATTTTCTGTTTTGTCAACAGAGTTTGGTCTGACAGTCAGTAAAACATCATTTTTACTTTTAATATTAAAGGTCAGCATGTTTATTAACATTTGAAGAGTCATCTCAGCTTTTCATATTCAGATCAGGCTGAATGAAGCTGTGGTAAATCTGTTAAATGTGATTTAGTGGTTTAATTAAAGCCTCTTCTCTCGGTGATATCGCTGCACCCTGCTGACACTTTAGCTTTTCTATGAATACAATCTGTTCCCTCTGATGTTAGCTTGTAAAGAGACGGTTGTGATTTATATTTACACCGTGCTGCCGGTCAAGTCAAACCCAAAACTCTTTGTTGTTTCCTCTTCCCTGTCTCACTTTCATTAACTTCAGCTCAGCAGTTTGTCTCCTCGACGTCACCTGTGAAGCTTTTCACAGTCAGTGTGTGTGGATGTGGCTCACATGTAGTCACAGTACATGAACGTGAGACTCCACAGTGTTTTTATGGTCAGAAATAATGTTAGCGTGTGTGTTTTTTTTCTTTCCCTGGTGGGATCCAGGTGTTCTCTCATGTTAAGACATACTGTATATTGTACTCAGTGTGTGTGTGTGTGTGTGTGTGAGGGTGTGTGTGTGTGTGTGTGTGTGTGAGGGTGTGTGTGTGTGTGTGAGGGTGTGTGTGAGAGAGATGTGGGCTGTATTGCAGGCATCCTTTTTTACGTCCTTTCATTACAGTTAACCGGATACCCTGTGATCTTCCCTCCTTGTGTGTGTGTGTGTGTGTGTGTGTGTGTGTGTGTGTGTGTGCCAGAGCTGTGTATGTCCTGACAGTTATTGGCTTTTAAAACAGTCGAGATGAATGCCAACACTTTTTATTGAAAATGGAGTTTTGGTAGGTGGAGGAGAGAAAACAGGATGAACTGAAACAAAGGCGGAGGTGAAGAAGGTCGACATGAGAGCTAAATGAGTAATTAGAGAGATGTGAGGACGTGGCCGAGCAGGGAAATAACCACAGTGTGTTAATTGGCTGGTGAGGGTGTGTGAGGATTGTTGGAGATTAGATTTGATGTTGAATCAAAAGATGTTTTGCTCCTCTGTTCATCTTTTGCCTGTTCTTATCATCCTCTTATAAAACTTTCAGCCAGCAGCTCAGTGACAGCTCTGAACTCACCGGAAACTCTCCTCCTCTTCCTGCTTTCATGACACGTCCAACAGCTTCGAGATGCTCGTGTGCCTCCTTTAAACTTTGTACTCGTCTCTTTGTCTCCAGAGGCTGCAGAGCTGACAGACAGATTGAACAACATGAGCGTCATGTATCTAACAAATATTCTGCTGATCAGTTTCTCAATGAACCATTGTGTCAGAAAATGGGACAAAATGTCCATCAGAGCCCAAGAAGACGTCTTCACTGTCGGCTTGACCTGTTTGTCCAACCAACAGTCCAAATCCCCCAAATATTCAATATATGATGATCCGATATGAATATGTGATGATAGAGGAGGGTCTTTGTCTCTGTTTTGCTTCCACTTGCTCTGATTCATTGTGTGCAGCGTTCGTTACTCATGTTCTCATGGATCCTTGAAAGTTTGTGAATTTGAGGGGAGGAAAATCAAGGCCTTGAAAGTTTTTGAAAATGTCCAATGGTGTGTCAAACTGTGCTGTTTTCAGTCATTATATTTGAGAGAATTGGGCCTGGAAAGTCCTTGAATTTGATGTTGAACAGAATGATAAAATGCTGATACAGGGCTGTCATTCAATTGTTCGTCTATAAAATGTCAAAAAAGAAAATAGAGAAAAATGCTTGTTGTGATTTCTCCACGCTGATGACTTCAGATTATTTGTTTTGTCTGAAGATATCCAGTTTATTAGAATGTTTTTATATTCTGGCTTGAAATCTGACAAAGTTATCAGTTCTCAAAATAGTTGCAGATTGATTTTCTGTCCGTTGTTTCAGGTATCCTGTTGATTTAATATTCTTAGAGCTTTATCACTAGAGAGGCTACAAATGTAAACTTTGTCCTGTGGGTGGCGCTAGAGGGTGATCCTCGGTAGATTTGAATATTTCTGCGGTTACTTTGTAAACTTCAGCTGATTACGATGAGTTGATTGTTGACAGTTGAAAATGATCGCTCTGCACAGCCCTAATAGAGGCATCTTCTACTGTTTTTGTGTTTTGTGTTTTGTGTATATCAGTGATGGTTGAACATGTGTGAGGGTGATAAACTCTGTATGTGTGTATCGTGTAGAGGGTGTGTGTGTGTGTGTGTGTCGTGTAGAGGGGGTGTGTTTATTGACAGGAAGAAGCATCCCATTTCCAATAAAAGACTGGACATCACTGGAAGGAGCTCAATAAAACCCCCACCTATACTGTGTGTGTGTGTGTGTGTGTGTGTGTGTGTGTGTGTGTGTGTGTGTGTGTGTGTGTGTGTGTGTGTGTGTGTGTGTGTGTGTGTGACTTTCACTGCAGCAGCCTCCACAGTACACACATTCACATTACAGAAACATTTAAATACGAGCAGTGTTCAGCTTTCCAGCAACCAGAGTGCAGGAAGGGACTGTTTACAGGTGTGTGTGTGTGTGTGTGTGTGTGTGTGTGTGTGTGTGTGTGTGTGTGTGTGTGTGTGTGTGTGTGCGCGTGTGTGCGCGTGTGTGCGTGTGTGTGTGTGTTGGGTCCATCACACTGCAGCACCATGTGTACTGACTGTTGATGTCCAGTTGAGTATTTACGGCAGTCATGGATGGCGCCACAGTCGCACAACTCTCACATTCATCACACCTTTTGAGGGGGCGGACACACTCACACACACACACACACACACACACACACACACACACAGGGTGCTGACCACATGTGCATCAGAGCTGATTCACATCCTAACAGCCGGGTCAGATCAGATTAGAGGATCAGGTTTCTCTGATGGGATTTCTGCTAGTTTAGATTGTTCAATAATCCCTAAATACTGTGTGTGTGTGTGTGTGTGTGTGTGTGTGTGTGTGTGTGTGTGTGTGTGTGTGTGTGTGTGTGTGTGTGTGTGTGTGTGTGTGTGTGTGTGTGTGTGTGTGTGTGTGTGTGTCTGGTTGTGTGAGGACCAATTTTACATCCTGACAGTGAGATGATTTTTGGTGAGGTTGAGTTTAGACATAGCTGTGATGGTCAAAGCACAGAAAAAACTCAACAACTTTAGCCCAAAGTTACATAGTGTGAGAACAGACGTACGAATGACAGAGACACCATTCACCTGATCACAGGTCAGTGCAGATCAACAGGAGGTAACAGACGTTAGTTTATCAGAGGAAAGTTAGATGATGTTGATTTACTGATGATATTTCTAATGATTTCTCCTCTTGTAGTCATGAAGGTGGAGCAAAGTGTCTCAGTGGATTCTCTCTGCACAGCATGTTATTGTCTGACACTAATGTTTAAAGCAGAAAGCTGCTTTATGTTTTTTCCATTTTCTTTTAGATAATTCTCACTTAATCTGACAAACATAGACTGAAATCCCTGATGTAATCCCGGGTCATCCTGCAGGTCCGACTATAACACAGCACCATCTCTTCACTCATAACAGTCCATTTAACGAACTTTCTGTCCATCTGGCTTCGTTTTTTCCACCAGACAGCTCAATTTTCAACATTTTGTCAGATGTTATTTTTTTAGGAGATGACTCTGATTTTTTTTGTTTTTAGCATCAGTTCATCTTTGATGAAGAAAGAGACAAAGATAATGACATCACATGCAAGTGTGTGTTCAAAAGACACTGACTGTTTACTCATGCTCAGTTCTGACCATTAGAGATATCATCCATCCATTTCCTGTAAAGTTTCCTTATCAGGATCACAGAGAGCTGGAGGCGGGGTACGCCACTTCATCACAGGGCAGACACATGGAGACAAACAAACATTCACGCCTGAACCTGCTGCATGAATGATGTATAAAAGACAACATCTGTCTTCTATTGTATTTAAGTTGATTCCAGCTAAGAGTTGCACTTATGTTCAAGCCAGATGTCTCCTTTAGTCTCTCATATAGTTCCTATAAAATGATCACATGGAAAGGCTGCATTACATTTTACACTTCTAACAGTCTCTGCAGATGTAAGTTCAGCTCTTATCTCCTTCCATTGTTGTGATTCTTTGCCGTGTGCGGTGCTCTCACATCGTCTGAGTCTGGGGGTTTAAGCGCTCGATGGTACTTTTGTGGCTCTCATCCGTAAACTTTCTCTGTACATGATTCTTTTATAGGTGATGAAAAAGGTTATTGGTGTCTGACTGCTGTGGGGGCCGATCTGCAGCATCATTTTCAAAGTAAAGTTGCAGTTTTCTGGTCAGTGTCAGACTTTTCATACTCGAGTGTTCATGCAACAGAAATACAACTGACACATCAGTTTGTGTTTGTGGAATATTCATAAAAACTTTCCAAACATCTTCGAAGGATTCATACACACACACACACACACACACACACAGATATTACAGGTAATATAAAACACAAAGTTTTACTTGAGGACATTTTGGGCATACTGTTCTGTTTTCACTGGGCAGCAGCAGTAAATTCCAGGCTGTATGCTCCCACAGGTATACTGAGTACACACACACACACACACACACACACACACATACACACACACACACACACACACACACACACAGTGAAGTGTTTGATTAATGCAGAACTGGGGCCTCTTGATGCTGTATACAGCCTGGTGAAAGAGCTCTTTATTGCTCTATTGCTCGATATGAACGTGCTTTCTCACTCACTCACACAGACACACACACTCACACACACACTTATAATGCTGCTAATTAACAAACTGTCTTGTTAATTAGGCGCTGTGCTGCTGATTTGAAGTGTTTGTGCTAATATGTCTTTAAATTGAATATTTTCATTCATTCAAACATTTTACAAACCAGTTTTCTCACAAACGTGTATGTAAACTAGCTAGATTAGCTCACCAAAATATATGAAATACATGAAGGAAAATCTTTGTCTCATTGACTGTGATGTAATGTTACACTTGTATTCAGTGACGTGCTGTACTTAAACAATTAAAAAAACGGATTGTGTGTAAGAAAGCTAAATATATTTAATATTTTAATCTATACATAGAAGTGAGTCTTCAATTATGCAGATATATTTTTAATAGAACACAAAGATTCTCAGTTTTATCCTCATCAGTGTGAACGTGGCCTCAAATCAACAGATGTCAGAGCAACATGTCTCTCTCTGTCTCTGTCTCTCTCTCTCTCTCTCTCTCTCTCTCTCTGTCTCTCTCTGTCTCTGTCTCTCTCTCTCTCTCTCCCCCCTCTTTTCATGTCTCTCGCCCCGGGCGTCTTCCAGAATAGGCTCTCTTGTCTCTTTTCTGTCGCCTTTATCATCAGGCAGCAGGAGGTCTGAAGGCAGCGTACACGACTTCAATAAGAACCTGCTGAGAAGGAGAGAGGCTGAAAGCAAACTGACTCACACAACAACACAGTTAGCAAGAAAGCAATGACTCAGTGTGTGTGTGTGAGTGTGTGTGTGAGCATAAAGAATGATGTCTTTGTAGGTAAGCGGTGGTATTTTAGCTGTGGCCGGTCTCCATGGAATGCACAGACTTCTGGGAAAAAACGCAGAGGGGTCTGTGAAGGAGAGAGAAATGCAGTTTGTATTATTCTGTCAGCAAATGAACGAATCACTCGAGGACGTTTTCACACTTTGAGTAGTCTGGTTTGGTTCAGGTGCAGATTGTGTAACTCCAACGTTCACAGTTTGATTAATCAAGCTTCCTCATCATGTGTCTCCTCTCTGTTTCCATACTATCTCTCAATAAAAGCTCAAATAAAAACAAAACTCTTCGTCTGAGGCGGCGTCACAGCCAACACAAGATCTGCCGACCATTTGGTTGGAGCTTAAATGTGGAGAAAATAAAAAACCAAACACTGAGCAAACCAACTGCTGCTGGTAAATCTCATCACTATGAACACATGGCAGCAAATTAAAGGAGTGTAAATGAGCGTATGAACATTTTTATAAACTTTATGGCACCTGGATAATCAGAGTTTAGAGAGTAAAGAGAGAACGATGAAATAATGAGTCATTATTTGGTTAGCTGATGAACAGAAAATAAAATCACTTGAAAGATCAGCTGGTTTTGTTGATGTACGATAGTAACATGAAAATATTTTTGGACTTTGGACTGTTAGTCAGGCAAAAATAAATAAAATAATAAAATAAATGTTTAGTCAGCTGGAGGAAAGTTGTAATGATTAATTATTTAATAGAAAAAATAGTTTGCAAATATTTAAACTTTGGCTAAACGATCAGATTTCAATGCGCGCGTGCATGTGTGTGTGTGAACTTTGTTTGTCTTTTTACACAGCAGGTTTCATTTCTGCACTTTTACACTCATATGATGTCGGCTGAGCTGGAAATATTCACTGTGACTCTACATACACACACACACACGCACACATTCCTTTAAGCTGATATTACAGATGAGATAATGAAAGGTTGTCTGAGGAGCAGGTGGCAAGAGCTGATTTTACTGCCTTCCCACAGGCACTCTGATTTTGTGTGTGTGTGTCTATAAACACACTCACTCAGAAACACACTCTTTATCCCTGGAAAAGACAGATATAGGGCGATTTGTGGGATTAAAATACCCATCGAGGTCATGTGGCTTTGCTGCTGAGACACACACGCACACACATTCATATATATCACCACCTAACTCTGGGAGGTCAAGGCCAAGGCCACAGCTGCTTGTGTCTCAGGGGGTCAAAGGTCGCTTTAGCTCAGGAAATCATTTCCTTTCACCATTTTTTCCCCTCTGTGTCTTCACCACTCTCTGTTTTTCTTCCTAGAAAGTGAATGAGACTTACAGAGTGTGTGGGAGGATTTACAGTCACTTTACAGGCCTGTAGTAAACACAGACCTACTGTAGATTATGAATTACATTTTCAAAGTAGAAAATATATTCTGTGTAATCTCATTGTGTCCTTCAGGAGCCTCTCGTGGGTTATGGAGACTTTTCATTCTGGTAGTTTTTGTGGTCTAGCTTCATGTCCTGGTTTCTGATGAGGTTTCAGGTGTTTTTATGGTGACGGTCTTGATTTCTTGTCTTCAGGGGAAAAAGGACATAAACTTCAAATGCAAACTGTTTCATCATGAGGATCAGTCATTTTGTAGCTGTTTAAACCTGCAATTACTGATTTTCAAAACCAGAAAAGTCATGAGCTGAGAGACGTTAAACCCTCTGTAGAGCTGAGGGGAACTGTAGATCATTTCATATAAACATGTTTGCTTGATTCATCGTTAATGTAAAAGCACTGATCAGACACCTGTTGGGTTGTTTTCCTTCACGAGCAGGTGGAGCTGCATTCCAAACTTTCAGACTCAGCTGTTATTGTGACAGAGAAGGACAACACTATCATTCAGTGCAAACGAAAATAAAAGGGCTCACTTACATGTGCAAATATTATTCATGTACTTGCATGTTTTTTTCAAGCGGGGTTTAATCATTTCCTCTGAAAGTGCTGTGAGAAAAGTATCAACATGAAAATGTGTCTGTGTGATTTAATCTGTATTTTCTATTAATTTCCAGCCACTCATCCTGTGGCTGCTTCTTCTTTTACTGTTCACTGTAACCCAACAGAATAAATATGGATGTAGACCAGTTTACCAAATCAGGATTTAGGAGTTGGACTCTGACCTCTGTAACAACAACAAGAGTTTCATTCTGCAGTAGATTTACAATAAAAGCCTCCCAGTGGTTTACATGAGGAAACTCTTTTAATCTGAAACAGCACCAGGAAGTGTTTAATTAGCATTAAACTTATCTTAACGAGCCAGGCGAGTGGTTCTGTGAGGCTGAGCAGAGATTTGTATATGAGCATGCAAACATGCTTATAGTGACAATGCTAACATGTTTAACCTGACCATGTCGGCAGAGGAAAAGTCAACAGGGTGCATCCTCTGGGGAACATGAATATTTGTACAAATGTCGGTCCATCCCATAGTTGTGGGTGAGACAAGGGACAATAAATCCTACACACACTGGTCCTTTTAAGAAGTACTTTCAGGATTACAGGTAGTATTGTTGTCAAGACCACCTAAACCAAGACAAAATCATAACCAAGACCAGAAGTATTGAGACCAAGACAAGACCAAGACTTTGAGGCGTTGAAACCAAGTCAAGACTAAGACTAAGACTAAGGGACCGAGTCAAGATCAAAATCAGAGAGTACTTAGGTGGCTAATATGTAGCAATTTCAGCAATAATTTGGGTGAGTGTTTCATTGCAGAATTTATGGACTGCTGTGTGTTTTCATTTTGCAGATGAACTCTTTGTGTTTTAGGAAGCCAGATTTTATTAGAATGGTCTCGAGTCCTACAGCACTGATTACAGGATAGTGGTTTTATACTGATTTTGTCCTCTTGCTCACAGGACGTGTACCATTCCCACCGGCCTAAAGAGAAACTTCGCCTGGACAGCAACAATAATGAGAACTCGGTCCCTAAAGACTTCGACACCATCGACAGCAACAGCAACCTGGGAGCTCGATCTCAACGCCAACGAGTGCCAGTCGCAAACGCCAAACGCAAGCTGGATAAGGCTCAAGCACAAAGCATGCTGGGTAAATCTGCTAATGAGGTCCTCAAGCACCCTCCTGTCCAACCCAGAGAGATGGGCCTCAATCACAACCGCACCCACGTCCATAAACCTCACCCCCAGGTGCCGACCGTCTCGGCACCAGTCCAGGGGTCCAATCAGGATCCACCGTTCTACCAGACGAGGAAGTCGGCCACTCAGCTGCCGCCCGGTTTGGAGCCGAGGAAGGAGCAGCTGCAGTGCGAGATCAGCGGGAAAGAAGCGATTTCAGCTCTGTCCAGAGCCAAGAGCCGAGAGTGTCGGCAGCAGATAGTGGAGGTGTACTGCAAGCACAAAGAGAGAGCGCTGATGCCCGAGAAGGTGCCTCGCTACTGCCCCAGAGAAGGTGAGCTCAGTGATACAGAGAAAATGAATGATAAGTTATTGATAATTAATAATCCTGAAATCTACTGTACAATGTGTCACTTTCTGTGGTATGAAAACAATATTTCTAATGTCCAATATTAATTTAGTAATAGTGTACTAATTAAGTTATTTGTAGACAAAAAGTCTTGAGAAACTCCTAAAAAATGTCCAAAAATGTCCAAGTTAAAGTAACCTATACTTATGGATGTATGAGCACATAGAAATGATTGTACATAGTTAGTTTAGATGTATTAACCTGTGATTTAAGCACTGATTTATCCCTTCATGCTAACATAGCTAGTGATTGAGCCAGTCAACAAATGAGAGGGTGACAGACTGAACGAACAGAAAGCGAAGGAATTGGATGGAACAGTGAACCGTGCGCTGCTTTGAAGTGGCACGTTGAAAAAAGTCAAAGTCAGATTTACCCTTTGAGAAACATTTTTACCCCGGCACGTGCCGGAGACACGAAGAGGCATCCAGTTTGTTGCCTGTTCTATTTTCAGGGAGTCGAAGCATGAATGGACTCGAGGATGATATGCATCCAGTGTAATTACACCCTAATTAAACAAGCAGTTTGTAGTCTTATTTTTGGAACGGCTGACTAATGATTTACTTGTAGTCGTGCTCTCAGAACCACCCCGGGCCGTTTGAGGTTTAATTTATATGATTATAGGTTACTTTGATGATACACTAGTCATTAAATCTACAGACTGAAGCCGGGCTGGAGCAGCACTGACACATGATTTGAGTTGACATCTGAGTTTGACGGACGTCTGTTCGGTCTTCTAAAGAGAATAAGAGGGTTGTGGAAAGTGTTTGGTATTTCAGTGCTCATGCAGGCATAAGTTTACATCCCTGACCGTTCACGGCATCGCTCCCCCTGCCTCCTTCTGTCTGCACAGCAGTGTTCAACTGAGCCGCCTGATTACAGTCATTTCTCCTCAAACTCCAATCCCAGCATGCCCCACAGCCCAGGAAGGTCACTAATTAGGCCAAGCAGGCCTCAACCCGCGCCATCTTTAGAGTGAGTGTGATGATGGAGAAGCTTTAGGCTGTCAGAGGGTTTGTATATACAAGAGGCAGATTTAGCTCAGCAAACAGGATATTTCCAGGAAAGATTGAAGTGAAGATGGGGGACCAGGGTGGAGAACAGGGTTGACAGTGACGGTGACGTTGCCTTACAACCCGCTCTTTTGACCAAGAAACATAAATCCAGCACGCAGTGTGATCACACTGACAATGAATGCTGAAACTTGCTGACTGTGTCTGTGATGCTGCATGCTCTTCTCTGTCCAGGTAAGGCTAATGTGAATGTACAGTGGGACGAGGACCCCTCAGATGCTGCCCAGCTCGTGCCTGTACGGATCGCCTTCGTCCTGGTTGTCCACGGTCGAGCCTCGCGTCAGTTCCAGCGTCTCTTCAAAGCCATCTACCACACCTCGCACTACTACTACATCCATGTGGACCAGGTGAGAGTGCTGACTGTCAGTCTTCAGTTTAACTATCCGCTTCCTGTGACAAACGTGAATGAGTTTGAGGCAGCTGTGGGAGTTACTTACAGATATAACAACTTCTAAATCAGCGTAATTAAGATGAGGTGAGGGGGTTGCAATCAGCAGCTATTTCATTGAATGCCACTTAATCCTACACGGTGGTCCTTAAAGTTTACTCCTCCTATGTCGTCCTTCTTGTTGTCTTTCCTTCTCAGAGGTCCAACTACCTCCACAAAGAAGTCCTGTCTCTCGCCAGTCAGTACCCCAACGTTCGGGTGACTCCCTGGCGGATGTCCACCATCTGGGGTGGAGCCAGTCTGTTGACTATGTACCTACGCAGCATGGAGGACCTTCTCAAAATGGCCGATTGGTCCTGGGATTTCTTCATCAACCTCAGTGCTGCAGATTACCCCATCAGGTGAGAGACAGGTTCACCTGTTAGTGATAAATTTTACTCTCTACATTTCGTTATAAATCTGAGGATCATTTGTTTCAGGCTGACCAGGCCCAAAAGTCTAATCAGGTTTTCCATTTCATCAGAAAGGCTCTCACTGATACAGACTCTTGATCCATAAAGGTTTGCTGCTTGAAAATGCCCGTTCTTTACTGTTTGTACAGGAGACAGTACGAGATTTACCCATCATGCCAGGTTCCTGCCAAACACACACACAGCACATTGATTTGTTAAAGTACTGCGGCAGCTAATGACCACTAACCAATGGACCCGCAGCCCTGTGGGCCTTGTTTGGTTTGTTTAAGGTCTTATGGATCAGGTTACGTGGCCAATAGACCTCAATTGTCTCAACTCTGAATGGATTGGGAGTCTATAGCTGTGAAGCCGAGCCCTTTAATGGCCGTCTTGCTGCTTGGGGATTTGAGTGGATCTGTGCTGTTGAGGAAAGAGTGGAGTGGAGATATTGTGCGGTGATTTACTCGCTGTAGCTGCAGCTGTGAAGAAAGGAGGTGACATGAAGAGATTTATGGGGAGTCCTTTTTGTGTTTGGCTCATCCGTGTGTTTTAACCTGAGCAGAGATGCTGTGACTGAGGTCCAGATGGTTGTGTCTTTACCAGATAACCAGTACAGAGTGTTGGTGAACTCAGCTGTGTTTTGGAAACAAAGGACCACATGTGAGCTGGCTTTCACCTCTGTAGAGTTTTCAGTCATATATGTATGATTTGTGCTCAGAATCAGCTTCAGTAAGCAGCACATGGATTAGGTTTGGGCCAGTGAAATAATGCAATTCCACTGGGCCTCTTATAGCTTATATTGCGTGTGCCAATTTTGGTGCATCATTTATGAATATTTTGATAAGAGTCCCGCAGCCAGTCCTGCTGGATTTCCACCACCACTGAGGCAAGCCTTCATGAATTAACGGGTCATTTAACGGGCATTTTAAGGAAAAGTCATTCTTTTTAGAATCATTAGTGCAAAATGCATTATTCATTTGATTTGTAGATTATTTTCTCATTTATCTTATTAATAATTCAGATGTTACAATTTCCCAAAATGCAAGTTGTTTTCCAAATGTCCGACCAACAGTGCAAAACTCAGATATTGTAGACAGTGTGGTGGATCTGGTTGTCTCCATCCAGGTAGTCCTGCCTCCATCACCACCTGGCTAATCCAAAAATGGACAAAGAGGTGGATCATGGGTGGAGCTGAGGCGGCTTGAATGAAGCCTGGTTACTCAAACAAACCAGGAACTGCACTTTTTGGCACTTTGTGTGTTTGCTTGATTTCTCAGCCACAAAGATCACAGCTGGAGTAAAGCAGCAAACCTGATGTGTAACGTTAAACAGAATGCTGCATTCTGATTTCTTTGTTCTTGTATTTCTATCCTTATGAGGAGAGCTCACAAGATCGAAAGACAAACACACACACATACACACACACACACACACACACACGCACACACTGATCCATTCTCCCATCAAAGTGACTGTTTGAACACCCTTCCAGCTAAAATCCATAGCACAGCCACAGCATTAGCACAACCATCAATAGCTGTGACATCATTAAGGCACATGGAGTGGAACAGTGTGTGTGTGTGTGTGTGTGTGTGTGTGTGTGTGTGTGTGTGTGTGTGTGTGTGTGTGTGTGTGTGTGTGTGTGTGTGTGTGTGTGTGTGTGTGTGTGGAGCTCCTGTAGGTTTCTATGTAGCTGTCAGAAGAAGGTCACATGAACTTTTTAAATATTAAACAGAATATCAGTCTGTTGATTTCAGCAATGGACATTTAGTTTATTATTGTTTTGATGATGCGATATGATATCATACATGTGGTCAGTCCACACATGTAATCAAGCCTGTAGACGGGGAATACACTTTTTTACAGAGAGTCAGATCAGAAGATTGACTCTCATGTTTGTACGGTGGATATGAAGGCCAGCGGTCAGTTAACTTCGCTTAGCACAAAGACTGAAATGTGACGAAGTTCACCTAACAGAACTTCTAAAGATCACTAATTAACACAAGACTTCAGGAAGTACTCCAGGAAAAAATAGTCCAGCCTCGCATAGACTTTGTTTTTACACACATTAAACAAAAATGTCATAGAAAACTAAAGAAACCAGAAAATATAATATAATAATATTTGGTGATTAATTTAATATTTGGCAACTAATCAATTGACTAATGGCTGCAGCTCTAAAGCTAAGCTAATTAGCAGCCAGCTGTAGCTTCATATGTAGCATAGAAACGTCGAACTGTTCCTTTAAGTATCCAAAGTTTAAATGCAGATCATAATTTGCAACCAGAAAGCCTTGATGACAAACATGTTTTGTGATATATGACCAGTTGTAGATAAAATAGCTGCGGAGGCAGAGTCAGATTTAAAAAGTGTGTGAGTTAGCGATGAACACAAACATGCCCACAAACACACACATGCACGTCTGCGGCTTGTCCTAACGACTGTAATCAAATGTAATCAAAGCGATCTGTCTGCCTGCTGTCCTGTCTGCTCATTAGGACGACACCATGCTCGAGCCGTGTGCTCACAGCTCACACTACACGCAGGGAGTGGCTGTGTGAATGTGCTGCCTCCGCTTCAGGCCACACACTGGAGCTGAGCTGTTTTCTCTCAGCTGGAAGAGGAAGCTAAATAAACCGGTGCAGCTGTCCCAAACACAGTTACATGGAGTCACTTTAATTCCCATAAAAGGAAGGTTTTTCTGAATTGTTTGGAAGAGAGAGGCGCATCATTCAAATATTTAATTGCATCCTGTTAAGACATGAATCCATTAAAGGAAGAAAATCCCTTAAACACTGAAAAACAAAACACAGCTATGGGGAATGTGCATCACGTGAGTCCAGTTTATGTGTTTGTCTTTCTTTTGTGGACAAACACAGACGACGTCACGTTGAGATTTATCCGGAGGAGTTTAAAAGTACAAATTATGAACGAAAATGTGGACAAAATACGAGGCGCGGCTGCTGAGAATGGACTGAAATGAAATTTGGACACTTGACACTAAAAGTTTGACCTGATGATGGAGCTGGATGGAAGGTTAAAGGATCACCAAGTTGTTAAAATTTATCCTGATGGGAACAACGAATTTCATGAATTATAGTAGCTGTTTTTTTAATTATGTTTTGGGCATTTATGCAGCATTTATCCAGGACAGCCGCAAGTATCTAATGAGTAATTTGTCAAAAGAAAGTGTAAACAAATTCTTGTTTCCATCCACTGTCGTTATATGATATGATTATTAGGAGAAATAAGCAGGAGGTGGTTCAATTTCTTCAGTCAGTAGACCAGAAAAAGAGGCGCAACAAGACGACGAACCTCAACCAGTGAAAAACAATCACAGGATGCACATAAGACAGAGAGGAAACGTCTAATCAGTCATGTTTGCTACATCAGAAACCCCGTTAAGAACATTCATCTTTACACCACAGGACAGAGGAGCAGGATTTGTTTCCATCAAACCTTTCTAATGTGAAACTCACAGTGACACTGGACAAAAATCCTCTCATGCTCTGTGAACCATGAAAGTCTGGATAAAATGTCATGGCAATCTATTCAATAGTTGTTGAGATATTTGATCAAAGCAGGTGACTGACCGACCGACACTGCCGTCACACATATCTGACTATAGATGAGTAAAGTGACGTACGAGCATCTCCAGAGTTCACAGGTGTTTTCTGTGATGTCAGATGCAGAGCTGATGGTCTGAGTTGATTATTCACAGCTGCTGTCTCCCCTCAGGACCAATGAACAGCTGGTGGCTTTCCTATCCAAGTACCGCAACATGAACTTCATCAAATCTCACGGCAGAGACAACGCACGGTAAGAGAGAGAAAGTCCATCTTTCAGCCTCTAAATGTCGACTGGACGATGAATTATCCAGATTTGACATGTGACTTTCTTTTCATGATTTGCTTTTTTAGATTCAGTGTAACAGTTAGATTAATGAGTCCAGCAGTTATGCATGAAAAAGGATGTTTTGTGTTGTAGTGTCTCGCCTGTAAAGACACTGTAAGACTTTTCGCTGAGTTCTTGGTCACTAAGCAGTTACAGTCTGCAAGATTAAACCGGTTTAGTAACTGATCGGTGGCTGAATATTGAGCTTGTATTCACTAATCTCACAGAAACACAGAACACCTGTCTCTCTCTACAGTCTTTGAAATGGTTTATATATAACAGCTGAACACTGGATGCCGTGTGTCCTCAGCTTCATCCGTAAGCAGGGTTTGGACCGTCTCTTCTACGAGTGTGACACCCACATGTGGCGTCTCGGGGACCGGAAGATCCCGGAGGGCATTGCGGTGGACGGAGGCTCTGATTGGTTTCTGGTCAACCGGCCTTTTGTGGACTATGTGGTGAACTCCCAAGACGAGCTGGTCAGCAGCATGAAGCGCTTCTACACCTACACACTGCTGCCTGCTGAGGTAACACACACATGCACTCAAGTAACCCTAAAGACAGAGAAAGTGTCTGCTCGGTCCTCGAGAGGAGAGCATGAATATCAACAGCATATTTCCACTTTCAAAAATCCATGTTTGTGCTAAAAATGAGGTTTAACAGTCTGTTTCAGGCCACTTTTGGATCTTTGTGTGCCTCAAAAAATGACATCCAGAGAAACATTTGGTCTCTTCTTTCACCAGAGCATCTGCAGATTAATGCCATACCCGATATGTTCTGATCCACTAAAGTTAGACATCGCATGAGGCGATTAAATTCATGTTTCTGTTAGGACAAATGTGAGTAAATTTCTTTATCTATCTTTTTGTCCTCTCGTCCTCCTCCAGTCATTTTTCCACACTGTGCTGGAGAACAGTGCCCACTGTGAGACCATGGTGGACAACAACCTGAGGCTCACCAACTGGAACCGCAAACTGGGCTGTAAATGCCAGTACAAGCATATAGTGGACTGGTGTGGCTGCTCACCCAACGACTTCAAGCCCTCGGACCTGCCGCGATTCCAGGTGAGTTGTTTCTTGGCAAATTGGCAAAAAAGTTTGTTTAGAGACTGAGCCCAACTGTGCAGATCAGCTGTTAGGTTCAGACTAAGATCAGACTTCAGGTTTTAAGATATCCAACACCAAATTGAAACTATAAAAATACCTGAACTATCCCTTTAAATGTCCTTGGTAGCTTTAGTTGAAGTCAGTTTTTTACAGCCAGCGTCTGGTTTCATCGTTTGACCATATGTATGATTATTTCTTAAAAAGAATACAAACCCTGTGTTTTATGACTTTACTTTCCGACCACCACTGATGACATTGAAGTTGACAGATCTCATTTTAGCTTCTCAATAGTTACAAAACTCTTGGCTTGGATAATTATTTTTAATTTGTATTGTTTCAAACATGATATTGTTTCAGCTAAAAAGATAACAGTCATCATGTGAGTGAGCGTGGGCTTTCTTTCAGTCAGTCTGTTCAGCCGTCCAACCTTCCCTCTCAGGGCCTCGGTGGCCTGGGACCAGAATAGCATCGTATTCACAAATTAGCAGTGCTGCTTTTACTTACAACAGGCGGTCCTTGGCTCCCTGTAACGACAGACCTGAGGACGGTGTCTGTGGTCGAGCTACTGATGGTTTCTATAAGAAGAGCTGATTCTGGAAACAGCTGTACAGTTGAGGCAGTTGGTATTTTTAGAGCTTTGTAGCTAGTTGCCGCTGAGGTTTTTAAGGTTGTCATTATGATAATGCCGGGGTTTGCCAGCTAGAAAGACGGCTCAAAGTCTTGAATGTAACAGTCGGGAACACACATGTACAGTATGTACAGTAACTGCTTGAGACTCTTTAAGGATCTCTTACAAACTGGTGAGTTACTGACAGATTAATTCAAAATGAAAAAAGTTATTTGCAGTGCTAATATTGCTTAGAAGTTAAACTGAAAATAAATCTATCTCTATCTCTAAATTTTTTATAAAGGATCGAACGTTTTACGTTTTCCTTCTCCTTTATAATAATAATGTATATTTTGGGGTTTTGGACTGTTGGTTGTACAAACTAAGCAGCATTTTTCACTTTTTTATTGTCCAAAACAATCAATGATGAAAATGGCGCTAATATTCGTGTAATGAGCCTTTAAACATTTCATATTTTATAAGAGATTTTATTGACCAATTGTAAAATCTGTTAATCTAAATAACTGAAAAATGAACCAGTCATGAAAATAATTATTAGTTATAGATCTAGTATAAAAAATGAACTAAAACAGGAAATTTCAAATAGCAGCATGTTCTCCAGGTTGGAACGTGAACGTGTTCGTTGGCCTCCAACAAGAGAGCAGCCGCTCAGATCATATTTGGCTGACCCCCTCAGAGAAATATACAGAGCATACATTAAAGGCACTTTTATATAATTTCCCTCTGATCTTATGATGAAAAATCCTTCCTGACCCTGTAACTAGTGGTTTCCACTGTTGTCTTTAGTTGTGTAAGGACACAGATTGTTGGGTAACAAGCTCAGAAGAACCGCACAGATAAAACCGTCCTGCTGAATAAAGAGCTCCGCTGCAGTCTGGGAAGTCCTCGTGGTTTTCATTATGTTTGGGGTTTCCTGGCTCGCTGGTGCTGCCGGAGCCCACCAAGAACTGGTTTGATGAGGTCACACCCTCCTGATGACATCTTAAACCACGCCCTTCCTTCCTCCAGTCTGGGCTACATGACGTGTGTGTGTGTGTGTGTGTGTGTGTGTGTGTGTGTGTGTGTGCGTGTTACCTTGGTTTTCATTAGGATGGTGAGAAAGCAAAAGTATGCAACTATTTAGATACTCGATGAATCATTTTACACTTTCACTGAGTAAAAAATCCAAAGATTCTTTGGTTCTTAGTTTTCTATGATGATAACGAGAACATCTTTGAGTTTTGGAGTGCTGGTCAGACAAACAAGCATTTTTTTATCAGGTGAACTTTTTGCAAAACAATGAAACCATTAATTGAGAAAATAATCTGCAGATGACGCTGCTGTAGTTTACTCACATTGTAGCATCGTCAAACATAAACACGGCATAAAGTGAGAACACGGCCAGTTTATCAGTCAGACTAGAAGGTAACATACGGTTCGGGCTTCAAAATAAAAGCCTGAAAGATATTTTTATTTACTGTGTTAGAAAACTGTGACGTGGTCTTCTTATCCATGGATGTGTGTTTCTGGGGATTTTACTTTGATATCTTGGTGAAGTGTGTTGGCTTGTTTGTGTTTCTGTGTGTTTGTGTATGTGTGGCTGTTTCCAGGGAGTGGTGTGGTTGCCATGGTATCAAAGGTTGGATTTAGTATGAGATGATTAAACTCTTTTTCACTTTTTCCTCCGTTGATTATAGTTTGCGTGTGTGATGATCAGGTCACTTTTGGCTCAGACAGCGACCACAGGTCGGACTCAACGTGTAGAAGCTCTGTAGCTCCGCAGCAGCATCACTGGCCTTCCTCCCAGATCTTATTTCTTACGTTGTCTCCCACCACAACAGATGGTGACGAGGTGCCTCGGAGCAAATAATTTAACCCCCAGCAGCACCAGTCGGAGGCTTTAGTGGCCACAGTAGCAGACTGGCTCTGAATCAGCCTGTAATCTGAGTTAATAAGCATCATTTAGGCGCAGTTTTACAGCAGTGTTGTACTTGAATGTCATGTCACCGACACCACTGATGCATCGGGCTCTGAGGCTGCTTTATGTAATGTTTTCTTTGGTACGGATCAGATTAAGTAAAGCGGTTATGCAGGTATGTAAACACAGGATAGTGAATAAGCACGTCTGTGGCAGCATGATTCGTAAAGTCTGTAGGCCAAGATTCATCCTCCACAGTGACTGTTAGACTCTGACGATCACCCAAATTTATCGTGGTGCAGAATTTTGTTTCTCACTCTCAGATTTTAACCTTTTCTTCAGTTTTCTTAGTTTTAGAAATAATTTTGAAATCAAACGCTCCACAGAGAGACAAAAGAAAAGATGGATGTAGATGTAATACTTCGAAACAAACTGATTGTTCTTGGATTATTCATTTACTTAGTTTTCTCTTTTTTTTTGGTCTCACTGTAATCATCCCTCTTTGTCTTATTCTGTCTTTTCTGACCACAGCAAGCGTCCAGACCGACCTTCTTTGCTAGAAAGTTTGAGGCCAGCGTCAGTCAGGAGATCATCAACCAGCTGGACGCCTACCTGTTCGGATCGTACACCCCGGGCACTTCGAGCCTCCAGGCCTACTGGGAAAACATCTACGAGCAGGAGACGGACGGCCCCACCAGCCTATCAGACTCCTTGCTCAGCCACTACCACGCCTTCGCTCACATGGGACTGTCCCGCGCCGCCAGCTCGCTACAGGGGCATCCCAATGACAACAGCTGCAGGTATGAACATGGGTACCAGAGGGGTCCATGAGATGTACTGTCAGCTTATGATGGCATGACATCCATAGCAGGTTTACAAAGTTGTTTGGAAGCCAAAAAATTCTTGAGTTCCAGAAGGTTCTGAAGGCACCTAAAAGTTCCTGGGTTATTGAAATGATTCAGGGGGTCGTGAAGGAGCTCTAGTGGTTTGTAAGAGGCTGCAACAGTTCTTGATGAACTGAAATGGTTCTCTGAGACGTCATGCTGAACCTGTTTGGTTCATTTCAAGCAAACACTCGTGTGTTTGCCCGTTTAGTTTGGATTGGTTTAAAAGCTGTCAATCAAACTCTGGTGTGGCCCAAACAGTTTGACCAAAACAGCCTGAAAAAGGTCCTTTGGTCTCTGAATGTGAAAAGCAAAGCAGACAATCACAGATCAAGATTTAGTAGAAGCACAAATTTAGAAGATACATCAGAAGGTGATAAAGATAAAACTGTAGCGTTCAGCCTTGTTAAAAGATTTGTGAAATCTCTCTCCATATTTATGGAATAATTCACTGTTTTTCCTCTGTTTGCTGCTATTTAAGATATAAGGTCCAGTTTCATCTGGATTATTAATTTTCATATTTTTGTAATCCAGGAAGATAGATGTCATTCCTTGTGACTTAATATTTACAGCTTTTGGATTTGTCTATGTGAGCAGGAAATGGAGCAGAGCTAAAAGACCACGATGCATCATTTTTTTGTATTTGGTTTGGACTAAAGGCGTGTGACCAAATGTCTGTGCTGGAATTGTTTCTGGCTCTGTCAAAGGCCAATATCGACCTCATACACGAGTATCAGTCATCGTCTGTCGTCAGTGTGTGAAGGTGCTTTGTATTTGGGTCAGTAAATTTGGGCCTTGAGCTCTTTGCTGAGAGAAACGGCACAATCGCTGTCTGAGGGGAGTGAGGAGGACTGGCAGATGAAATGTGTCTTTCCACTAAACTCACCACCACCACCGCTGGTGTTTGTGAGTCCAAATTAAATATAAAGATAACGCTAGCTTGTCCCGGGATACAATCAAGCTACAGTGTCTGCACAGACTGGATTTTTCCAGCAGTGTGTGTGTGTGTGTGTGTGTATATGTATGTGTGTGTGTGTGTGTGCGTGCGTGTGTGTGTGTATATGTATGTGTGTGTGTGGGGTGGAGACCCACAGTAGGTACAAGGAGGTACTTGTTGGAGTCCGGGTGGGGATTAGTGGCTAGAATGGGTGGGGGCAGCGTTATGGGAAGTGTGTGTGTGAAGGGAGGATGAGGGGAGAGTTAAAACAGGACTAGTCTGTTCCCTCCAACCTGTGATTTCAGTAAAGTGACATCTCAGACCACTTCCACACTAATGTGGGTACAGTTTCCTTTTGGTCGAATCAGAAATTAGTGAATCTTTGGAAACTACAGAATTGTTTTACTGCCACGACAAGTAAGCAGTGTGTTTGTATGGAGTTAACACTTTAATGAACGGGGTCTGTTCCAGCCTCTGCTTCATTCACTCTTCTCTGACTCTCTGTGATCTGTACAGCTGATCACATGGTGCAGGTGTTTCTCTGCTGAGCCGGATTAAAAAGTGATTTGATCGAGTGTTAGCTCATTGCTAACTAAAGCTCAGGGTAATAACTGTTGTTCTGTATTCAAACCTTCTATTAAACCACCGTTTGACACTGATGCTGCCTGACCACAGACACACAACAAGACTACCAGTCTGTGCCCACAAGCAGCTCTGTCAGGCTGTATTTAGGCTCAGTAGAGCTAACATGCTCACAGTGACAATGCTAACATGCTGATGTTTGTCAGGTCTTTACCACGTTAGCAATAATTAGCACTAAACAGAAAGTGTAGTTAAGGTTTGTGGGGATGTCTGAGGGAAACGTGAATGTTTGAAACAAATTTCATGACAGCCCGACAGTTGTTGAGCTATTTCATTAAAAGCACAAATATCAACTTCAGTGGATCACCGAAGTGGTCAGTAAGATTCATCCTCTAGACACCAACCCACAGACCTTGGTCTCCATAGAGATGCTAGCGTAGCTACAAATGTCACCTGGAGCTTGAACCAGGAAGTAAGAGTAGTGGGTCAGCCGGATATCTTTGGGCTCATCTCAGGTTTTCTGGTGTCACAAAGTGGGCTTACTTCTAACAGGGGTAGATCACTATAGTTACCCCTGCTCCATGATCACTGGAGGTTTTATTCCTACTGGATCCCGATGTGGACAAAAGAGTTTACAGTAAAGTGACAAGTAACACCAGAATAACACAGAGGAGGAGATATTTTTACACATCAGTCCACACCAGATTTAAAATGGAGTTTCTTACAAAAGGACGGATAGTTTATGGCACTATATATAAAACAAGTATAGCTTCATTTTAATTACAGATTCTTTTGGTCCCAACGGGATTCTTGACAGATGCTTTACACTGCTGCTCAGAATAACACGAGACAACTCAGGGAAAATAAACCTGCTGAACAATCCTCCACATTCTTTTGATTAGCTCCCAGAAGTGCCACATTATTTGTAAGTATGTATCCTCTTTGTTGCAGACATGGTCTGAATACAGTATGACTGTGTTTCCTCCAGGTACATGGCTATGAGCCACCCAGTGTCGGTCCACCTCTACTTCCTGTCAGACCAATTCCAGGGCTACCTGGTGCGTCATGTGGCCACTAACCGAGCTTCCACCCAGCTGGAGACCCTGGAGACCTGGGTGACACGCAAAGACCACTTCACCCCGGCCAGCCCTCCACACCCCAACAACAGGCTGCAGCATGTTCAGGTCAGACACACACACACACACACACACACACACACACACACATGCACTTGTATTAACTTCATTCTGGAGGTTAACAGTATGTTAGACCAAACTCCAGGTTTGGGATATCGGCCCTCTATAAAGTGTCTACAGCCAGGGAACTTTAAAAATACTGTAGCGGTACTGTGTGGTGCAGGATGACTCTACACTGCTGACCTTTAGAGACAATTTCAAGTGTAAAAGGAAGAAAAAAAGGAGAACGAGGTAAATCAAATTGTGTACACAGATCCTGGAAGGAACGCAGGCGCCCGTCTCCATAAATATCCCCCAGTGTGTGAATCCCTTTCTCTCTCCAACAAGATCAACAGTCTATTATTATTTAATATTGGGGAGGAGCAAAGGAGCAGACACACAGTTTCTCTGCTGCAGACAGCAACAATGTGAACAAACATAGGACGAGACAGAAATAGGCACATTAGAGTACAGAAGATCTTTAATGGAGTCTTACCAGACTCTCTTCCAGTGCACGCCATGACAACAACACCACCGTTAATAAGGGGAGTAAAGGCCCAATAATAGAATTTAAAATTTAGAAGAGACAGACCACCAGTCTGTCTGTCTGTCTGTCTGTCTGTCTGTCTGCAGGCAGACAGACGGGTGTTTGATGTGTGGTTGCTTACCTCGACATAAAAATTGCCACAGCTGTCTGTAGCTTACTCTGTCTGCTTCTCCAAACTTGGGGTCAGCCAACAGCCAGCTACTGTACTCCACTTCAATAAACCCTAACTACCCGTGTAAAGAAGAAGACTGCACAGTGAATGTGGAAATCAAAGGTTTAGTTAAGAATGAAATGAAGGATTGCTGTTCCAGAGTTTTGTTTGCAGGTGTGAAGGTGAGTGGAGGTAAGTACGTGGGCACAAAAGCTCATAAATATACAGAACCAGACTGTGCAGTGCTTTGATGTAATGAGTAAAACTTTTAAATCAATTCTAGATGTTATGAAGTCAGTCTGAACAGGGTGATCCTCACTTCCTGTCCTTCAGGTTGGGACGGACTGGGATCCGAAGGAGCGTCTCTTCAGGAATTGGGGGGGTCTCGTGGGACCCGAGGACGAACCGGTTGCTGTGCAGCGTTGGAGCCGAGGCCAGAGCAACCTGACGGCCACCGTGGTGTGGATCGACCCCACAAATGTCATCGCCGCCACTTACGACATCCTGGTGGACGCTTCCGCTGAGGTCACCCACTACCGGCCGCCGCTCACCCTGCCTCTGAGGCCCGGCATCTGGACGCTGAGGGTGCTGCATCACTGGAACCCACTGGGTCAGACCAGCTTCATCGTGGCTCCACTGGATTTCCACAGACTACAGCCCTTACAGCAAGGTGAGCGATACAAACACTGTCACCACGTCTTTTCTTGATCACGTCATGTCAGATTTATGAATATACGCATTTAATGATCATTCAAGTAAATATAAGTACCTTAGACTCAGATAAGCCATAATTACAATATATTTTGCTAAATAACAAACTTTTTGACAGAAAGAATAAATCTTATGCTTTTCATAAGTTGGATACATAGGTTGGTGTAAACATCATTTCTGGACAGGCATTGTGTACATTACTGCTTCTGTATTACTGTTGTAAACATTAGATTTGGCACAAAGTATCAACCTTGAGAAACTCTCATGACATGGAAACACCTGTTGAAATGATATTCAAGAGCTTTAGAGGGGTCACTGTAGTTTGTATATCAATAGCTGATCTAATACTTAAATTACACACACACACACACACACACACACACACACACACACAGAGTGCACAGTGCAGAGGCCCTCCTGTCACAGCTGTCAACACCATGCATACTTGTATTTATGGTGTCAGTATCCAGTCACTCACACAGGGTGACCTCTATCTGAATTAGCCTCCTCTGGGTTACTGTTTGATTTGTTTGACCTCCCCAGACCCGTGTGTGTGTGTGTGTGTGTGTGTTTGTATATGCGTGTGTGCACACAGGGGATAACTGAACTCTAAGTAAAGCCTGGTGCATGAATAGACAGCGAGGTTTTATTAGCTGGTGTCATAAAGTGAAGCATGTGGCATGTGATGTGATCTGATCAGTGTGTGTTTGTGTCATTGTGTTTTTACATGCACGCTTACTTTTGCATGATGTAATCCAACATATAGTAATGTACATGTATCACCTAAATCAGATGTTTGAACACTGCAGAAGGTAGTAGAAGATAAATATTCCAATAAAATAAGATTAAACGTTTGATTCATGTTGTATATAATTCAGCAACCCAGCTTCCATTTCTGACAACTTGGATGTTCAAACTTTTATTCAGCAGTTTGTGTTGTTTTACTTCACAACTCAGTCTCAGCACAAATCTTAAGGGAGAAACACAAATGATTTTATGTTTGGCATTTTACTCATCATCCAGCGGCCGTTTGCATCTTCTTCAAAAGTGTTTAAGATTTCTGTTTGTGATGAGAACATCTTTAATGTTTCAGTATTTCCTCAGACTGCAAACATTGTCACTGTCTGTGGAAATACTGGATTTAAACTTTGGTTTTGGCTCTGGTCAAGACGCTCTCATCCTGGGCAGACAGTAAACACTCGAGATCATGAAACACTCTGAAGAAGCGAACCTCTGACAGATAACAAGAACCAAAAATAATATTTGTATTAACCCAAAGGTTTGCAGTCAGTCCAAGGTTATCTAAAGGTGGTACTGTTTTTTGGTGAATGGCGTGGAGGAGGAAGAAAGAGCTTTCCAAATTTGTCTTCACTTTTAAATTCTCCTTTGCTCTTCTCCCCCCTCCCCATCCTAACTCCTGGTTCTGGGATCCAGAGGATGCCCTCCGTTTGCACGGCGGCCCACCCAGAAACTCCTACATGGAGCAGAGTTTCCACGGCCTGAACCCGGTGCTGCGGCTGCCGGTGAGCCTGGGTGCTGTGGAGGAGGCCGAGGCCAACGCTGGCCTGACAGGGGCGCCGCTGCGTCGCTGGCTGGACCGGCTGCTGGAGGGCCACTGGTCAGCGGCGGACGTTTGCTCGATGGGACCCAGCGCCTGTCCCGTCATGCAGCGCTGTCGTCTCACTGTCTGGAGCTCCGCCAGCCCCGACCCAAAGTCTGAACTGAACCCGCCCAGAGAGAACGGACGGATCAGGTAGCAGACGGACGAGCGGATGAGGAAAAAATGAAGGAAGACACAGGGCTGATGACCTGTCTGATATTTATTTATTTTATTTTGTGCAACGTCAGAGGGAAAGGAAGTGGATCAGACTTTGGAGGCAGCGACAGGAAGAAGAGAAACAGACTCAAACACTGAGGAAGAATATTCTCCTTCAGTCTGCTGCTCTCTGTTATTTGGGACTACAAAGCTGTGTGTGTGTGTGTGTGTGTGTGTGTGCGTGTGTGTGTGTGTGTGTGTGTGTGTGTGTGTGTGTGTGTGTGTGTGTGTGTGTGTGTGTGTGTGTGTGTGTGTGTGTGTGTGTGTGTGTAAGAATAAGTGTGTGTTGAAGCAGTGTGTGAGAAGAACTCTATACCTCTTGTTGTGAGTGTTTCTCTGGATAAGTGTGCTTTACATGTTCAGATGCTGAAAACCGACATGGTTGCTCATTCTTAGGCTTATTATCATCGACTAGTTAGAGCTCAACTTCTTGAGATAAATGTTTTTATGATGATAATATTTATTTTATTTCAGACTGTTATCCTGATTACAATTTTATTCAACGTTCTGAGTGAAAAACCCTCAAATGTTTGAATGCAACTTTCTCATAAATTGAGATCTTTCTAATATTTAAACACTCTTCTCCTCCTGATGTCTTCACAGTTGTTGGCAGCTGAAATCAGCTCTGCAACAAATTGTTGGATACAAAACACTTAGAGAAGACAATTTGGCATCATTTTTAAAATTGAAATTAAAAGTTAACACTTTGAGTTATTTCCAAGGATTCCCTCAGTCATAAATTGTTCACAAAGATTCTTTAAGAATGGAAACTCTATAATAAACACTATTATTTCATTATCTTAAGAGATTATAACTCTATGTAGGCCAACTTATTATAGTGTTTGATTTCTTGAGATAAAATATCAGAGTCAAATCTTTAGATAAAGGCCTGATAAACACTAAATATGAGCACTTAGTTTTCTGGAGATATCAGGATTCTTCAGCTGTGATCAACGATAATGAGCCTAAAAAATTCATTAGCAACCATCAACGTTTTCATACAGAGTCAGGTGAGTGTCGGAGGGATTCTGATGAATTATTCCCTTTAATTGCTGTAATTATCTGGATATTAAAAACATACCATAGATTGGAAAACACTGATGAACTACTAGTGGTGGAATAAGTACTCAGATACTTTGCTGAAATAAATGTAAAGTACTTCTTTTGTGGAATGACGTCTTATAGTGTGTTATGATGTTAAATATTATAATATTGGATTATTACTGACTACTATTGATGATTGAGGTGGCGCTAACTATAGCTGTCAGATGTAGTGAAGTAACAAGTAGTAGTAATATTTGTCATCCAAGCACCTTTTAGAAATATACTGAAGTAAAAGTACTCAGTTACTTTCCACCACTGTCAGACTTGAGTTTTCCCTCCTGGCGCTGACCGGCTCTGTACACTGATGTGTGTTTCTTTGTTTTCTGTCTGTGCCATGTCTGAATCCTTCAGACCGCCTGAGACTTGAAGTGTGAGACGTCCGCTATGCTGGAGCTCAGAAGAGATTCACCTCCTATGTTTTTTATTTTTACTTTACACGTTTTATATCTGCTCTTTGCTGTAGAAATGGATGTGACTGTGTCAAAGCGTACAACTGCTACGTGAGTAATTTATTCAGAAGTTTATAGATTTTTTTTTTGTAGTCAGTGACTAATATTTGATATGCTGATATTTGGTGCATTCGGTGGGTGACATTTGTTTTTTGGACAAAAACGTCTGCCTTTGTTTCTAAAGGGCTTCAAGTGTTTGTCAGGACTGATGATAAATGTTTGTGTCAGTCAGCTCTGGGTGGATCTCACAGCCTCCTCTCCTCACTGCCCCCCTTTGACTTATCTGCTCTCATTTCAGACTACTGCCGCTGCTGCTGCTGCTGCTAAGCTAAGTTTAATCTGACCACAGTGCTGAAGTACATCTACACATTTTAAACTAAGAAAGTTTTTGTTCATTTTCATTCTTATGAATTAATGTTTTATATGATCTCATCTGTCATATTTCTGCACTTTTAACTTCCTTCCATACTAAACATTGCTTCCATAAAACTGCAGAACAGATTTCATTTGACCGCCCTGTGAGTCGAGTTTGGATGGAGCAGGTGAGGAGGGGAGAGGAGGAGACCACCCAAAACATTTAGATGCACCTTTAGACTTCCGTGCTGCTCAGTGATGGACTCACAACAGATTCATACCAAGTCTGCCACCAGTGAAAGTTCTCCTGTCTGGTTTTCAGTGAGAGAAATAGATAAAAGCAAAAGATAGATGTATAGATGTGAACAAAACAGGTTTATTAACATTATTAGAAAGTCTTTGCTAATGTGTTTATGAGGACATTGATTCAGTGTGTTCATTATCAGTCAAATTTAGGTTTGACCTGATTTATTTTAAGCTCAATTTGCAACACATAGTATTTTGAATTTTAGCTAAACAGACTAATAATAATATCAGAGCCCATTTGGAAGCAGCACTTTGACATTTTAGAAAATGTTCACCTTCTTGTCTGTTTGGTAAAATGAAGCTTCAGCCAGTTAGCTTAGTTTGGCATGAAGACTGGAAACTGGGGGAAACAGATAGAATGTCCAAAAGTAACACAATCAATGACTCAAGGAAGTCACTGCACTCAGCCAGGACGTTTAAAACAGCAAATTTAATTTGTCATTTTGAATCAGAAAACTTTAGAAGTGCTGGTAGGAGGATCGTTACCTTTGGACAGAGTTGGCTGGCTGTTCTC
Source organism: Argyrosomus regius (assembly GCA_946959425.1). NCBI lineage: Eukaryota > Metazoa > Chordata > Actinopteri > Sciaenidae > Argyrosomus > Argyrosomus regius. Next base: position 1,427,646 of record OX336897.1, on the reverse strand, counting down.
TCCTGCCTCCAGACATCATGCTAAGCAAAGCTAACGATACAGACATGGGTGGGATCAATCTTATTATCTAACGCTAATTAGCTGCTGATCTATTACTTTTTAAGTAACTACAGGCTAACCTAACTCCACCCTGCATAGATGTTGCTCATATTTCACAGTGTCAAACATTAATCATGGATTTATTTCTCCACCTGTGAATTACAGTTTTAAATCAAAACGGTACGTGGTAACCTCAACACATTTTAATCTTCAGTTAGTTATATTTCTCATTACTATAAAAAAAAAAACAATATTTAATAAGAATTTTTGAATAAATGATGAGTGTGTGTAGTTGCCATATGACAATATTATTGGGACCAAAACTGGAGAGCAGCTCAGAGTGAACTGTTGTTCTGTGACAGTCAGCACTTAAAAAGACGTGAACAGTACATTGTATTTATTCTGGAAAAGATTGTTACTCTTAGATATAATTTATTATTTGAAATGATGGATGCATGGTGCAGATGTTACCCCATGTTTGGATTGAACAGCACAGTTGGCTACTTGAAAGAGTCGTTCTCTGTTAAGATGCACAAAACAACATCAGAACTTTAAATTCAGGATTAAACACAAAAAGCACAGTCAGAGTTTGTTAACTGTTTGATTTTCAGCATTAGACTGAAACCTAATATAACCTCTGAACAACAGTGAGCCATGAGGAGTTATTATTACGTCATGAACAAAATACTCTGATGTATTTATGACCAACTTTATTGCAGAATAAATCGACATTCAGGTATTTTGATAACAAATGCTTTAAAATATGGCAAGCTCTTGCTTACTGTTGCGACTAATATTTATTTGATATATTGAATGTTCTCCACAAAGACATGAACATCATTTCTTTTTGCTTTTGTTGCTGTAAATCAAACAAAGGGAAATTAAGTTATACTGTTAAAAAAGCAACAAAAGGACTTCATCTTGAAGCCACAAGTTAAATTGACGTAATGGAGTCTCTGATTTTGTGATTGTTCTCCAATTATTGAAAGTTTGGCTCATTTTTTGTTTCTGATGCTTTTGTTTCATTTTAATGCTGAAATCAAACATTTAAATCATATCCAGACCAAGTACAAGAGTCTATATTTAGTAAACATGTTTTTAATTTAAAATTTTGCATCTTTACACCAATTTTTAGATTTTAAATGGATTTTTTGACAAACACCGGTCAGAATCACTTATGAAGTTTACACACTATTTATTGCTACAGCTATGGCAGCCCAAAGCTGTCATGATGTGATCCATACATACAGTAATACTGTCAGTCATTTTGACATCACGTCTCAAAGAAAGTCCTAAATATTCATAAAAACCTTAAAAAATAACAAATTCAACTTTCACCTTCTGTTCCTGCTCAATGTTGAAACTTAAGAGCCATGTTATGTCCAATTTGTATTTTTCATATGACGAGTGAGTCGATGTAAATCAGTATTTTGTAAAATACTTGATTTGATGACGATGTACAGTTTTTAAGTTAATGACATAGAAAGGTCCAGCTCTTTGCACGCTGTGCTGTGGTGCCACAGAAGTCATGTGACTGTTTTTAAAAGATTTTGATGCCGTGAAAAAATTCAAATTGTGATTAAAGTTTTCAGATTTTGGAGGAAGAGCCCAGCTGAGAGATTTGTTCTGTTCAGACTTTTTAAATTTTGCCTCAAACTTTGTCGTTTTTTCTTTTATATCTTGTACTAACCTGTTTCTGTTTTCTTCCAGTGCCATCTCTGTCTTATTCACAGTTTGTTCTGTTATTTTCTTGCTTTTCTGATTGTTCTCGCTCTCTCTCTGGGCGTAGTGCTGTGCCTTAGCTGTGCTCCTGTTGTAGGAAACCCTCTGAAAGCATCAAAACTGTCTCAAATGTCCAAAAACCAAAAAAAGAAAGAATTGTTGTGAATGCCTTATAAATGACCTTAGTGGTTTTGAAGTACAACTTTTGAAAATAAAACAGAATCTCCCTTTATTTTGTGCCCGTGTCATTTATTTCACAATTTCTCTGAGGGGGTCACAGGAGTTCAGATTATAAACTGTCTGGGTGGAATTTAACTAAAGTAAGTACATTTACTGAAGTGCTACACTTAAAGGGGCGTTTTGAAGTCTTGGTTTTGGTTGCTGCCATCATTGGGCCAGAAAATTCATATACAGGCCAAAGAGGTTGGAAACTGGGTGGAGCTGAGGAGAGCCAAGCTCTTCTATAGACATTAACATCTTTTTAAAAACAGGCTTAATATACTGAAAGTAAAGAGCACTTCAGTGCAGTTACTGTTTTCTTGGAGCGACTGCAGCTTAAATTCAAGCCTCTTGGTGAACGATGAGTCTGGTGATGTTCCATCGTTTCTTTGTCACCAAAAACTGAAAAGACCAAAACCAACAGTGAACTACTAACAAACATTGTGTGTGTATTACAGCCTGATATATCTTCTTCTTCTGTGCCATAGAGCTCCATTATTGTCCAAAATCTATTTAAAACACAGTCACACTGTTGTTCCTTCGTCACCATGAACACACACACACACACACACACACACACACACACCGTCCTGCTCCCATAAGAGAACCAAATGTGGATTAATCCACAGCTGAAAATAGTCCCTAACAAATGCTCTATTTGTATGATTTATAGATTTATATTTTCAGTAGGAACCAATGGGCTTGGAGCTGAGAGTCACAGACAGGAAGTCAGAAAATATTGAGAGATCACTGAATACATTGTTGGTTTTGGTCTCCTCAAAGTTGGTGAAAGTAACAAAAACGGAGAACATGACCAGCGTTCTTTGTTAAATCTCTCATCTCAGGTCTTCTCTGCCGTGTTAGAACTGCAAACATCTGCAATTCTTACTTATTGAACTTTGACAAACGCTTCATATCTGCAGTGAAGAGCACTCACAGCCAGCGGTGATGGAATCATCAATAGAGCTGATCAATGACACGCAGCGACCAAGGACAGAGCTAATTATCATTTGTGTCACTTTCATCCAACATGTGACACTGAGCAGAACCTAAAACATACATCTGAGCAAGTCTGGAAGAAATGTATCACTTTTTTGTGCCAAGAAGAAATAAACCTATGGCTAACTAAGGCCTACCTAAACTGGACTAACAAGGGAAGAGCAATGATGTTTAAATTTGTAGTATTAGTAATCATAATAATTATTATTAATAAACAACGACCTCTTTAATCATTTTAGGTGAATTAAAGTCTCTCTTAAAGTTTCACACACATTTTTTTTTCTCTGTTTAAGAAATAAATTATACCTTTAATTAAAAATGTGGATTTGATCTAAGTAATTTTAAGATGAGGTCCAAAAGAGAAATTTGCTGTTGTCTACATTGAATTTACATTTTTACATTAGCATTTGCATTGATGCGTTTAACCATCAGTGTTCAGTCAGAGCTCTACTGCCCCCTTGTGTTTGTTATTAAATCAAATCAAATCAAATTTTATTTGTATAGCCCAAAGTCACAAAATACATTTTGCCTCAGATGGCTTTACAATCTGTACAGGGAGTGACACCCTCTGTCCTTAGACCCTCGGTTCGAGTGAGGAAAAACTTGCCCACAAAAAACCCTTTAAACAGGGAAAAAGAGCCACAGAGGAGGGATCCCTCTCCCAGGATGTATTACAGCTACATCAGACTGATCTGCAGTTTTATGGCCTGACAGTTATATTTTCTTTGTTTGGGAACTAAATCATTACAAAAGGTTTGTAGAGGATTCATTTGGAAAAATTCTGTTTTTACTTATTTTCCCAAATCATGTTTTTGTGCCCTCGAATATTAATAGTTTTGATCTCATTTTTAAATTAAATCAAGGAATATAATTTAGCTAAACCAGACAAAAGCCAACACACTCAGCATCAGTGTGGAAGTGACACAGCTGAACAGATCACAGCTTTTATTAGTTACACCTGTGAGACAAGTTCAAATGTCTGCTGAGAAAAACGCCTGCAGTCCCTCCAATGTTTAACTCTACATGACAAGAACTACATATTAAAAAATACATTTCAAAGAAGAAAGAAGCAATCAGGAGACAAGTCTGTGAGTTTTATATATATTTTAAGAAAATACTGACAGATGCTTCTAACAGCTATATACAACGAGTCTTCATAACAGCAGGATTTGCCAGGTGGGCATAAAAGGAGTATTTGGCAGATGATATGCACAGGTTGACTGATGGACAGATGTGACGTCACTGGCTCCGCCGCTCACTTCTTGGACAGTTTGGCTTGTTTATTTTTGGGGGGCGCCCACTTCAAACACATCGTGTCCACTGTGAAAGAGACGAGACACGCCACGAGTCAGTGCTGCAGCAACATTTTGACACGTGTGACGCTGAAACAGGAACGTGACCTGACCTGTGATTGGTGGTTTCTTGTACTGAGCACTCTTCAGGTGTTCCTCCACTAGTTTGGGCGTCACACAGATAACGTGCTGACCTTTCCAGTACTTCACCATGTTGAGCGACTGCAGCGTGCTGATGATGTCACTCTGCGTGATGCTGGTCATCTGGCTGTGGGAGAAAAGAGAGCGAGGAGGGTCTGATATAAGCATCAGTTTGAACAAACTGCATGATCGTGTGGCTGGGTGATGATGTAACTTGTTATCAGACACTGTGTCTTTGTGTCTACCTGAGGTCTTTGATGGACAGCGTCCCCCGGAAGTCCCTCAGGATCTCCAACAGGACCCAAGACCAGTAACTTCTGTAGCTCAGCTTCCCGAGATCAGACAGAGGCTTCTCTGGAGAACCGACTGCACTCTCCAGCTTAGACAGCTCGTAACCTGCACACAGCGGTAAGTGTTTTGCTTAAAATACATTTAATTCATTTAAAATATTCAATTATGAGTGAAAAATAATCTTTATCTATGACACTCACATTATAGCTACTGTCAAGGTGTGTCACTTACTGAAAGCTATGAGGAACTTCCCGTAGCCTCTGCGTTGGTACGGTGGCAGTGTGAGAATACACGCCACGTTGTTTCCATCCGGAGACTCTTTCTCCTGAAACACAAAACCAAAGACCAAAACAATGCAAGTTTAAAAATGTTTTACTGAATCAGCTTTACAAATGTTTCAGGAGGAAGGACGTGCATTAAACATTTTACTCAGGCATCAAGAACACATACAGCACATTTTGTTAAACACTGAATGAAAAGATAACAGTGTGTACCTTTAAGACAATCAACTGTTCAATCAACTTGACTCAAAAACATCAGGCCTTACTTTGGAGAAGTAGCCGACGATGTGTGCTCCCTGTTTGTTGACTTCAGTGAGGATGTAGAAGATAAAAGGCTCCACGTCAAAATAAAGTGTTTTGTGGTCGAGGAATAGTTTTGCTAGTAGACAAAGATTCTGACAGTAAATCTGCAATCAGAGACCAACAGTGAATCACAAAAAATCTTTCTAACAGAATCGACCGATTCGCCTTATTTGAACTCAGATGGCAGTTTAGATTTATTTCCACCACGTGTGGGAGACGTGAGAAGAAGATGAATCCTTATTACTTAGAACTCAACAGACTTTCACTCACCTTGTGGTCCCGCCCATCCACTTCATATACTGATATGTTGCTCCTTCTGTAGATTTCTTTGCCTGGAGGCTGCTTCCACTGACAGTGGGACTGAGGAGACAAAGATTCAAATTATCACCACCTAATTACTGCTAACTGATCATCTTAGTACTACACTTTGTATGATTTGGGCACTGACCAGGTGATGTCTGAAGGTCTTCTCGTACTTCATGTATTTAAGGCAATACTCGCAGATCCACAGCTTGGGCTGCTTGCCATAGTCTTCAGGAAACGGTGAGAAGTACCAGGCATCAATCTCAAAGTTTCCTATCTGGATCTTATCCACATATTTCACTTTGGTGATCTGAGGGAGAGACGTGGTGGTACAGTGATCACACAATGAAGGCAAAACATTTAACACGTTAAGCAGTAAATACAAAAGACAGCTTAACCAAATCACACAGCAGAAGTGAAGTGAACATAAGAAAGCAGCGGATTAAGATATTATATTTACTCTCCACACACACAGACACCTTACCGCCTCATGCTCCTTCTCCAGGGCAGCTGTTGTTGGGTCCATCTCTGCATACGTCTGCAAAGGAAAACTCAATTAGATAAATATCAAACATTTAATACACAAGAGGGTCTCCACAAACAGCATGAAATAACCATGTAATAAACAGACCTTCTGTACATGGTTGATCTCATCATGCTTGCGCTTCTGGTTGCGAGTGATCTTCCTTTCAGGCTGTTCGCCCAAATCGCCCACGCCCCCGATCTCTGTGCTCTTCCTCACTGCATCCTTCACTGTCTTGGTCAGTGCCAGCCGGGCCTTTCCCACCCACTCATCCAGGCGCCTGTTGACTGCATGCCAAAGAAAAAGGAGACGAGGATCATGGTAAAGCAGTAGGTGAGTGGATGGAGAGTGGGTGGGCAAATTAAGAAAGTAAAATGAGTGTGGAGCAGGGATAACTGAGAAGAACAATAAGACTTTGATGATGTAAAGGTGCATTTGATTCATGAGCATAGATCTAGTGGTGTACTCACATCCTACATAGTGAACGTAGAACTCCTCTCTGCCCTCCTGTTCGTTCAGTCGGGACTGAATAACTTCTGCTGTATCTGAAGAAAGAGAAAGAACCATCAGTTTGGCGTTTTGCAGGTATCCTTTGTCATGTACGAGAGTAACCTCTATGTATTCTGGATGGGTTAGGGTTAGGGACTTCTCCCTCTCGGATAGCTCTTTGTTTACTACTTGCTGTTATTGCGCCTGACAAAACGTGGCTCGATATGTGCTGAGTCATTATTCAATTCGTTAATCACATAATCCTCCATACTGCAGCGTTGGCCTGTGTATTACAGTGATGTATCAACTTTTACAACTGGCTCATCACTTGTTTGCACTGTCATGGTTTATCACCCCGGCAGAACTTTCCAGAACGCCTGAATGATCGTAAATCAGAAATCGTTAAATTACGTCTTAATCACGCTCCCATTCAAATCAATCACACACATTTAAAAGATTTAAAACATTTAAAGAGGTTTGGGGTGAATTTCTCTACAAACAAACGGGAGTTGTTGCTGTTAGCCTGCTAACTGAAATTGGGGTGAAACCGGCAGAACTTACGCCATGTCTTGTCGGCTCGTTGGCATAAATACGTCTCTCCAATTTCAACCGACACTTCTTGCTCCCTGCCGCTGCAGAGCACACCGCCTCCGTCCGGCGTGTGGTGACTACTAGAGCCCCCGGCTTCTCTCGAACGTCCAACGGCCTCCGCCTCGTCTTCCTCCCCGCCACTGCCGTTAGACGAACACGCAGCCGGGATACTACTGTCCAGTTCACCCCGCTCACTGTCCAAATGACTCGAATCCATGTCTACATCCATTCTGGGTTCAGAGTCCTTGTTGTTACTGTAGCTCTTGTTAAAGTCGGTCCCGCCAGTCATAACCTCAGCCGTTTTGAAAACAACAACACGCCTCTGCGACCCTGCGCAGATTTTCTGAGGGGCTGGTCTTCAACAAAAAACTGCCAAGATGGCGCCTGTGGGACGGAGTGGTTCCGCCTCTCTTCCTCCCAGGATGCGTCTGCGTCAACGTTCAACAACTACAGCTCCCATAAGTCTCAGCAGTTTATTCACTGAAATAATAAGATATTTAAAACTACATTTATACTCATGCGGTACATTCAGTATGAAACGATTTGTTATTTGTCAAAATACAAACACCAGACCATAAACGTGTAGACTGTGAGGTCTGAGGTCCTGAAACAATATGGAAAGAAAACTACCATTTATGGTGTCCAGCCTTACAGTACCCAGGCCAAAACCAGAACCAAATTCTGAAATGAGTTTGGCCAATTTAGCCCCATCGGCTAACATAACATCAGTAAAATAAATTCATAATAATGTCCATAAGAAAATGATCACACATTAGTTCTAATTGCCATCTTATTCATTCTTTTTTTTCTTTTTATTTGGACTGTATTTGTTGCAACATTTCAAAGGAAACTCTTGAACTTCAGTCAAACATATTAGCCAAATATTCTGCCAATTAATGTCTCCATAAAGTGAAGTCCAAAAGTCAGCTTCTCCAGTGAATATAGATATAGCACCACTGAATGAGACACTAAAGTATTTATCTTTAAACGGAACAGTTATTGCAGTATATCAAGAATATACTATTAGCTACATGAACACATTAAAACAAACATAAACAAACACATTTGCATGTTTTAAATCTCTGCATTTCAAATCAGCTGCCAGTGACCCGGAAGTGATTCTTGTTAACGTGACGTCACGGTGTTTGGTCTGTAGTGTGTGCTGGTCAGTGATTGTAGACAGGTGTTAGATTGTTCCAGTGTTAGCAGTTTGTGTTAGCTTTGGGTCGTGGTTTCATGGTTCAGCTCTGTGTGTTCAGCACCAGTTAGTCCGTTTTAGCATCAGTTAGCTTGTGGCTAAAATGGGTCGGCAGTGTTCGTTTCCCGGCTGCAAGAACACCTCCGGACTGCACAACTTTCCAGCGGACCCAAACATCAGATGCCAGTGGATACGAGCATTGGGTCTACCGGACCGGGACCTCCCGCCCAGAGCTGGAGTTTGCAATCGTCATTTTTCCCGGGATTGCTTCTCCAATCTCATGGAGGTGGAAATGGGTTTCGCTAAAGTGTCCGTGTTGAAGAGTGATGCCGTGCCAGAGGTGGCTCGCCCAGAACACTTCCTGCCAGCAAATCTGGTACCAGGTGGACTAGAGGTGAGTGCACAAACAGTGTCGTTATAATAAGCATTGTACTGACAGTGACACGGCTCTGTTAGGTCATCAAAGAGGATTTAAAGGTCCAGTGTGTCGCATTACAGTCCATTTAGAGTATGGCAGAAATGCAAAATACTATGAGTAACTCTGTTTTCATCAGTGTTCAATCATGTGAAAATAAGAATCATCATCTTTTTGTCACTTTAAAATGACCCTTTTATATCAGCGGGTCCTGATGTTCCACCATGTTGAACCGCTATGTTTCTACAGTAGCCCAGAACAGACAAACTAACTTTCTCTAAATCTGTTTTGGGAGTTTCGTGTTTACATTTCGAGGCCACCATCGTCTGTCCTTCATGCTTTGAAGGACAGTGTGAGTGGAGGGTGTTGCAATCTGTAACGACATCACCAGACAGCACTAAATCTACACACTGATCCTTTAATATCCTTCAGGTCTGATCTGACCAGAGCTGACTGACATCATTACTGTAACACAACAAAAACAAAGGACAGTTCTGACTCTTCAAACGTTCATTTATTTTTACTACAGTACATCAAAAAACCTCAAACATACTCTGAATTTAATAGAACATAAAACCTTTTGTATCTGTTTTTTTTTTTGTTTTGTTTTGTTTTTTAAGTTTAGTTTATTTCGAACATGTGCAAGTAACAACAAGGTAAACTGAAAAACAAACAAATCCAATAAGAATAGTCAAAACAACAATAATAATGTGAACCCAGCATGTCCGAAAAGAAGCAGGATGAAGATGTCCTTTGAAGAATGAGAAGAGGGTCCGACAAACAAGTCCAGAATAACGTCGAGGGTTGTTGTGCTCACACAGTGCAAAGAGTAAAAATCATTAGTAGCGCATTGATATTAATGATCTTGTGAAATTGCAGCAGCGGTGCTCGTATTCCTGCTGCATGAATAAAAAAACACTGAACATTACTTTTCATGATGTTCTGTTTCAGCTCAGGCCCAAACCGACCAGAGAGATCGGCTGCCTGACAGAACCAGTCCTCACAAAGCATGCTGCTGGGCAGGCTGACATAAAGCCTCTCAGGAGAAGCAAAGGTGAGTGATAATATCTGTTACATGTATCCTGAATGGGCTGACGGCAGACACACAGTTTGGTTGGTGTAGAGCCAGATGTTTCTTTATTTTGCAGAATTTCAGCTGGTGCTCCCACTTTTGTGCTCACTGTAAATAAACTGTGTTTCCACACACAGCTATTCAGGCCCGAGCTCCTAACAGGAGTGTGTCATGTGACACGGGCAGTTTAGTGGCGGTCCCTGAGACTTTAAAGGTGAGCTCCACCCCGGTGAAAAGGACAAGGAGTGAGGTGTCACCTGATGAGTCCAGTCCAGATGTAACTGACCACACCATGAAGTGTACAAGGTAAAAGTCCACAACATGTTTTATTAAGACAACACACTGCTTATATTATTATTATATTTTATTATATATGATTATATGCCACATGAATGATGAATGTAAAATTACAATATATAAAAGTTCTGCATGTTATCAGGACTACTGAGTTTCCTGGTGTTTGTATGTATTTTGTATTTCAGCAGTGGTTGAAGGTTCATGATTTTTTTCTGTCTTTTCTTCTTCATCTTATCTTTGCATGTTTAACGTCTTATCTTCTTCTTCATAGTACCACAGATGATTTACCATCTCAGTTCGTCGTCCATGAAGACAGATTAATGGAGCTGTTTGAAAGATGTCCGCTCTGCACTGGGAGCTGTGTGGTTTCAAAAACAGTCACTGGGACACTCCTCCAGGTGAAGCAGAGCTGTGCTCACTGCCAGTACCTTCATCAGTGGTCCAGCCAGCCAACAGTGAACAACATCTAACCAGCAGGGAACCTTCAGCTGGCTGCAGCGCCTCAGCTCACAGGCTCATCGTTTTGATTGGATATCACAGGTGAGAACAGCACGAGATCCAAACACAGGTTAATATGATCACACCTGTTACTGTGATTTAGTGACTTTTTTTTAGTAATTAAGATATTTAAGTTATGATACAATACTGATTAACACACGTTTTGTAGCTCGTCATGTTGGAGCTGATTCAGCTGTTTTATTTATGTTGGGTAGTTTCATTTACTGTATAACAAGGCGCTGTATTTTATAAGCTCATAGTTTTTATTTATTGAATTTTAATCTGCAAAGTAACCTGTAATAATAGCTGTTAGACAAATAAAGTGGAGTAGAGGTATAAACTATAGGTCTGAGGATTAATCTGCTAAAAATCTGAATATATCATTTAAAAGTTTTCATATTAACAGTCAGTGTAAATGAACAGGAAGTACAGACACAGTGACATCCAGAGAAAATTTAATTTGTAGTTCATACGAGTCATATTGCACCACAACACAAAGTAAGGACCATCTGAATGTGATATTAGTGTGCATGAGAGTGTGTCCCAGAGCGCGGGACAGCAGTGATGTGGAGGAGGACAGGATACTACAGCGCATGTCATTAGTGGTGCAGAGCTTTAATCTATGCGAACTGATGACGGAGGCACACACATGTTTGTTCATTGGCCCTCCTGTTGCCCTTTGTCATAGCACCTCCTCTCTCCCCCTCTCTCTCTCCACCACCTTATGTTGGAAGCCCCTGCCGTGACCCCTGTGGGCCCCCCCTCCTCTGCTGTACAGGTTATTGGGCCCACCCCTGCTTCGTGAAGACCGCCCATCCCACTGGTAGTGTGCAGGCCCGTGGGCCCCGGGGTGCGGGACAGGTCGGTGAGGACCCCTTCTCCTTCCACGATGACCACGACCGCCTGCAGAGCTCGCAGCATCTTCTGGGCACAGAGTTTCCACGGCTGCCTGGCACGCTGGCTGGTCGTCTGGAGACACCGGGGGCTCTTGTTGCTCTGCGAAGACGTCCCTGCCGGTTTTAGACTGACACACTTCTGAATTCACTTGCACCTGTTGGCCATGGTTGCCGTGGTTACCCTGAGCTTTGGCTTTTATTGGTCCGTCAGTGTAGTCTGAGGACAGAGACAGTTTGTCCAGGTGCTCTGTGATGGGGGCAGCTCTCCTGTGTTGTGGTCTGGACCGGCCTCCTCTCCTCTGCCCCCTCGCCTGGTGCTGACGCCTCTGCTCGTGACCGCCTCTGCAGTGTGACAGACCAGGAACAAAGCGGCCCGCTCTGACACCGGCCTCATCAGAGGGAGCATTAGAGGCAGACAGTACTGGAGGGCCAGGAGAGACATCTCCATCCAGGCTTCCATTTTCAGCCACAGATGGAGTCTGTGGGAGGAAACATGCACCAGTGTCAATGTATCTGCATGGAAATGAGTTCATAAGGCAAAGCTGTATGATTATTATTATTCTTTTCACTTTTGTAAAGAAACATTATGAACCAGCATTCAGATTTTGTGCCAAGTTAAACACGACTGATCCGAGTTTGACAGGAAACCTGAAATGTTGATTCTTAACGCATCTTCGTGTTTTTATGTTTGAACTGCAGCTCAGTGTGTAGAGAGACAGACTCGATCATGTGACTGCTGAACAGCATCTTTGACTTTACATGATTTGTACTGAGTGTAAAGTTCGTCACCTCTCTGTCTTTAAATCTGATTTCTGACATTCGCTGAGGTCATATTTTTCTTTCTTTATCAAATCTTAGAAGTGTCTGACAGGTCCTGGAGCAGTGTTCATTTGAGTCAACATGTTTTCTCTTCAGTGTTTGAGATGTGTCTGTAATGAATTCAACAATAAAGAAACACGTTTGGAACTATGTGTGTTACTGTAGCTGAGATCTGAAGCTCTGTGGGCGAGCGAGAGAAGAAAAGAGCTTTTAGCTTTTGTGATGATGTAATGAATAAACAGTTACTCACTCAGATGTCTGGTTTGGTGTGATTCCTGAGTCATTCTCACCTCGTTGATGTGGATGAGAAAACGGTTGGACTCCTCCTCCGGGTCGATGATCCCACCTTTGGACCGCTGCCTTTCCAGAAGCTTCTGGAGTTCACGCCACTTCTGTTGAAAGTTTGAACCAATCGCTGCTTTGTCCAACTAGGTGAAAACACACACACACACCTTTAATAATCTGATGTTTCAAACCGTTAAACTGTAGAGGTAAATCATGTCACCATCACGTCTGTTAGTAACTGTTCTGAACATGTTTGTACCTCGGGCAGCTGCGGTGCAGGAGAGGACAGAAGCTGGTCGACGTCGTATGTTAGAGGCTCTCTGCATACCGGACACACCACAGTCAGCTCCTGTGAGAAGAGGCAGCGATCAGACAGATTATAAAGAAGATTTCTCTGAGCAGAGCTCTTCAGGTCGCTGATGTCTCACCTCATCGTCTTCTCTGTCTCTGGTCTTGTCCTCCTCTAACTCCTTCTCCCTCTGACGGAGCTCGCTCTCCGAGTGGCTGACATAGCGGCCGAGGCAGTGGCAGTGGAAGTAGTGGTAACAGTTTGTCTTGGTGAACGTCTCTCCCTCCTGATGATAGACAGGAAACACAGAAACATGAACACGAGGGCCGTGGCAGCAGACAGGTTTGATTCTGCATTCAATGATTTGTTGAGAGAAAAAGCTGTAAAACATCGAGACAAAAACGAGCTAAAGCTGTGACAGCTTGCGTTGGTGGCAGACCTTGAAGCCGTAGAGGCAGATGACACAGTTTCCATGAGGAATGTTGCTCTCAGTCAGGATTTCTTTTGCTTTCTGCAGGAGAACAAACAGCAGTTAGAAATCACATCATGAGAGCAGCGATTCTCTTAGACGACATATGAAAACATTTACCTCAATGAGCTGATACAACACAGGTGAACCCAGACAGGACTGAGCCTCCAGCTGAAGACACTTCTGGACACTGAGAGAAAGAGACGGCACATGATTATATGATTATTATATGATTACAGGATTTCACACTCGGTATTAAAACGTCCTGATCAGAGATCAGCTTCAGTTTGTTACCTGATGAGCTTGTCATCAGACAGTCCACGTGGTTTATGGATGGAGATGGCTGGAGAGGACGACGGGTACTAAACATAAAACAGCTTAGAGTCAAACACTGATCGTGGAGGTCTTCATCAAGACTAACCCCGTCTACGACAATGGAGAGCGTACCTGCTGATCGAGAGTCAAAGTCAGGGTGAGTCGGACAAACTGGGAGACAGCGTCCTCGGCTGTGGACGGGTACAGGACCAGGCTCACCTCCCAGCCCCTGGAGGACACGACACAGCAGCAGCAGTCTTAAAATAAAAACTGTGGAGATGTCATGTGACATCTGATGCAACAAAACAGCATCACACGGTCCAACACTCTCCACAAACCATCTGCACTGTGCAGACACTGTTCAGTAATATGTGGATTTGATATATATAATCCCAATATTTAAATAAATAAACAGCTGTGACAGGATCAAAAACATCTCAGCCTTAACCAATAACAATACAGCATCATTTATTTCTTGATAATATTTTGTATTATTAAGCTGGATTTGCAGATAAATTAATAAATAAAAAGGAGAATATTTCTCAGATGTTCAAAGAATACAGCGAAATCACCCTCATGACGTCATTATCAATATAAATAAAATATAAAATGTGACGTACAGCACTAATACTGACTGTATGATCCCTCAAACAGCCCACCACTGTCTGTTTTCTACACTATTTAGTAGTGTATTTTTTATGTTTATAAAATATGACATATCTCTTCACCCAGGTTAGGGTGAGGGCTGGGCTGAGGGCAAAGGTCAGGGATTAAGTTAAAGGTCAGGTAACCGTTAGATCAGCTCAGCTGTGTGTGTGGATCTAAATAATCAGCAGTCAGAGTCACAGCTGATGATTCAAAGTGTTTTTCAGCTAACTGTTGTCTCACCCGTCCTCTGTCCTGTTCACCAGCAGCTCGTCCAGATAGATCGACTGCAGCACCTCGATTTCAGACGCCACACTGCGGAGAACAACACACAGCAGACAACATGAAGCTCGAGCTGTGTGTGTTATTTTCTCACTGTTTAACGGTCACACACACGAAGCTAACGTTAGCCTGTTAGCTCACACACTGTGTCGCTAATTAACGTTAGCTTTATCAAACCTGCTAACGTCACACTTCATCTCATCTCACTCACAACACGGTGACGGCCGCTGAATAAAATTAGTTGCAGACCGAACAGAGTGGGTGTCATGAAATGTGTTTGAGGTTTAAAGGCAAAATTCAGACATGTTCAACAAACTCACTCGCACTCTGCTGCCATGATGATGTTTCTATGTGAGCCGCTGCTAGCTGCTAGCTGCTACTTGAAGTAAGACACCGGCCTTTCAAAATAAAAGGGTCGGGGCAAGAATGGTGGGAGCTCGAGTCAATATTCCCAAATGAGTTAACCACAATACAAACTATATCAAACTGAACCTCGTCACGTTTGTTTCCAGCATTACATCTCTGTAATGCAGTCAAAAGGCGTATATATACTCCTGCCTAGAGTCTGACTGTCTAGATTCTTGAGCGGAAGTCACTGCATGCTATTATGTCTAGTTTGACGGTGTCATGACGGTTATCGTGAGTGTTCATTGCCCTCCAGTGGGCACAGTGCGTAACTACACCTCTGCGTTTTTTACTTTGTACTTTTATCAAGTAAAATTTGTTGTTATAATTAATTTCGTGATGAAATAAAGCTATAAACTAAACAACATGTTTCTATTTTAAGTGAACGCGACAAATTCTAGACGTAAATAGTGACTACAGATAACTTTCAATATGTATACTGCCATCTGGTGGCCACCATGTGTAACTACAACTGCTGTGCAACTTATTTTGTGTTTTAACCGGAAGTTTTACTACACTTAATGTGTCTAGCTTGATGCTGATGTAATTGCAGTTTCTCATTGTGGCCACTAGAGGGCAAAAAATATTCCTGATTAAAAATGCACACAAACTGCTGTCATGTCTGCTTCTGTACAAATGATAACAACTTTTAACAATTATTAACGCGATTCATGAAATATTTGTATTAATACAAATTATACAAATTCAAATTAAAAATCAATTATACTGATATTCTATACTGTGTTTGCACTTCTTCACTGTGACCACTAGAGGGCAGTAAACACTCGTGATTCAATTTGTGGTTTAAAATATTTTTTGAACGCAAATAAAAATAAAATAAATAAATATGTTATTGGTACATGTTTCACATCACTTATTACTAATATTTATTATTGCAATAAAACGTTTTTCCTTTTGTGATCAATGACAAATTCTAGATGTAATTAGTGACTAAAGGGATCATTTCTGTGGCAGTAATTCACAGAACATGTACAGTATGTATACTGCCATCTGGTGGCCACATTGTGCAACTACAACTATTAAATCTAAAGCTATTTTTGTGTGTTTTAACCGGAAGTACTACTACATTTAATGTGTCTAGCTTGACTGATGTAGTTGCAGTTTCTCATTGTGACCACCAACATTGTTAATATAATTAATACAAATCTTTGTATTAATTATATTAACAATACTTTTTATCCAAATTATATTTAAATATATTTTGATATTAACACTGTGTGTGTGATCCTGTAAGTTAGTTAGTTACTTTACTGTTATTATATTGGTATTGTGTTCCATTTTTATTTTTATTTTTTAAAATACTTGTCGTGGGTGTCAATGCATCTCGTCAGCTCGAATCATCTCCAGTTAGTTTTACATCATGAATTAATGTTTTTTTGTTTTTTTTAAATTATTTATTCGTACTAGTTTTATTATTCTGTATGTATTATTATCATCGTTGTTTTGATTTCCGTGTTTTATAAAGAAAATACATTTTATTTTGAATGTGTTCACTGGTATCTAGGGCATAAATTGCCCTCTAGTGGGCTAAAAAAAAAAAATCGTTATTACAATGTTTTATTTTGAATGTTAGAACCGGAAGTAGTTGTATACTTAATATGTCTAGCTTGCCACTTATACAGTTGTAGTTACTCAATGTGGCCACCAGAGGGCAGAAATACTCATAATTAAAAATATATGCAGTGATCATTTCTGTGTAACAAATGTTATAAAACTGGTTTAAAACAACTCATCATTAATACAGCTATCATGAATATTTATACTACTATTGCTATTTGTAATAATCACACTCATAATATATTAATACCGCGTATAGCCACAAATTTTAAAGAGTGCAGTTCTTCACTGTGACCACTGGATGGCAGCAACCGCTCATGAGTCTATACGGTCTTCTGTCAAGTCTACCAGTGTTACGGCAGACAGACACACTTCCTGTAATCCTTCAAAATAAAACCATTGCGTCATTATGCGTGTCGTGAACTGTAGAGGGCAGTGTTAGTGTCTCGGCACACAGTTTGCCGGCGGAAACTCACTGCAGAAAGACGTCGACGAAGAAGAAGAAGTAAACCCGCGATACGCAAGCAAGGACCATGTAACAAATTCATAACAGACTTTTACTGATACGATCAATTATTGTTTTTATAAATAATAAAATACATCGAGGACATAATGCGGACTTGTACATAGACGTGTGCGACGTTGTATTACGACTTAAATAATTAAAGTTTAAATGTTTTACGTTACTCACACCGACGTTAGCTAGTTCGGAGTTTGTGAAGAAAGTCTGAGAAAATGGAGGAGGTTCGGATGGACTCGGAATCAGCCGAAATGTCCGGAACTGCACCAGAACTGGGGGTCGCTGATGCCTGGGAGACTGTTACTGCAGCTCTGGTGAGTCGACCATCAGTGGCTGAACTCATGCAGCTGAATGACACAGACAACACGGAGTGAACCGGAGGTACCGGACACCGATCACATGTTTCAGGATTTACTTCATGGTGTTTTCTCACTTGTAGAAACGGTTTAAACCCGCTGAGTCATGACTGACAGATTACTGATTAGTCATGATATTCTGTTGAATTCGGCAAACATGTAACACTGTCTGTAATTTGTCTGTCTGTCGCTCTTATAGTATCTGTGCACAAACCAATGACTCATTATGTCAGAGAAGTTGACACGAGCCCAAGAACAGGACAGTACTCTGATTACTCTGATTACTCTGATTACTCTGATTCTGGTCCAGGTCTGGAGTTAAAATCAGCCCCAGTGCATTAAATGTTTTTCTGGTATCTTCTAATTTTCCATTTAAAATCAGCCTGGCCAGCTTCACCTGTTCAAATGATGTGAGTGTTCTTCAGCATTGGTAATAAACACATGTGGATGGGAGTCGACTGCCCTGCAGCGTCTGTCAGATCATTCATTTTGTCCGTCCTCTTGCAGACGTCTCCTGGCTGCTCGGTGACGGAGCAGAGCCTCTCTGACTCGCTGGTCCTGCTCTGTAATCAGGGCCTGGGCCGGCTGCTGGGCGGCTGGCTGCTGGAGACGCTGCAGATGCGTCTGTCCTCCTCGGTGGTTCCCGAGTTCTGGTCTGGACTCAAACAGCCGGAGAATGAGTTGGAGGAGAGAGGCAGGGCCTGGGTTCTCCTCACCGCCTTTCGGACTCTGTTAGACCGACTGGAACCATTTCTGGGCAAGTAGAACAAATATAATGAGCGGAGAAGTTCAGGATGTTATGATGACTGATTTACAATATTCAAACATCTCCTCCTCCTCCTCCTCCTCCTCCTCCTCCTCTCAGGTGGTTTGGAGAGGCTGGGGACGTGGCAGGACGAGGGCCGTGGCAGCCTCTGTGGCCCGGGGCCCAGGGGCCTCCAGGAGCGGGCCTTCACCCTCATCAGGGCTCTCCTCCTCTTCTCCCCCTCTCCTGTTCTTCAGGAGCGGGTGTTGGAGTTTTACAGCAGGACCTTCTCTGTCTACATGAACCAGGAGGGGGAGGCCGAGGACGGGGCCGAGCTTCCAGACGGCCCTGATGGAGGCGTCTGTCGGGGCTGCAGGGTCCCGACACAGCAGTGCTGGTGTCAGGAGGCCCTGCAGCAACTTCAGGAGCTCAGCCACATCCTGTGAGTGAAAACATGCTGCGGAGCAGTCTTAAAGAAACTGTAACAACACTGCCTCATCATGGCCGCTACGAAGCAGATTAACACATCATGTATGTGTCGTGTATGTCGTGTGTGTCACGTGTCATTCATAGTTCCAAACTGCAGCTGCTGGAGTGGGTGAGCTCCGAGGCCGTCACCTCCATCCTCCACAGGCTCATCGAGCAGCGGATGGAGCAGCACTGCAGGGGAGAATACGAGCGCTCGTTCCTGCTCGAGTTCCAGGAGGTGAAAATATCTGTCTGTCCTGATTGGTGAAGGTTTAGTCATGTGACGTCTGTTAGCTTCATCTTAAATGTGTCGTGTGTTGTGTGAGCAGTGGCTGGAGCTGGTGCTGGGCTGGCTGAGCAAAGTGTTTGCAAGCGAGGCAGACGGAGACAGTCAGGTACCTGCTCCCGGTGCTCCCAGTGCTCTGAGCCTCCAGGCCGGCCAGCCTGCCAGTTCTGTCCTGAAGCAGTGGAGGTGCCACATGCACCAGTTCTTCTGCAGGATCTACGTCAACATGAGGATCGAGGAGCTCTTCAGTATCATCAGAGGTGAGAGAGAAAACACAGAGAGCGGTCTGAGTGTGATCGTCATACATCAACATGCACACATTCATCAGCGTGACGTTTCTCATTTTTATGTTTCAGATTTCCCAGAATCCAAAGCTGCCATTGAAGATCTGAAGTTTTGTCTGGAACGAACCAATCAGAGACAGCAGCTCCTCACCTCACTCAAATCTGCTTTTGAGAGCCGTCTGCTGCATCCAGGTCAGTCAGAGGACAGCACAGTGTGTGTTCATTCATCACAGATACAGAGGCTGATTATGTGTGTGTACCTTTTTATTGTCAGGAGTTCACACATCTGACATCCTCACGGTTTACATCTCGGCCATCAAGGCCCTCAGAGAGCTCGACCCGTCCATGGTCATCCTGCAGGTCGCCTGCCAACCAATCCGCAAGTACCTCAGGTGACTCCGTCTTTGTGCTCTAGTTTGACGTCAGAAAACAAACTTTATTTATACACAGCGTTCTTTAAACAAAGATTATGGATCATTGAACAGCATGAACAGTGAAAACAGGTCAGACAAAGAAGCTGCTGCTTTTCTAATTGTCACTTCAGCTTCGTAAATCTTCTCTGTGTGTTTCAGGACTCGGGAGGACACCGTGAGGCAGATCGTAGCTGGTCTGACCGGAGACGCTGAGGGCTGTACAGACTTGGCCTCGGAGCTGTCCAGAGGAGACCCGGTGACTCTGGAGATGCAGGACAGCGATGAAGAAGGCAACGACCCAGAGGACTGGACCCCGGACCCAACCGACGCCGTCCCCGGTCAGTGTTTACTACTGGTCGTGTTCATCGTCCGCTGTTTGGTGTGTTACTCAAAGTACAATGCTTCTTTTGTTTCAGATAAAATGGGCTCAAAGCGTCGTTCTTCAGACATCATCAGCCTGCTGGTCAGCATCTACGGCAGTAAAGACATCTTCATCGATGAATACAGAGCCGTGCTGGCTGACAGACTGCTGCACCAACTCAACTACAACACTGCCAGGTACGAACACTGACTGCAGGTCAGATTTTCTCTGTTTGCTACTCGTTATTTTAATTTGTATGTCATGTACAAGTTGGAAACGAGTGAAACAGTCAATGACTTCACGTTTGGATTTTTGGATCGCGTCAGCAGCTTTGGTGAAGTGTTTGGTGATGACGTAGGTTCCTCCGTCGTGTGTTTGCAGGGAAATTCGTAACGTGGAGCTGCTGAAGCTTCGCTTTGGAGAGTCTCACATGCATTACTGTGAGGTCATGCTGAAGGTAAACTCTGACAACACATGCACTGATCTTATGATCTTATCTCTGCTGAGTGTTAACCAATAATGAAAATAACCATTTAGCTCTAGTCACACATTCCTTGCTTCCTTCCTTCCTTCCTTCCTCTCCAGGACATGGCGGACTCTCGGAGGATCAACAGTAACATCCGTGAGGAGGAATCGAGGCTGAGTGAGGAGGAGCAGCCGCCGCTGTCCCTGTCCTCCATCATCCTGTCCTCTGAGTTCTGGCCTCCGCTGAAGGAGGAGAAGCTGGAGCTCCCTCCACTTGTAATCCAGGCCATGGAGGCCTACACACACCGCTACGAGAAACTCAAGGTGGAGTTCAGCAGCTGCTTTACACCGAGCCACTGGTTGTTCTGTTCTGTTAGGAGGCACACTCACTCATTTAGTTTGGACATGAAACTTTATGTATCATTTTTTACATTTTTCACTACACCACAAAGTGTCAGCAGCAGTTTGCTGTCTGTGTGTGATGCTAGCAGCAGATGCTAACAGCTGCTTGTCTCCTGTGCTTCAGGCCATGAGGACGCTGAGCTGGAAGCCTCACCTGGGCTCCGTCACTCTGGACGTGGAGCTGGAGGACCGCACCCTCACCAACCTCACCGTCTCCCCAATCCACGCTGCCATCATCCTGCACTTCCAGGAGAAAAGTACTGAGAGAGCTTTCACTTCAATCCCGTGTCATGTCTTCACTCATTTTCTGTTTAGAATGAATGACAGTGACTGCAGCAATAATTCAGATTTTTGTGAAGGTGAACTTGAGGTAATGAACACATCAGAGCTGATCAGCAGTGTCCTGACTGGTTTCCTGTTTGTCGTCAGATTCGTGGACTCTGGAGGAGCTGAGCGTGAAGCTGGGTGCCCCGAAGGAGCTCGTGCACAGGAAGCTGGCTCTGTGGCAGCAGCACGGCGTGTTGAGGGAGGAGGCGGGAGGGCGCTACTACGTGGTGGAGACGGGCTCATCCAAAGAGAAGATGGAGAGAGGCGTGATGCTGATCGACAGCGATGAGGAGAGAGACTCCAACACCACCACCCAGTCTGAGCAGAGGGAGGAGAAGCTGCAGGTGCCCACCATGCATACAACACACACACACACACACACACACACAGTAAACACAATGACTCTCTGAAGCATCTAAACACGGCCATTCTGTCTCTGCAGCTGTTCTGGGCCTACATCCAGGCCATGCTGACGAACCTGGATAGCATGACGCTGGACCGCATCCACTCCATGCTCCGGATGTTCGTCGCCACGGGACCAGTTGTCACAGAGATGGACGTCAATGAGCTGGAGGCCTTCCTGCAGAGGAAGGTCAGGGAGCATCAGCTGATGGTCTCTGCAGGCGTCTACAGACTCCCCAAATCCAACTGATGGAGGAGGACAGACTGCTCCAGTGTGACGCTGCATTCAAGTGCTGTGGGAAATGTAGGACAGTGCTGTTCTCCTCAGTGTCTGGAAAAGGAATAATACTAGAACTGGTTTGTTTCACCCACAAAAACTTGAATTTTCTTTGAATGCAGCATAAATGAATGAAGGCTATCCCAATGAATGGTTTGGTTTTCAAAATAAAAGCACCTCCACCCTCTTAAACACAGTGCAGACGGTGTTGATGCTGCAGCTGGAAATGAAGTTGTGAAGGTTGTTGGTGTTGAACACTGTATGATGTATAATAATTCTTAAAGCTCTTCAATGTCTCGTGTGTTTGTCTGAACTGATTCTGTTCTGTAACGTGTTTAACTCCGACTCACACAACATGACTGGCTTGATGATTGTCACATTTTTTTGTTCTATAATTTTGAATATTTTGCCTTCAAATCAAGTCCATCCCAGGTGAAGTCATGACTCATCTAAATCATTTAAAATCTTCAGATTCAACATTTGAATTAAACAGGAAGGAAATGATTGAAGTTGTGGTGAAGATGACGGACAGATTTAGGTTACATCTGGTCAGTGGTGGAATGTAACTGATTACATTTAGTCAAACTGGACTTCAGAATGAACGCGAGCTGCTCGTACTTTACTGTGTTTCTGTTTTATGTTCTCTGTTTAACATTTCTGAGGAAAAAATGTCACTGCATCTGACACGTTTGTACTTCTATTTAAGTAACATAGTAAATACAAAAGTTTTTTCATGTAACTGAGTATATTTATTTGGCACTGTAGCATTCAGGCTTTCATCTTTAACAAACCACCTCAACTTTAATGAAACAAACAGCAAATCACTGTTCAAACCAACAAAACTTTATTTTAAATTCTGGTGAAAACGATTTGATTTGACGGCACAGCAATGTTGAAACCGTGTGGAGATCATTTATACGGGATAGAAGTGTGAAATGAAGCTTGAGCTGCTTCGTGGTGCCTTTATCTTTTATTTTAGATTTATCCTCGCCAGTAAACATTTGAAGTTTACAGCATCACATGAAGCCCCGGCCTGTTATGAAGAAATACTGATCCGAACAAGAACTCTGGATTTATTGCTTTATTTGGATTTGGACACATTTGCTAGGCGACAGATTTACATTAAAAAAACAACAACATACTAATGACTTGAACATTTTGGGCTTGTACTGAGCTGAGGTTACACACACACACACACACACACATACTGTAGTCTTGGATTACCGGCCTCATTTAAACTGGAATAAGGCAGACAGACTGATCACGCCTGTTAATGTGTCACGGTTACAATTTAGTAACGAATGCAAACAGTTTTCCCTTTCAGTGGTAAAATACTTTTACTGTATTAAAAAACAAAAAAACGGCACATAACAGTGGTTTACTAACGGCAAATTAAAGGACCATACCAGTGTTTTTGTCTCTCATTCGCCACAATCACATTTTATATAGAACCGCCATATTTCATAACAGATTGATCAATCAGTTTAATAAGAACACAGGCAGCACTTTGTCCATGTTAAATATTAAAATCAACTCGCAGAGACCGTTGCATGATGATCTGTGATGGATTGTCTCATGTCAGATGTCATGTCTGAGGAAAAACTGGGAGGAAAAGAAACATTTTAACAAGCCAGCGGGTCTTAAAGGCCACAGTGTTCATCCCACTCATCAATAAAAATCTGGACAAGGGACAGAAATTTGTCCCGACAATGGCACTAAAGAAAAAGGTCGTGAGGTTCATCCTCGAAGGATGAACAGGCTCAGTGATTTCATTGCAGACTTCTCATGTTCAAGTGGAAATTTTGATGTTAGTAAAGGAAAGGCTGGCAAAACTATGAGGATTACATGAATATCCAAACCACATCTGGGCACCACGTTTGGAAACTACAGCTGAAATGTCATGACCCAAAACAAGACGTGATGACATCACCATGGTCTCTTTTCATTGTTTCCTGACCTTTTATCGACAAAATGATCAGCAGATTAATAGATTATGAGAAGAATGGTTAGTTGCAGTCGTATAACAAACACATTAATAATAAACTTAATAGTTAAACCTTAGAGACGGCAGTCGGCCTAAAAGGTCATGAACTCTGAAGTGAATGTGCTCTAAATTAAATTTTCACCTGCTCGATTTTGTGTTTCAGTGTGAGTTTTAACTTGCTGTTTGCATTGATGACATGGCCACTGAAAATATCAGGATTCATCCTCTGTGGAGCACGAATATCGATGGAAATTTTCATTTTAATCTGCGCAGTTTGTTGCAAATCTGTCTTGGAATGCCCAACCAACTTCTCCATCCTCCTTCATTGCCAGCTGAGCAAATCATCCGAAACACTACAGCATGCTTTAAATGGGATTTGTAGTAAATTCAAAAACACCAGAATGATCCTTTAACTCATGTAACCTCCAGGCTGCTACATGCTGTCAGTGCTGAACAGACTGTAAACCCCTCTGCCTCAGTTACATTCACGGCCGACAGTTAAGCAGACTGACCTGAAGTCTGTTGTGTTGTAGCAGTGAACACAGGTTCAAACGTTCGTATGTGCAGTCTGAAACACACCACAGATCTCCTAAGGCACGCGTCTCCCAAGCTTCTTTCAATGTTTTTTGTATAAGCGATGAGCGGAAAGTGTTTGGTGGTCTGTCGCCGGCTCAGCAGCACTTCTTCCCTTTCCTCCTGCGGTCTCGGTCCCTCTGGGCGTTGATGTTGACCGTGTCCTTCTCCCGCTCTCGTTCCCTCTCGGCTCGGTTCTGGCTCTGCTTCTTGGCCCGGAGCACCATGTGGGTGAAGGCCATGAACATCTGAGCAAAGCAACAATATGATAACTTAAGCTTCAAAATGATACGATCAGTAAGAAGAAGAATCAGATTTACAAAAGAATCTGTAACATTGCCTTTACCACAAGAAGTGTCAAATAAAACCTAGAGTGAATTTTATATGAAATCATATTAAAGTTACCTCTTCTACGTTTATGTTCTCTTTGGCACTGGTCTCGAACACACGAACCCCCATCGACTCCCCAAAACGCACTGCATCCTGGGTATCCACCTGTTTCCTGGCAGGGTCATCATTTTTGTTTCCCACTGAGAGGGAAGAGGAGAAACTGGTTTTATTTCTACTCTTTCAGGACGGTGCAGGCTGGTGTAGTGTCAACTTTTTTATTATATTGATCAATTTGCATAAAACACACTAATGTGTAATTTGATTAAAATAAACAGGTTAAACATTGGAGACATTACAGAACACACTGGAAGCCCTTTACATCAGCAGGAACCTTTCCATTAAGGAACTTTTTATTTGAACCACAGAAACTTTGTTTGTTTCAGTCCCTGGGTCTTAAAAAGTCCTTGCTTGTGAACAAGCTACACCAATAAATGTGGCAGTTAACATCACTCCACCATACAGATAACGCTAAACTGACATTCACACAGTCGACTCACCCAGGATCTTACAGACGCTGTCGCAGTTCTGGGAGATTTCATTTAACCACCTCTTAACATTTACAAACGACTCTGGATTTGTCACGTCGTAAACAATAATGACACCGTGGGTGTTCCTGTAGTATCTGCAGAGAGAAAGATGAAACAGAGCAAACTGAATGAAGCGCCACCAGGCTGAGATCAAAGTGCAGTTCGTTTCGGTCTGGAGGTTGTCATTACGTTGATGTGATGGTTCGGAACCTCTCCTGGCCCGCTGTGTCCCAGATCTGCAGTTTAACTCGCTCTCCATCGATGTCTACTGTTCGGATCTTGAAGTCAACACCGATGGTGGTGATGTAGCTGCCTGCAGGCGAGCAGTGAACCATCAAAAATCAGAACGACCCATGATACATCATGTACTATATCTGTGCAGACACATGACCTGCACGCATCTATCCATGAATCATGACAGAGACAGCGTCAGCATTCACATCAGACAAACACGATGACTTCACATTACGGGGAAGTTTTTGTTTGTTTTGTTTTACAACCTGGTTTTATTGTTGCAATTTGACCAGAACTCCTATCAGCAACCAGAACCACCAGAACATTTTTTACTTACAGTCCCTTTGACTTCCACTGAAACAGACGTTTAGATAACTGGTTAAACTGAGGACTGGTTCAAGATCACACTGAACATTTTACTCAGTAATATCTCTGCTAAGATCTGCAGATGCAGAACAACTAGAATCTAAGATCCATGTCCAAAACAGATGTAGGTCACCTTTTTATGAGTGGAGAACTACTGATAGGTCGATTTACTGTTATGTTAATTAGTCTGTGTTTTAACACCACTGCAGCGTGTGAACCTGTGGCCTGATGTTGATGCTGCTTCGTGATGATCTGACCGATCGTGCCTGGTCCTGCTGAAGATTTCTTTGGATGCATAATATTCATGACAGAAATGATTCCACAAAGAAAAAAAAACATCGACTCCAGACAGCTGGTTTTACTCATTTATCCTGTCGGGTCTCTCTGAGCGTGTACAGATTGATAAAATCTACTTCAGCCTCACTGCAGCTTCACTCACCTTCAGCTCGAACAAATAAATGAGCTAAAACAACTGAAAGCATCAGCGTGGTGTGCAGGGACTTGAAGTGGAAAATGCAAGATTATCAGCTTTGTGGATGAAGCGATTACATGTTGAATATTTATTCCAGTCAATTTGCTTGAGGGAAATTTTGATTTCTAAATCAGAATGTTCCACATCCTGTTGTTCAACCTTCGCCCAAAAAGTTGCCTCCCTCTGGAGCTCCTGACAGGTTGGGACAACTCTGCCTGACTGAAGGAGATAAGATGACTACATGATAAAATGCCTTTACTTCTCTGCCTAAACACAAAGACTAATATGAGTCACTCTGAGGATTTCTGTCCAGTTAGAACTGACTTCTAACTCTGAGATATTTGATATTTATAAATATAATAATATATAATGAGACATTTACAATCATTTGACTGACAGCAAACTGTATTCACTCACCAGAGAAGGAGTTGTCTGCAAAGCGGAGCAGAAGGCTGCTTTTCCCCACATCTGAGAGAGAAACAGGACAAGATTAGTAACTCACTTTGAGGAAATGAATGTGAGCGATAAGGAACAGACAAACCGGTTATAGCTAAGTTTACTCTCAGAAGGACAAAACCATTCCATCCTGAATGACAGCCTGCTTCCAGTAATGTCATAAAATACATGACGGCAGATAGTAAAAGTGAAACAAAGCAACAAACGAGGGTGAAGGTTGAAATAAATGAGTTTGAACTGTGATAAAAAAAAAAGACTACAGTCCTGAAAAATAGAGAACCAGTGGGAACTTGTTTGAAGGAGACTTGACAAACCAGAACGAAGCAGCAGCAGGCGGGAAGATCACTACAGCTACAACCATCACAATATTTTACACACTAACTACAGTGTCACTACAAGATTATAACCAATGCAATGTCTGTGTAACAAAGAGGAAAAGACTCTTTAACTTGCATTTTCTTTATCATAAACTGTCAAATGTCTGAATGTCTGCAGGCAGAGAGAAGAACAGCTCAGCCTCAGTGACAGATGAACAGGTACCTGAATATAAAAATCATTTATCATAATATTGATTTGTTCCACATTACTCTAGTCCTAGAAGCGACACCAGGCTGCCTGATGAATCAAAGCATTTTTAAGTTCATCAATAAATAACACAGTGGGTTAAATAATTAAAACAAGACTAGGCAAGTCCAGTTAAACCAGATCACAGACAGAGCTTGTGGAAACCATTATCAGAGGCTGAAAGTTGGAACCCCGACTGCCTGAAACACTCTGCCTGAGAGAAACCTCTCTGAATTGTTCCACTAACAGGAACTTAAATAACTTCGAATTCACCTGCAGCATTTAGAAGACTAAAGAATAAAGTGAATTTTGGGGCTGCTGAGCTTCCTGATGTTACAACATGTGTAATATTTACAATATGGTGGACTGGGACAAGTGTTCAAAGTGTTTGCTGCAGGGAGAAAGGTGATCGAAAATGACTCAGCATTTTCTGCAGGAGGTCTAAAAATACAGATTTTTTTTTCCTGTTCCCCGTCAGAGTCACACTGTCACCGAGTCAGCTAATGCTAGAGCATCCACCTGACGTGAGAACAGGTTAAAAACCGCCGGCATTCCAAAACAATCCGATGTTTTGTGACTTTACATACTCTGAGCCACAAACAGAAAAAGACCAGTATCAGTGAGTTAGTCAGACTCACCTCCAGACAGAACAGTAGTGAGAACGTCTGGTACCAAAGCTCAGAGGCTTGTTTCTATCTGAAGCAGTGATCACTTCAAAGCAACTTTGATTTCTGCACTTTGAAACTTGTTTGATGAAAAATCAGTTTACCGGTTCGTTCTGACAGTGAGTGATTTGATATCTGCCCAAACACTGTGAGTTCATACGTGCTGTGAGAGTCTTAAATGTTTTTTTCTTAATTCTTTTTCACTTTCTATCCAAACATTAAATATTAGCAAAGGAGATATTGTCCTCTGATTTGAAAATCAGCAGGAAACAGGCTCACACCGCGCTAACAGGAGTGTGTGTGGGAGGGAAACGCTTTCACTGAACAACGCCGTGCCAGATCAGACGAAGGACATTCGAGCGTTTGTTTTATTAGCAGAAATATCTGACGTATTATGACACACCTTATCTCCTATACGCACGTTTCTGTGAGTCACTATCAGACATTCAGTCCTCCTGACAAAAAGCTGGAGGTGAGTAGGGTTACTATAAAATGTAGTTACTTAGATTAGTTACTGTTATTACAACATTTTTACAATAAATATATCTTTTTTTTTTTTTTTTTTACAAGAAATAATGCATAGAAAGATGCTTGGGGTACTTTTGATCTATTAGTGTTTTTTTTAATATTAGTGAAGTTTACTGGACAATAAAGTTTATTGTGAATGATCCTGCCTCCACTACATATTCTCATCACATGTTTGAGAACTATGTTTTAGGGACCATTACAAAAAATGTGTGTTTATTTACATATTTGTAAAGGATAGATAGATAGATAGATAGATAGATAAGATTTAGCTCCCTGATATTAGTACTGGCCCCAAAGATCCACCGTCAGTCGGGTTCTAGACTAGGGAACATAGAGCATTGCACTGTGGGAGAGTGTGTGAATGAAACTTGAGTTAAATAAATTATTTCCACAGAAGATGTTTCGACTTAAACACTGAATATGTCTGATCTGAAGGAGGTTATGTCAAAAAACCTTTAAGCATTTTAAAACTAATAAGACCAGTCCACCAATGACAAACATGCAGCTCGTGTTAGTTCAGTTAAAATCTAATTTGCTTCTTTTGTAATCAGCTGATAATAAAAATGTTTGAACTTCCAAATCATGATGGATGTTTTCACTTGCAGTTAGTGACATTTGTTACTTCTGGGATTCTGTAAACACACTTTGACTTCGGATGAATCTTAAATAATGAAAAAGCACTAACTGGAGTCTCCAATGATGAGCAGCTTAAAGAGATGATTGTAGTCCTTTCCTGCCATTTGGGTGGCCGCTTACTGAATTTCAAAGTAGAATCAGTTTCATAGGAGGAGGTGATATTCCTATTCTGTTTGTCCGCTTCCCAATGCTACGAGCTCAGAGTAGCACAAGAGTTTGTCCAGAAATCACAGGCATTCCCATGCCAACAAGAGGACATTTCCAGTTGAATTTCCACGCTTTGGGTTTATCCTTGAGTTTCAGCTCAAATGTTCACATCATCTTCCTCGGTTTCAAAGTGAAACCACAGCAGCAGAAAATGAAGCGTTTCTGGAGAGCTCTGCATTTATGATTCATGCTCGACGGCCGAGTGCAATCGCATGGTTCCACCTTAGTTCCAGTTCAGCCCGATGACACCATACAGGGGATTTCCAACTTGTGGCGACTCACAGATTTTTACATTCACTCATTGATTTTTAAATTCACAGTTCTGTCAGTGCAGTGTTGTCCCTCCCTTCGTCCTCCTTTGGATTCAGTCCCACATTGAATGCAGCGTCTTCACAGGGGTCAAGCATCTAAGACTTTGTGATAGAGGGATTTGGCATTTGGTGGTTGTTACTCTGACAGCCAAATGGACGGGTGAGTTGAGAACTGATCACAAATCCAGTTATTGCCCTGAACTCGTCCGCCGCTCACTCATTAACTCCATCCATTTTTAAAAAGAAGAAACTGAGACGTTCCTCTTTCTCACTGCACTTCAGTAGTGGTTACATCTGGTGAGGTTTCTTTAGGCTGGTCCCTTAATTTCACGTCAGTTCCTCTGGTGGTTGGGTAAAAAGTCAACCGTTCCCTGTTTCATTACATGAGGAGGGCTCTCGCTTCTGCTTCTTTAGCTCAGGGTTAAAAGATGCTAAAGAAAAAGTGAAGGAGAGGAAAATCATTAAGAGGTTAGATGATGAAATCACATAAATCAAGCAGCTCACTCTGTGTGTCAGCTAATGTTTAAATCCTGTATGCAGTGTGTGCCCCTCCTTGGCTGCTCCCTGCTCCTCAAACAACAGCTGAGTCACTAAATTTAACTTCCTCATCCTGTTTTATCCACCCCCATCCTAAAACTTAGCTCAGCTAGCTAGGTAGCAACAACAGCAGCTCCCTGACAGTCAGGCTGGAGCTGTCACTGTCTCCTGCTCATCATCACAGTCACACAGTGGAGCCTGGCTCGCTAACATTAGCACAGTTTTCCATGAAAACAGGAAAAGCTGCCGCTGCTTTTCAAAGTAACACAGACCGAGCTAACGCGAGCTAACCCAGGCGGAGCGCTCTGAACACGACCGGCCGCCGTAAACTCTGAATGTAATGATTGTTTGTATATCAGCGAAGGTAAAAACACATGCAGGATATAAATACAAAGATTTTTTTATTCTTCTGTTAGTCATAATTAAATTCGGCCTTGTTTGAATCCCGAAAACTTTCAATAAAAATCAATACAAATATCTAATTTGATTATTATTTTCAGACAGCTGTCTGAATAAAATATGTGTAATATGAACACATGCCGACAGATGAACTGATTATTTTCACAGATTTTGAACGGAGTTTGGCAGATTTCTACGACCGTGAGGCGGCACCGTCAGCGGCTACAGGTCAGGACAGCCCCGGGATCACCGGTTCAACGGAAGGTCGACGTTAAAACACACATGTACCGACATGTAAACTGCACTGACACTAACCGATATTAATCCGGTTGTAGCTGAGCTCACCTTGTCCGACACGTTTAAGACGTTACACCAAACTTCACCTGAAGATGTCTGACTTTTAGGAAACACAGTTTTAATGAAGCTACTTTTAACGTTGATTTACTTTTATGGACATTTACATAAAAAATTAAGCGTGTTCATCAGTTCGGCACACATTCACAGACGTTTATGGCCGTTAAATGTCAGTTAATCTTAATTATCAGTTAAGTTTTGGTTTCTCTTAACAGACGTCGCTGTTGTTTTTTTTTTTCGCATGAGCGGATCGAAAACAGCAAATTAAGTCCAAATGTCTTGAAGTTACAGTGTGACTGCTTCACCCGGAGGAGCACACAGATCACAACACTTCACAACATCTTTAATTCGTGTTTGATAAAATGAATGTCGCTGCTAAAAGGCTGGAAAACTTTTAAAACTTCCAGATTTTTGATCCAGTCTGGAGCGGCTGTCTCCGGGCCTGACCCCGGCCTGCCTGCCTGAGTTACTCTCGACAGTAAGACGTCAGGAAACTTTCAGTCCGTGCAAAAACTTTGAACCAGACATTTATAAAAACTTACTTTGGTCACCCGAGTGTATGTGCTGCTCTGTCGGTGGGTCATGTTTACAGACCCGCGGTACACGTTGTTTTTGTCCCGGTGCAATCCAGCAGATCTCCGCTCCGGTCGGAATGTCTCCCCGCCGACCACACCTGACTGTCTGCAGCTGATGACCCACTCTCATCATCTGATGCTGCATTCACGTCATGTGGGAAAAACCAACTCACAGCCTACTGCTACATCTTTTTTTTTTCATGTAGGGTTACACCAAAATAAATCATAACACAAAACAAATCAGGATACATTAATGAGACTCAAAGAATGTTAATGAAGAAAAAAAACATGGTGGATTTTGTTGTTTATGTAGTACTTTAAAATGACACCTCAGGTCCGTCTTGAAGTACTAGTGTCAGCATTTCTAGATCTGGTTAAGTCATAAAGGCTGATTACACTGACAGCATAAACATCCACCCTGTGAACAAGAGCCAAACCATTACCATACACACTACGGCAGTAGCTCAGTCTGGACGGACTTGTCTTGGGAACCAAAGGGTGGCCAGTTCAAGTCCAGCATGACTAAAGTATGGAGGGAGGACTGGTACCGGTTCATCTCCTGGGCACTGCCGAGGTGCCCTTGAGTAAGGTATCTAACTGCTTGCTATGTGTGGCTGCCCATCTCTCCACATTTGCATGTCTATGAGCCCTTTGTGTGTGTGTGTGTGTGTGTGTGTGTGTGTGTGCGTGTGCGTGTGCGTGTGTGTGTGTGTGTGTGTGCGCGTGTGTATAAATGTAAAAACTTGAGTGAAATAAGATTTTTTAATTTTTTTTATTGAGGGATCAATAAAGTATCTATTTTATCCTACACTAATTAAGTCTAAGTCCTTTGCACCAAAACCAAAAGGTACAAACAGTTCAGTTCATGTCTTGAGCTGAAAACTGAAGTTTAGTGTTAGTGGTTTAGTGTCTGACATGAAACCACCAATATAGACACACCTAACACTGATGTCGCCATCTCAGTTTCAACATTGCAACAGCAGCCATAACCAGTGTCCGGTCAGCGGTTAACATCGATTACTCAATCTGTTCAGTCTGTTTCAGTCTGACACAAAGAGATTAGAAAAGATGTAAAAATCAAACTTTTATCTGACCACAAGGTTCATGCTGATCACCTCTAGCTGACCTCACTGCCCTGTCTGTGGCTCTCAGAGCAAAGAAGAGATACTTTCTAAAGTCCATTGGTTCCTACTGACCACGTAACATTTAATCTAACGTTACTTAAATAGGAAGAACATTTCAGTGGTGGTTTAATCCACATTTAGTGCTGTGGTGAGTAATTCTAGCATTAAGACAGTATATGAGTCAAACTTAACTCCAGTTAACATGGTGGTGAACATGTCACCCAGTGCCTCCCTGTGGCTCAGCAGAGGAATAAGATGCACCAGGCTTTGGATAGAGACATCTGACATTTGTTAGGATACACTCATTGTTGGTTCAGGATTTGTTGACAAGACGAAAAATAGAATATATCACCAAACCTATCCTTTAAGTATGATGTATCACAGTAAACAAACAGACCACACAAATAAAATGTACAATTGCCTTTTATTATTATTAACCATTTTCAACAAAGAAATTATCCACGTTTCTGCTCACATTAAATGGAAATTGAATATCTGTTACATGATAATAACCAAAATACAGACAGCTCATATCTACAGGTAGAACGCAACAAACAGTACAAGTACAGAGGAACATTGTTAGAGTTACGTTTTACTTAACTGTGTTTGTGTGTATGTGCACGTTTCTTATTCAGCTCATAAAAAGAAATGTACAAGCCAGCCTCTGGTCATCGCTGCTTAAAAAACAATGCTGATAACTGTGTGGTGGCTCGGAACCAAAACGAGTCCCCTGACATTCACAGACGAGTATATACACCGGCTGTGAAGTTTATGTTGTAGTCCGTTTCAAACCAGCTGGAGGTGAACAGAGAAAACACAGAAGAAGTGGTGAAGGGTCTCAGACTGTCACCTTATTTCCTTCGTCTGCTGCTTGATGAGCGGCTCGGAGACTGCCTGCTGCCGCTCCTACCAGGAAGGAAGAAGAAAATAAATCATCATTTAAAAAAGGCTCAGCAGGATGATGATAGAAAGAATATTTAGTGCCGAATTAAGTCTTCAATTTGATTTCTATAGCACATTTCTACAACCAGCACAGCATCTATGGGATAGGATGTGTTATATGTATAAAGGACAGAAGATCCAGTCACTTTTCACAAACACACATTATCTATCTGAATAGAACTATTCAGATTTAATGAAGACATTGTTTGTTTCGTTTTGTAATAAAAAATGTGACAAGAATTGGAATTATATTGTATTGTTTGGCCCTCATAAACTGTCATACTCATGAGATTAGGACACTACTAATGACAAAGTTCGTGAAGACAGTTGGACTTCCTCTGGTGAGGTGGGAAAACCCAAAGCACTCCTGAAGTGCACTCTGTGGACACGTCATTGTCGACAGACTAATGCTATAATGACGTTTGCTGACAAGACACAAACATGTCAGGTCGAAGAGGTGGCTGCATTTTCAAAAGGCCAAGACTATCAGAACCAACTTAGAACTAGTCCAAAGGTGAATACACTACAAAATACTTAGCGAGTTAGCTAACTAGTTGCTAGCAGTTTTCAGCATCTCAATGAGAGATTCTTTTCATTGGGTATGCGTGGATGTGTAAATTATGGCAAACAAGTCTACGCCATATTTTAGTAGATAAAGGTCACAGTCAACAAGCATCTTTTTATAATATAGAGGAAATGGTCAAACTGACATTATAAACATTATAATTATTTCAAATTGCTGATTGACTCTGCATCACTTTACTATCTCAGGTGTCTAGTTAAAGCTGTTTAAATGTCATGCAGTGTTACAGACCTGCGATTCGGCGAGGGCGGCGCTGCCCTTATGTATCTTGGAGGTGAATAACTGAGTGAGCGAGAATCTCTCAGTGAATCAGCAGGAACCCTCCCAGACCTGGCAGGGCTGAGAAGAAAATACAACTGTGATGTTAGAGGCTTGCTCAGAGCTTTGTCCCATTTATCTGCTGATCAATAGCCAATCAAAAAGTCTGTTACATTCAAGCCCTCGACAAACTCAGTTCACATAATGCTGATTAAGTCCATCATCGTCCATCATGTCTGCAGAGTCCCTAAAAAAAACACCATGTTCTTCAGAGCTAGATTAAGTCCAAAATAAACGTGAACAGCTGATGCACATGCTGTTCTTCAGTGTTCACTCACACAAAGAGTTTTGGGCTGCACACGGACACATAAAGATTTATGTAATACAAACCTGCCAATGTATATTTACTGTGTTAATTATTCATGTAGCACAAAGCACCATTTCAAGGTTCATAAACATATAACATATAACATAACAGTTCTGATGTCACACCTGATGACTGAAGTCAAGTTTTCTTACCTAGGTTTCTTGGTTTCCTTTTCATTCTCTGATGAGGAGGATGAGGAAGGAGAGCTTTGAGCTTTGGCAGTCTTCCTGTTAGAAACACAGTAATAAGGGTAATTATCAATAACATAGTAACAATAAAAGTAATAATCAATAAAAGTTTAGTATTGATCAGTAGAAAAGGTGTTTGAATATTCTGCAGTTAATGTTCATTTATCACACACAGCTCAGCCTTCCTCTGCTTACCCTTTTCCTTGCTCTGCTTCAGAGTCAGAGCTGTCTGAAGAGGAGGATGAAGAGGATGAAGAGGAGGAGGATGAAGATGAGGAGGAGGAGCTGGAGCTGCTGCTCCTGTTGGCTTTCTTGTTTGCATTTGCCTCCTTCCCATTAACAGCGCTCTTACTTCTAACTGTTTGGTCTGAGGGCTGAGGGGCTGCCACTGGTGACTGCTTCCTGCTTGGACCTTGTGACGACTGTTTGGTTTCTGATTGGCTGCCAGCCGGAGACCGTCTGGAGGTCACGTCAGAGCGTCTGGACTCTGACTGGGAGCCTCTTCTACCTGAGGTTGGAGCATGTGACGAGTCTCTTGAAGGGCCCTGTGAAGAAGAGGAACGGCTTTTCTGCTCTCTGTCCTTCTCGTCCCCTCGCTCGGGTCTTCTGTCTGTCTCTGTTGGTGTTTTTGTGTCTTTCCTCTCTCGCTGTGGTGAAGGTGAGGACGAAGATGAGGAGGAGGAGCTGGAGGATGATGAGGAGGAGGAGGACCTGCGGGGTTGGGGAACATCTTTTGGTGGCAGATGGTCCTTTTCCTTTTGTCTCTCCTGTTCTGCCTCCCTCTGCCTGGTTCTCTCATGTTCCCTTTCTCTCGCTCTTTCTCTGGAGAGGGAGCGACTGCTCCTCCTTCGCCGCTGTGGAGAAGGAGAGCGACGAGCCCTGAAAGACGACAACAGAAAAGACAAACAGATTTTAAAGTTTGCTCCATTAGAGTGTATCATGATGTTGATGTGACAATAAGAAATTTATATTTTATCTTTTAAAAACTGACTCTCAAGAATCGATGCAACAGTGCGCCATCCACTGACTGTGGATCAGTTCCTCATAAACCACACTTCCCCCTTTAAAAAGGAATTGAGGTGATTAAAAGAGGACCCAGCACACGCAGGCTCTCATCTTACCTGCTGGGGGGACTTCGCCTCCTTGGACTTCTGGACCTGGACCTGCTGCGCCTCCTTGGGCTTCTGGACCTGGACCTCCTGGCAACACGCTCACGTTCTCTCTCCTTCTCTCGCTCTCGCTCCCTCTCCCTCTCCCTCTCTCTCTCCCGATCCCTTTCTCTCTCTCTGTCCCTCTCCCTATCTCTGTCCCTCTGTCTCTCCCTTTCCCGGTCTGACCAGGCTGGAGGAGGAGAAGCTCTCCTCGATCGAGTCGGGGGTTCCTGATACTGCCTAGGTGGAGTGCGACGGGCCGGGGAGGTGGTGGAGGTTTTCTGGGGTGGAGAACGTGACCTCCTGGCTGAGGGGCTAGACCGCGCAGGCCTCCTGGGTGCATCCCTCTCCCTCCCTCTCTCTCTTTCCCTGACTTTGGCCTCCACCCTCATTTTCTCTGCTTCGGCCTCAGATGGAGAGTACCTGTTGCTGCCTCTGCTGGTGTCTGCTCTGTTGGACGGAGAAGGAGGCGGACTAGGGCTGTCCATCTGTGTGGGGCTGTAACGCTCCTGGCCCTTTGTCCGGGATGGGTAATTCTCTGCGGGAGCTCTGTGGGAAGGTCTTTCCCTCTCATGTTTGTCTCCTCCACCTTCTCTCTCCTTCTGGGCTCGTCTCGGTCCGTCGGCCTCAGGGGCAGGAGCCACGCTTTCCTTTCTGCCATTGGCTAAATACCTTTGAACTGCAGCCCCAATGGCAGACGGTGTACTTTTCGGGGGGCTACTTTTCTCCCTCCCGACTGACCCAGCCTTCTTGGCCTTGCTCTCATCTTCAGAGGACGAGGACGAAGAGGAAGACGAAGAAGAAGAGGAGGATGAGGAGCTATCACTGTCACTATCGCTGCTGCTGCTACCGCTGCTGCTACTACTGCTACTGCTGCTGCTGCTGCTCTCTCTTTTCTTCTCAGCCTGTTTCGTTTTGTCATCACGTTTCTCCTTTCTCGGAGGACTGCTCGTCTTCTCTTGGCTCTCGTTCAGCTCTGGTCTCCGGCTCCTCTCCGCAGGTCTCGATTCATTTCGCCGAGTTTCTGCAGATGATCGCTGAGCCTCCTCTCTCTTCCTGCCTCCTTCTTGACCCCGCTCTCTGTCCTGTTCCCTCTGCTTGTTCAGGTGCCTGTCCCTCTCCTTCGTACCCTCGCTGTCTTTTTCTCTCCTCCTCTCCTCCTCCCTCTCTCTCTGACGCCCATTGGTGACAGGTGAGCGAGAGGCGGGAGACAGGGAAATGGAGGACGGATGTCCATCCCTTCTCCTGTCGTTTTTCTGTTGGCATGGAGACGCCTCTCTCTCCTGTCTCTTTCCAGTGTCTCTCCTGTCATTTGGCACCCTTGGGTGCAGATCTTTCTCAGTCCTGCGCTCCCTCTCCCCACTCCTCTCCCTTCTTGCCCTCTCCTTCTCAGGGGGAGGTGAGGGGGATGAGGAGTCATGTCTCGTCTTCTTATCCCGTTTATTCCTGTCTTTTTCCCGGTCAGTGTCTCTGCTCCTGGCCTCCTGTTTAGGTGGTGGAGGAGGAGAAGGAGAACAGGATGAGGAGGAGTCATGTCTGGTCTTCTGAGGAGCAGTCTCCTTTCCTTTGTCCCTCTTTTCTCTGCTCCGTGAACGTCTCCCCTTCTCCACCTCTCTGCTCCTTGAAGGCCTCCTTTTCTCCACGTCTCTGCTCCTTGATCGCCTTCCTTTCTCCACCTCTCTGCTTCTGGAGCGCCTCCCTCTCTCCCTCTCATTTTCTCTGCTCCTTGAGCGCCTTGATTTCTCCACCTCTCTGCTTCTGGAGCGCCTCCCTCTCTCGTTGTCTCTGCTCCTTGATCGCTTTGATTTCTCCACCTCTCTGCTCCTGGAGCTCCTTCCTCTCTCCCTTTCTTTGCTTCTTGAACGCCGACCTCTCTCTTTCTCGTTTTCTATGCTCCTTGAACGCCTCCTTTTCTCCATTTCTCTGCTTCTGGAGCACCTCCCTTTCTCA
Organism: Argyrosomus regius; assembly: GCA_946959425.1. Taxonomy (NCBI): domain Eukaryota; kingdom Metazoa; phylum Chordata; class Actinopteri; family Sciaenidae; genus Argyrosomus; species Argyrosomus regius. The sequence continues at coordinate 1,389,343 of OX336897.1, read as the reverse complement.
CTCTCCTTTTGTTTGCTTCTGGATCTCCTCCCTTTCTCCCTCTCTCTGCTTTTTTCCATCTGTGGTGGTGGAGAAGGGGATGAAGAGTCATGTCTCCTCTTGGCGGAAGTCTTCTCAGTCTCACTTGGTCGCTCTTTTTCTCTCTCAAGATTGGGTCTCTTCTGAATGACAGAGGAAAGACTCTGTCATTTTACACAACATGTTGAAATAAATCTGTCTGAATTTGATTCAGGATATTATGAGCAAAAGAAAAGAAAGTTCCAGCCTTACCCCTTCGCCTCCCAGATGATGTGGGCTGTTCTGCTCGTAGCCCCGTCTCCTCCTGTCTGGTGATCTCCCCTTTCTGCCTTCATCAGCTTTTCTTGCACCTTGTTCCTGTGGGCGTGATCTCAGTGGAACTGGAGACTGGCTGTTGATATCATAAACATATAAATACACGTGAGACAACTCTGTCTACAAGATGGATTTTATAACTGTTCCAAATGGTCAGGCTTGAAGACAGGCTGCTTTCACAGCTGGAGTTTAGTAGCCACTTTGCTAACAATAGACTGTGTGTGATGTAGGATTGTTCTGATGAAATGTCTCCAGTACAGTCTAAAATGCTGGATCAGGTTTCGGCAAATAAGCAACTCAGATATCCAATATACCGTTCCAGTTTCATGTTATTAGCCCAGAGAAAGGACCCTGCTACTTCCCAATGTCACTCCTCATGCTTAAACCAAACCAACCCAAATCAACAAAGGCAACAAGTACCAGCCAATCAGTCAGGAGTGTCACGTTTCACAGAAACAGATTTTATCAGAAATTTCAGGATGTGAAGGGCTACTTTAACTACATCCACATCTGTCACAACAAGGCGAGGAAGTGAAGCAAAAGTTACATGAAGCATTCTGACGACTGTTCATCGAGGCTGCATTTCAAAAAACATGAACGAGTCGTGTGTCTGATTTAGGACTACGTATGAAAGTGACCAAAATCATAACTGAAAAGATTCTCTGTGATTTATGTTGTTTACACTGTAACACATCTGAGCCATATGTGAAGATGTGTATTTGGGCCGCCTGTTCCTGCAGCCTGAACGTAGCTTCACTTTTATTATCATGATATCATCATCATCTCATACCTGTGAGCAGAGCTGGAGGAGACACTCCTGTGTCGCGCTGCCTTTGCTTTCGGAGGACTTGAACTGTCACTCTTCTTTCTTTTCCTCTTTGAGACCTTCTGCTTCTCATCTGAGGAACTTTGACTTAATGAGGGAGGACAGAAATTTACAAATGAGTGTGTGCACAGCCCCAATAATACACAATACATTATCGAGAAAATAGAAGCTACAGATGTCAGACAAAGAACAAAATCTCTTCAAAAGTCTCTTTCCACGGGAACACTGTTCTCTGATTGCTTATGAGGCCGGACCGATATGATAAATTTAAAAACACCTACCTATCTTCTTCTTCCTCCTCGTCTTCTGATGCCTCTCTGAAACACAGATTTTTCAGTCAATTATCACTGTCAACGTGAAATAATAACATGAAACATAAGATAAGAATCCGGGGATGAAATACCGCTTCTTCTTCTTCTTTTTGGATTTCTTCTTCTCTCGTCGAGGAGATGGGGAAGGACTCTCTGAGCTGCTGACCAAAGGAACAAACAAATTCTCAGACTTTTTCTTCACTGTCAGGTCATTTTCTGCTCTAATGTTCATTTACTCACCTGTCTCTGTTCTTGTTTTTCTTTTTCTTCTTCCGACTGCGCTTCTTGGGCAGAGAATCTGAATTGTCTGAATCTTCCACCAACCTGAGCGAGTAAAAGTAACAGATGTCGAGTCATGGGCAGAAATAACGCTGAGTGATGAGTATACATACATATCACAAATCAATGTTTTCTAAAGCGACTTCAGACCACATTTGGCTTTTTACATCTGGCTGTTGACAGTCACATGTAGGGAAGTGCTCGACTGAACATGTCTCTGTCAACCCTGAATCGTTAAACTGACAACACCACACTGAGAAACAGACAAACTTTCCCTGGGAATCACAGGAGAGGGACGCTAAAATATAGATTTTGACTGCATCTTCGATCAGAGACGTTTCACCCGGTTGTCAAATTCTAGCTACAGATGTTTTTGAAGGAGCAACAATCACTAGAAGTGTATTTTGTATATTGGTTTTGATGTTTGTATCATTTATTATTGGTTATCTGTAGCAAAGATACTTACTAATTAGTACACAAACTGCTGTTTTTACATAAGTCTGTGTATCTTTTCATGAGCCTGATAGACACTGAGTGACACAGGTTGCTCTTATCTGTGCTAAGCAAAAGATTCTGGAGCATATATTTTTATGAGCTGCCACTATCACCAACAGTTGTGATTTATTTTTCATGACAACGTGTTCATTATGCAGCAGCACCACAAGCTGTACAGTACAAAGCTTTTTTTAAATCAAGGCTGGAAAATATTGTTACTTATTTTTGTCGATAACGTCCAGCTATATTTTCTTCTAAAACAGAGACATTAAGTTGATATGCACTCCACCACTGTTGGTGTGTTTTATGCTTTGTACTGTGCTACTCACGCATATTTCTGCTGCTGCAGTCTCTCCCTCTCCAGCCGTTCCTGTTCTCTCTTCTCCTTTTCTTTCTCCTTGCGGTCAGCGTGAAAGGATGACCCATCCACGTAGTCGCTGGCGATGCCAAAAGCAGCACGAAGACGGTCATTCTTCTGCTGGTTGGCTGCAGCCAGAGCATGAGTCTCTGTCACCCTGAGAGAAAACAAACCAGTCAGCTTTGTATTAATGACACTGTGCAGTATGAACCAATGAGCACTGGGTACTTAATCGGGATGTAACAGTCTTGAGTCTTCCAGTGCCGTGGTATCAGCTGTGTTTTATACAGATACACACTTTACCCATCACATGAACGTGTCAATTAGCAAGACGAAACAAAAAAGAAGATGAATCCTTCTCCACATCAGCCTCTCACTGCAGAGTCACACCAAAGTAATGACTCTGGACGTGTGGCCATATTCAGAGGAGAGGATACAGGATTTGATCACATGATCACCAATGTGATTGATCAGTGCATAATAAAATGGTAATATTTGTCGTTTTATTTCTAATAGCATATGCGTTTGACATTTTAATAGTAAAAAGTCTCAGTGTTTACATCCTATAGTATTTGTTTGCACCGATGACGACTAACAAAGCATTACTGTCCTGTTTTTACATAAATCTGGGGCACGTGGACTCTCGTTGTCTCTGTGTTGTACTTACGTTGGTCTTTCATTGGGGGTGGGAGCCGGCTCCTGCTTCTCCTGTAGCATCATACGGAAACTGTTCACCTTCTCCTCGATCTCCTCAGCTGAATACCTGACCGTCCAAACAGAGAAGAGTATTTAACGCTATACAAAATGAACGCAACAATCTTACGTTTCTTATTTGTCTTTAGTCACATCATCTACTGTACATCCTTTTTATACAGCAGACTACAACATTTAAGTAATTAACTTCCCTGTGATAATCATTTGATCTAAACAAAAGGTTTATTATGTCTTACCCTTGCTCCTCCATCATGTCCTGCAGCTCGGCACACTTGACCTCCAGCTGCCTCTTCCGTTGGTGCTCCAGGATGTCGGCATTGGGCTGCCTGTTGAGCTGACTCTCCAGCCTCTCCCGGTCCTTCTCATCTCGTTCACCACCGCGCTCATCTCGTGGCCGTTTGACCCGCAGGCTCGACAAGTTGCGCTGCACATAGCCGTTGGTGCCGCTGCCCCGCGGAGTCGTCAGGCCAATCCCATTGTACATGGCTCTGCAAATAAATACAGATACAGATACAGTAAGTGACTGGACTGACAATAGAAATAATGGCACCTCTAGTGTCTACCCAGTGTCTGTTTAATGTAAGGAACGATCCCATTTGAGGTATTTGCAGTCATCTTTTACATGACACTGAGTTAAATGGTTGACTGAGGATTCACTGCGCCCAGCATTTGGTAATTTTGGTACTTTTTCTTACTTGCAGCCATAAAGATCTCCACAAAACAAAACTTTACACAGGCATATCTCCAAAATACAGAGAAAACGAATCAAGACTAAAACCAAATATATTTGACATTAAATGATTTATTCTAACTTATTTAAAAGAGGACGGACTTCTGCAGATTATCCGTTTGCCATGTTAAACATTTCTAAATACTTAAGGACTTCTTAAGATGGCTGACATAAATAAACTAATAGTGACTCAAGATGATTGACTCGGCCGTATTTTATTTTAAGTCCTAAACTATGTGAGGGTGTCACAAAATAACAGAAACAGTAACACAGTGTGATGAAGCCACAGAAACATCAACAGAAATATTCAGGCGGCATTTTGTTGACACAGTTTGGGGTGAAGTGTGCTCCGGGTCCCGCAGGCCCCGCACTCAGAAACACTGAGTGAACAATTAGTGTCCTGTCAGGTCAAAGCAGACTTTGTTCATTTTAGGAATGTTTTCATGATAACATTATTTTTTTGTCGCGCATTAGCACGTGCGCCAAAATGGGCCTGTTGCTACGTCTGAATGTAAGACAGCACATTTCTGATGAGTAAGGCTAAGACAAACCATCGATAACATTAAAGTTACATTAAGCCTCACTAGAGAAGGCTTGCGGGGCTGAAACTAGCAGCTCTAATATTTCCTTTAATAAAGAACAACGTGAATTTCATGCTTTACATTTCTAAAGGCCCGACCACACTTGTGTGCGTAGCGAACAATTCCCTAACTCAGCTAGCTAGCTAGCTAGCTAACGTAGTTGTAACGTACCAGTGTTTTCTCCAGGAGTGGAGAGAAAACTCTCTGAAGGAATCTGGCGATAAGTAATGTCCTGTAGAATCCGACGCCGAAACAGACCTTGCAATTACCGCGTCTTTGAAACTGTGAAGAATAAAGAAATGTGGCTAGTTAGCTATCCGCTAACTGATCCGCTCTCCAACCAAAGGAGGAACGAGATGGATATCCAATGACGTCAGACGCACGGCACGTACGTCTAAACCGTGAGGCGTTTAGGTGTAGTGGGTAAGATTGTACAACTATCTCTGTCTGAGCTCAATCAGAATTATAGTGAAATGTATAAATTATGTGAGATGTTTACATTTGACGATAAAACTAGTCGAGTTTAGGTTAAGTGTCACACATTTTCTCAATCACTCCAAAACATCCTAAAGTAAAACCACGCATGAAAAAGACGCTCCACAAACGTTACACCTGTAATAAGAAATGATTTAAAGCTTTTAAGTGTCACAGAACAAATTATACGTTATGTAGCATCGTATATGACACGCCCTCATTTTTAATACTGTACTTGTCACATTTCTATCGTTGTATTTAATTGAAAAAGCGGACCAAAAACACTGTGCCTTCTCATGTGACTCGTACTTGACACAACGAACACAAAACTACATTTCCCATAATGCCTTTGGGTTGATTTGACGCAAATTTTGAGATAAAAAAGACATCTGTCAGAACTCGACGGTTAGTTAGTGACGCCGAAGCCAGTAAAGGAGGCGTGTGTGCTGCTGCTCTGCGGGGTCGTTTCCCTTCAACTACACCACGAAATTTACCAGAGAAGCCCAACCGATCGCTAACAATGTCTGAAGGAGACAACAAAAGCGCGAATATGCTCGTGAGTACATTTCCTTTACCAGCTAGTTTAAAGGGTTTTGTCTGCTGTGGGTGTGTTTGTAACAGGAACGTTAGCAATAACTGCTGTTTCTAACCTGGTGACGTCCATGCAGATGAGGATGGGCCCCTCTTTGTACATTTGTTCAATTAGCGTGAACTTTGTACCGCCAAGTGGAGAACGAACTAAGTAGCTAGTTAGCTTTAATCGCTAGTCGCAGGTTGTGACGGCGATGGGAGCTAAGCTCGGCTAGCTGGCTAGCTAGCTTAATACGCCTTAGCCCCTCATTTAGCTTTGTCAGAGACGTTTCCCTTTGTAACCTAGCTAGCGGGCGCTAACGTTAACTTTTGCAGCCGTTCTGTCTAAGCTTAAAAGCCTGTAAACGACTTCTGACATTTTCACACGACGATGGTGTTATGTGTGGTTAGCGTTGGCCATTTCCTTTTTCTTGCACCGAGGCATAAACTGCACAGTCATATCGATAATGGCAAACACCGTTATCGTTGCTTTGCTTGACTTAGATACATTGTTGTACTTTTAAATTCAGAATACGCTGTTACAAACAAAACCAGCAAGCTAGTTTCCACAAACACCTACCATCAAAAAACAGAATAACACGCTTGTCATTGGGAATTAAATTAAACGGAGACGTTAGGCATGCTGGCTGCACTTGTACCAAACTGTTCTGACAACTTTTCAAAATCTTGTGTTACAAAATCGTGTTTATAAAAAAACACACTGACATTAAATTTCCTCTTTTTAAAGGGGTTTAACTTGAGTATATGTGCCCAGTATAATGCGGGTTATCTGGACTGTTTATACCAGTAGAATAATTTCACATCCACGCCCTGCTTGTCCCAGGAGAGACTCCTGTGTTTGACTCCCTCTTCACCCACAGATTGTCCAGATATTACTGAAATGTTATTGATAAGTCAGACACACAGAGTAATCCATAATATGTTTTTCAGTTTGGTAATGTGTATAACTTTGTGTTCAGGCTCAGGAAACGGCCCAGCTGGAGGAGCAGCTGCAGGGCTGGGGTGAAGTGATCCTGGCCGGGGATCGCGTTGTCCGCTGGGAGAAGCCTTGGTTCCCCGGTGCCCTGATGGGTGCCACCACTGTGCTCTTCCTGTGAGTCAATTTAGCTGTGTGCTGCGTCACAGGCTCAGGCATTGTTGGGCACATAGTTGGCATAGCACACATTTCCTTCCTCTCAGCGGTGAAACCTATCTGTAACAAGACAAGGATGAGAAGTATTTTCATTAAATAAGCCACTCTACATGGGTTCAGATCACAGGTGGATGGATTTGTCTTAAATCACTCAAGCTGAAACGTTAAGCTTTTCCACGTTTTTGAAACTCAAAGTCAGAAGACTGGAATAATTCAGATTATACAGATTAGAGTTTGTAAAGCGAGCTTAAGTTGTAATCTTTTGTTTTGTTTGTCGAGTAATTCTTGAACAACATTTCAAGCAAATAACTGGAACACTAACAGATTATTTTCTGAGTTATTGAATGCCTTTTTATATATTTCCCTGTCTTAATCTCTGGATCACAGTTAGTCTCAGGCCTTTGTTTTGTGTCATCTTTAGAGACTCTTTAACATCACAGCTCCAGCATACAGATCTCTCAGTCACAACAAGGAGCCATTTTGAAACCACAATAAGATAACTGAAAGTGAACAACAGACTTAATTAATGCATGGATGATACAAAATGCTCTTCATTCATTCCATTGTGAGAACATCATGTGAAACTGGTTCCTAACCATGACTGACTGCTGTGTCTTTCTTCAGGCTGATTTACTACTTGGACCCATCAGTGCTGACTGGGCTCTCCTGCTCAGTCATGCTGCTCTGCCTGGCAGATTACCTGGTGCCCACGCTCGCTCCCAGAGTCTTCGGCTCCAATAAATGGTGAGAGCCTGAGGAGGATGAAAGTCACATTGGCGGAGAGGGAAAAAAATGAAAGGTTTCCTTTAAGTCAAGGTCATTTCCCCAATGTAACCCTTCATACACCTGATTGGACAGATGCACTGGAACTGTCAAGTTTCTCATCGGATATCCACCAAAATAATCCAGATGAACCTGCAGTTAGAAATCTAGGCTATGTTCATCTGCTTTCTTGCAGATAGCAGGAGTGAAAGCCAATGACAGTGGTGTGAAATTGGAACTAAATCATCAGTTGGAGTTTTGCTCGGCTTTGATCTCAGTTCTCTTCTGATCTTAACCTTTTCAAGGGGGGAGGGGGGGGGGGTTCTTTCTTCATGGCAGACTTCTTTTTCCTAACATGAGTCTGAATGTTGTGACCTGAAACCTGTCCTATAGGTTGTCCAACCACTTCATGGAGCTTTGACATTACACAGAGGTTACCTAACAGCCCTTTGACTCAGCTGTGTGTATTTGATGATGAGAATCAGACACCCAGGACAGGATAGAGTAACAGCCTGCAGTTGGCACAGTGTGTTGGACGTCTGTCCCCCATCAGACCCCTTCAGCCTTTCGGTATATAAGCCTGCATCAGCAGAGCATGACCTGCACCCTTTTGCTCTGCTGCACATTCCACACTGAACAGCAGACGTGCTCGGTCAGGGCAGTGAGGAGCAGCAGTGAGGCTGTTTTTAGATAAATGAATAATTAAGTGAAGAGTTTTCAGGGTGTTTTTTACATGCTACACTTCACATTCAGTGATGTCTGAGTAGAGTAAAAACACCAACATTTTGTCAAGGTGATGAGGCTGTGTACTAACTCATTCACTGGGTTTAAAAGACAGTTTTGTACTTTGAGATATAGACCAGGAAAGTGTAGCTATTGATCTGTTCAAGGCTCTTTGAGACTCTGCTGTGTAGTCAGCCAGATAGAAGTGTGTCTGAAGGTGGGTTAAACAGAGCTATTAAAGTCTGTTCGTGGTCCCTGTTTGGCTCCCTGACAACAAGGACAGAAATACGGAACGATGGCTAAGCAGAAAATGAAGGCCACTTCTCTCAGCTGCCCTCCTTTCCTCCTGCAGTCAGTCCTTTCTGCAGTTCTTTAGACTTCCAGCAATGTAATGTAACAAACACAGGATCTTTGGCTGGTTATAAGGAAATAACAAAATGCCACTGATCATTCAGGTCTTCATCTCTAGTGAAATGGTGAAAAGTCCATCAGTTTCCCAGAGCCGGGCAGACGTAGCCTGTTTTGTCCAATTAACGGGCCAGAACCCCAAAATAATCACCTTACTATAAGATTAATGAAACTATAAAATATTCAATTTAAAAACTCTGAACCAAATGGCTGCTAATTAATCTTCTGCCCATTCACCAGTCAATTAATCAACTAATGATTTTAGCTCTAATAGAGATGATTGAACAATCTGAAACCTGGGATTTCTTTTATCTGATCATGTTAAAGAAGGTTAATGCAACATGAGCTCTGTAGTCATCATGAAAGAAGGAAGTTAAACCACACTGAACTTATCAGTTTCCTCTTGATGACCAGATTAAGATTGTTGTTGTTGAATATTGTAACACTCTTTTTGCCTCTTTAACTGAACTAAACTCTTCTGCCAGGATACAGTTAGTGTTTTTAATCACACCCATGTCTTGTCTGTCCTCTCCTTGTGCACAGGACCACCGAGCAGCAGCAACGTTTCCACGAGATCTGCGGAAACCTGGTGAAGACCCAACGTAGGGTTGTGGGCTGGTGGAAGCGTCTCTGTGCCCTCAAGGAGGAGAAGCCCAAAATGGTAAATGATCTGAGCCCTCACAAAGGGACTGAATCTCACTAAAAGTTGGCTTTTACATACTGTAGACTTTGACCGTAGAGCTGACTGCAGTGCTGCACTGACTGCAGCAGTGCAGTAAAAGGAGCCTTCCTATCTGTTTATTACAATGGAGAGCTTTCTCTGTGCTCCAGATAAAAATATCCTCAGCTGATTTGGCTTTGCTGCTCCACTTAGCAGACCTGAAACTGGGTTACAGGCGGTGATAACCGGGTTTTTCACAGTATGCTTTAACACTTAAGGCACTCTCTGTTAAATCCACATTCCTTAATTCAGTGACTGCTTTGTTGGTTCCTTTTAAAATGTCAGCGCATGTTCTGCTAGTAAGAATAAATGGAGTTATGTTGCACTACATCCAAAGAATTATTCTTTTAAAGTCATTAACTGTTGCTGTGCGTGCAGTCAGGGTGCACAGGGTGTGTGTTTGAGTATCTGAACCGCTGTAGGTTGACTGTAATGTGACCTCCCTGCTTTTCACAGTACTTTGCCTCAGTGATCAGCAGCTTGCTGGCGGTGGCCTGGATCGGACAGCAGGTGCACAACTTGTTCCTGACCTACCTGATCGGTGAGTATATTACATACACTAATCATACTGTTTGAACAACTGTAGACTGGATAAATGCCTATTTTATATTATAACGACAGCGACTGTCACTATAGCAACCACCAACCAAATCATCTTTAGCTGCATGAACTGGATGTGTATGTTTCCCCCTTACATTTGGCTGCTGTGGTGACCTGGCAGAAACAGGAAGTGATAGTTGTTTGTCTTGGTCAGCAGTTGGAAATGTTGCCTCTTGTCCTGAGTGTGTCTGCTTGTGAAGGGATTGTAATGCCTTCAGAGGCGACTCTTATGCATCAGTGTTGCAACTCTGGAGTTAAAACTGCAGTACCCCTGCTGTGGAGACTCCTCCCACCGCCCATCCATCACATGAGCTCTGCCCATCATTACGAGGTTTCCTGGCACTGTGACTCAGAAGTGCAGCAGTAATGGTAAAGTAGATCAATACCTGCATCCCTGAGGCAGCAGATGGTAACAGTAGTATTACACTGGCACAGTTATTTTCTGCATTGTTAATGACACACATGTAGGAAGCTGTTTATCCCGTCACTGCGAGACAAAAGGAGGGAAACGACAGAGGAGCTCAGCTCTGCTGTGAATCGTTAAAATGAGAACAAACCTGTCAGCCTCACAGCTGCACAGCGCTGCCTCCAGGCAAAGTGACAGTTGGTAAATCAGTAGGTCTGCTGGTTGTGTGGGAGCCAATCAGCCCTTACATAAGCTGAGACATGTGAAGTATTTGTTTGGAAACCATGGAGTAGAAATTACTTCAGAGGACACCAAACAACCGTCATCTTTATTCTAATTTCAGATCAAGTTGCTCTTTAGACCTGCTCTGTTCACCAGCTGTTTCACATTCGTACGACTTCACAATCTCAACAGTCAGTCTGCTCACCATCAAACCTGCTGAAATCAATCAGCTGATCACACGCAGACATAAGATGAGTGAACCACTTCACTGCTCGGTTCATTTCTCTTCTTGTTTCTCAGTTGTGTTTGCATGTGAAAAACATCCTTCTGATAAGAAATTGGAGAGTTAATTCTGTGGAATTTTTTTGTTTTTTTTGCCTAGCAGCTGAGTTTTCATAAGTTATGTTATGAAGGAAGCTGTGTGTGCTGAGCTTCCTGTGTTTAAAAAGAACTCACAAGTTTCTTTTCACGCCAGCAATTTGAAGCTCTGAAACATCACAACGTTTCTGTAACTGCCAAAAATAATAATCCCAGTGTAGAATACATAAAGAGAGCTTGAGTTCACAATGAGGAATTTTGAAGGTGATAAACTCACACTAAATAATTTTAAATGTGTATGAAATCTCTCTCTGTGGAATTTACATGTATGATCTGTCTGCACTGAATATTATCAAGAACTTTTTAATAAATAAAAACAAAACGGTGCCTTTAAAAACACATGGTCCACGTGGTTGGACTGATTTAAGTCTGGTGGCAGGCCTAAGCTGTCTTTGCTTGTTCTGCAGTGAGCTTCCTGCTGCTGCTGCCTGGCCTGAACCAGCACGGTGTCATCACCAAGTACGCATCCATGGCCAAGAGGGAGATCAACAAACTGCTCAAACAGAAGGAGAAGAAGAACGAGTAGATGGAAGTGTGGAGGGAAATCCCTGAAAGCTGAACCACGTCACAAAATGGAAGGTGGAAGGAAGTTGTTTGAAGAGAAGAGAGAGGAGAGCAGAAAGTTAAAGAGCCTCCTGCTTCCTTGGTCTCTGCCACAGAGGAAGACGCACGGTGTTGTTTTATTCTCACATTGAATAAGTTTCATTTCTCCCTCCCACCCTTTGACAATTCAACCTCATCATCCTTTTTTTTTTTTTTTTTTTTGAATTTATCTGTCATGCATGCAGCACCCGCAGGTTTATCTGATACCGTCACATGTTCATGCACAGTACAGAAACGACACACACGCTCCCTTATCACACACACAAAGTTGAACTCTTCCTTCTGTTTACTAGTTTAAGCGTGCTTCATTTTAAGGTGTCAGTAATGCTTTTAAGCCATTCCCTTTCAAAGTGACTACTGAGCAGTTTTTGTAGCATTGCTGCATCATTTTAACCTCTCAGATTCCACACAGTATGGATTATTTTTGTCTCACCATCAACATGACCTGTTCTTATCTACCTTACATTTTTGCTTATTCTGCTTTGGTTGTATTTAAAAATAGCGCTGAAAACAAAACTGGATTTAAAGCGGAGCTTGTCAGGAGTGAAACTGTGTCTAGATACAAGCTTACTGCTGTACTGCTGCTAGCTGGACTCTGTTAGCTCTTCTATAAACCCCACAGTGTGTTACTGGTGTGGGGTGTCTCTGTGTAAATAGACATATCCCTCACTCTGTCCCTGTCACTCATCTTTCTCTGTTCTTGTTATTTATGTGTTCTTTCCTCCTCAGTCTCAACGTTTCTGGTCCGATCACTGTCTTTCAAGTCATTTCATTATTTGTCTTTATTGGAGATCTTTACGAAAATGAATAAAGTTTCATTTAAATGAATTTGACTGGCCTTTTCGTTTCTTGGTTTGAATTAGAAATATTAAATAACCTCACCCCACATTGGAAAACTTTTAGAATAATGAGTTAAACTTAAATTGTCAAAATAAAGCTGTTGTGTCTGTATAATAAATAGCAAAACTCCAAATATAACACTACTAGTATAACTGGTCATGTAACTCCATAAATGATGACATAAGACCGCAGACGCATCAGTTAAAGCAGTGCTGCTCTCCCTCAGACTGATCCTTCTTTTCTGATATTCTTACAAGACTAAGACTGTTTTTCCTTCCAGGCCTGTCTTCTGCTTTTACAACAAGTTCTTAGAGTTAGATGATTGGTGACATGCTATACTGAACATTTACTGTAATCTGCTGCAAGTCTGATGCACATACCACAACCAAGGAATTTTTCTGATGAGCCACTTTATGTGAACTACTATATGAGAACATATGAGTTCATCCTTTAAGCTATAAAAACAAACCAGACAGGAGTCAGACGTTCATATATTTCATTAATATTGAAGCGTTGTGCGGTCATCATCCTGTCTGTCAGTGTGGTGTAATGTGTGTCAGTAGAGTCTGAGTGCAGAGCAGTCTGTCTCTCTGCACCTCGTCGCCCACAGCAGCTTATCTCTGGACCGTCTGCTGGGCTTCCCTGGACCTGCCATCTGCCTCTGTTCACCTACAGGCGTGGATATGATGATATGCAGGGAAACATTTTACCATTCATTATATTATATTCTAATATATTCAAACCCAGAAGACCAAAAGGCCCTACACCATGTAATAACAGGAGTAAGTGATCTGTAATTCTCTATGACAGGATTTGAAACATTCTGTACATATTAAAAATTATCCTGATATTCTGCGTTAGTCACAAATGTAAAGTTGAGTGTTTCACTTCTTCACTGTGGCCACAGGATGGCAGTGAACACTCGTGATTCTAAGTACATTCAGGTCACCTGTCAGCACCTCCAATACCATACAAGCACTTCCTGTAAATAAAACAATCAGAAGTGACAGCAGTGTTTGAATATGTAAATCAAAGTGGATTAAAGAAACACACAGAGCAGCTGTTTGTTAGAATGTATAGAGAGGTGACTGGAGAGATTTTATGCTCCATTTTTTCATAAGGCAGCCCATCCAGCAGAGGATTAATGTCCGGTGACATTGCTTGACTTCAGGGAGTAAGTAGTAACATGTAAAATGTACTATGTATGTACACATTACACACTTGAATAATTTAGGGGAAATATAACCCATCCACAGTGACCTTTACAACAATGTCAGGTGTAACTGTGACCTCACTGATCAACCTGGGTGTCATGTAACCAGAACAACTGTCCCAACTCAGATCAGAACTCAAAGCTGTGCAGTGTTGTTCACTCTACCTGTCAGTATGTTGTGTTGGTGCCACTGTGTTGGTTTGCCACCAGCCAGTTGTGGCGAGTCTTCAGTTACTGGGAGTGAATGTGCTGTTTTGTAGCTGGTCCAGTACTCGGATAGATCCTGTGGGTTGGTGATCTCTCTGACGGCCTGGCCACTGCGATACCGAGCCCAGTTTTCCTCTTTTGTGTTGATCCTCTGAAGGGAGAGAGAGTATAGAACGGTGTGAAGGACCAAGACACAACAAGTCACAGGTGTTTTGTTTGTTAAAAAGGTATTTTATTTACTGAATGAACTATCTGTGATGAATGAAGCACAGATTTTTAAAAGTCAAAGAAACACCAGAAACTATTGGTGTTGATGCATGAACAAAAATATAACCAGAAAATAAAAAAAACTCCATCATATCAACAGAAAGACTCATACAGGGCTGACAAGGCCTTTAATATAATCTCACCAGATTTCATCAGAGATTAGCATTAGATAATGTCCCATATGCATATTTAAACAGAAACTTTCAGAAAACTTGTAATACAAAAAATAATTGTCTTAATAAATGTAATCAAGTAGTGAACTGTCATAGTGATATCTGTGGAATTTTTCAGTCTTACCATGGTGATGCTTTTGGGCCTGTGCACATCTTGGCTGTGTGACAGCAGCGGAGCCTCCAGAGGTGTGGTGGTGTTGTTACTGAGATCCAGCCGGGTCTGATGCTGTGAGGGGAAGCTGGGATCTCTCAGATGGAAGATGAGAGGACGTCCGCTGGCTGACCTTCCAGAATAAGTCTGACAAACAAGAAGAGACAGAAGGATGAAGAGACTGCACACTGAGAGCTGACTCTAAAATCAGTCATTAACAGTGACCTGGTGGTGTGTGGTGCTGTAGCAGGGTGCTGTGTCACCCAGGTGTAGGGTGCTCTGATGCAGATGCCTCGGCCTGGAGTTCTTTACTTTACTTTGACACCGACAGCCTCGGTGGGCCCCGTCCATCAGACTGTTCATGTTGTCACCTCAAAAAAAACTTCAGAGGATTTCTTTTCTTTTCTGGACTCCAGATGATGAACCAGAAAATACAGAAAATGGATGCACAGTTTCTGCTTAAGAGACAGAAATGTAGATTTAGATCATGTTGCACATGTTGTTGGTCTCCACTCTTTGTTTGTTCATCTCTGACAGTGTAAGCAACCTGCTTCCTGTTTGTTCTGCTTTATTTCTTCTTGGTCACAATCCATCTGAGACATTCACATATATGGATTTCTTATTTAAGTCTGCTCTGTCTCCATGTTTCTCTGGTTACAGGACTATTCCTGTCTCAGCCAGACTGCTGTGATACTTTGGCCTTTCTTGACCCACTTTATCATGCTGCTTTGACAGATATTTCAAACTCAGGCTACAGGACTCATCACTGTACACTCTGGTCTTCACTTGTGCAGGATGCAGCACTGGTATATGTTAATGTACAAAGCCATTTGATTCAGATTACACATGTATATATGCTCTGTGTTTGGAGTTATACAAAACACCTACAGTCTAACAAAAGGCTGTGAGGACTGAGTCTCAATGACCTGCAGGCTAAACTCAGTCTAGCCTCCTTCATTCCTCAAAACAAAAGCTAACTGAAGTTTTTAGTCTAATCAATGAAATCACAGATCAGTGGCTGTCTTCAAATGCAACGTATAAAAGTCTAAATGAAATCTTCTTTGAAAATATGTAACAGAGAGAACCCACCTGAAGAAATGAAATAAATCAGTGACGATACCTTCATCACCTGCCCTGTTGTTACTCACCTGAGACTGCTTCTGTGGAAACTTTGTTGTCATGGTGACGAGAAAACAAGTGTGTGAATTTAAAACACAAACATTTTAGAAATAGGTCCAAGTTTGCTTTTGCAGTGTTTGTTGATCTGTCTGTAAAAAATAACTTTATTCTTATTGTGAATGTTGTCAGATGTAACAAAGTACTGTACCACAGTACAGTTTTGAAGTACCTGTGCTGTACTAGAGTATTCGAATTTTCTGTTACTTAATATTTCTGCAGAGTAAAATAATGTTCATTTTACTGTGATTCATTTACCAGAAACCACCTAATTTTCAGATTAAGTGTTTACATAAAAATCATATGATCAGATTGTAAAATATGAATGAACTGTCACAGATTAACATATCCAATAATAGTTCTACAACATACATCTACAAAATAAAATTACTATTTACATGTTAAAGCATCAACAATAATAATTCAATAATATAATTATATATAACGTTGACTGTGCTGTTTGTCCTGTTTTTAATGTTTCTACTTCTGTCGAGAATAAAGAATATGGAAAAAAAAAACAACAACAACATTATTGCATCTTTGTATGAATTTTTCTATATTAGTAACAGTTTTATTGTTATTATTACTGTGAAATATGTTTAATATGTTTAAGTTTTCGGTCTTCAGCCTTTAAAAGGATATAATATAGTATTTGTCACTTTGGATCCTAATAAGAAGTTTGCCTCTGTATGTTTGTTTGTTTGTGTCGCTCTCTTTCAAAGTTTATTTTATTAAGTTTATTTTCAGCTGAAATTTATTATTACTTATTAACACGTGCCGCGGCCGCCCCCTGTGGCCGCAGGAGGAACTGCAGCAGTGTACCGTTAAAGGGACGCCGGTGTCCGTGCATCCATCTTCACCTCCTCGGTTCAGTCTGTCGGTAAACAACGCGCTGTTTGATCGGGAGGCGGTTTCTCGGTCGTCGAAATGTCGTCTAACGGTAAGAAAAACAGCGATGATAAAAAAACGTCATCGATGTTTAACGGTGACGGTTTGCAAGCTAGTTAGTTAGCTTACATTAGCGAATATGTAAATGTGACCGACATCACCGGCGACTAGCTGGGGACAAGACGCTCGTTAACCGGTAACGTTAGTTAACGTAGAGGTCGACTGATGTTAGTAATTAGCTGTTTTCTTATTAAATCTGATTAAATGTGGGACGTTTTTCTTTATAAAGAAAGACCTGATAGAAAACCTACCGGCTGACACACAGTGTGCTGTTACCGTGAAGCTAGCCCCGGTTAGCAGTGACCGGCTAGCATTTAGCTTAACGGGTTCATCCATCAGCTAGCCCGGTCTCTTGTGCTCCTGACTCGGTTTCAGAGAGGGCGGCCCCGCCTCTCAATCCACAGACTGCCGGTCTAACACGGTTTGGTTCAGACTTCATGTGTCACATTAAGAAGATAAAGGTCTGACCTGTGCTTTAAATCTGATCATTGTTTATGTTTCTCTGTTGGAATGACTGATGGTAACACAGTTTGTATTATAAAACGTGTTGTTTATTCCCAATGTATAATTCTAAAGATATATATATAAGTATATAATAAGTATCTTATATAATATCTGCCCATGTTTGTTAAATAAATAAACATTTCATTCAGTTTCACTAAAATATCAAATATATCTAAATATTTTAAGGTGATTCCAAAGTGAATGAAGCAGCTTTGATCAGTCTGTACAGAGATCGATAAACAGACATTTATTTTATTTTGTTTATTCCACAGATTATTCCCAAACATCTGCCCAGGGGTAAGTTTGTAATGCTCAGTCATAAACTATAGTAATGAATCATTCTAAGACTTGCTCGTTCGTATTTGTTTAGTTGAGTCAAGTTAAAGTGATGTGTGATTCATTTATTTATTTTATATGTATATACTTCTTGCAGCTATGGGTCCTATGGTGGAGGTGGTGGTGGAGGTTGCGGTGCTAACCAGGGCTACGGTCAGTCTTCTGGCCAGAGCTACAGTCAGCAAGGCTACGGAGGCTACAACCAGAGCTCTGACAGCAGCTCTGGCTCCTACAACCAGGGAGGATATGGCAGCTACGGTCAATCCCAGTCAGGTAGAGGAAGACTGTCCAAAAAGCACCACACAGTTTTTCAGTAACACACTGTCATAGAGTTAACTCCCTGCCTATTACCCCTCTTCTACTAGGATACAGTTCTCCATCTTCTAACCAGGGCGGTGGTGGTGGTGGTGGTGGCGGCAGTGGTGGTTATAATCACTCCACTCAGTCCTATAGTCCTGGAGGCTACAGCAACAGCAACCAGCCCTCCAGCATGAGCTACAACCAGCAGTCATCCTTCTCTGGGTACAGCCAGCAGCAGCCTCCTTCTTCTTCAGGGTGAGACATCATCCATCAGACATCGTAATGATGTTGAATATTAAAAAATAAATAAATATGTGTATATAAGAAAAAACAAGAAACACAAGCATATAGCATGTTAAGTGATGTTACTGGTTTAGGTCTGTCTTCCAACATGCTGCAGTGTTGCTGGAGATGTTTTCTCTCAAGTGCTTTTGTTCTTTAACATTTCTCTTCATCAGCTACGACGGCAGCTCGCAGGCTCCGGGCTACAACCAGCCACAGAGCGGTGGACAGAGTGGAGGTGGTTACAGCAGCAGTGGAGGTCAGACTGGTGGCTATGGGGGCAGTGGGAGCCACCAACAACCATCCCAACACGGAGGAGGTCACTACAACCAGCCTCCAAGCTATAGCTCCCCGCCTCCACAGAGCTACAGTCAGCAGAGCCAGTATGGTCAAGGTGGAGGTGAGGCATAGATTACACACACAGTTCTCTAGAGCGACAAACATCCTGTGCTATTATTATAGTGTTTGTTTTTATTACACAGTGTTTCCTTTGAGAGGTTGTCTGTTGAGGTCTGAATGTCTCAAAACTCTCTCAGGATACGGAGATGAAAGCCCGCCGATGAGCGGAGGAGGAGGTGGTGGAGGGTACGGTGGTCCTGATGGAGGTTACGGTCAGGATGGGCGCGGCGGCAGGGGCCGTGGGGGTGGATTTGGAGGTCGCGGTGGCGGCGGATACGATCGCGGTTTTGACCGAGGTGGCCGAGGTGGACCAAGAGGAAGAGGTGGCATGGGGTAAGTGTTTAAATCATCCACCCTCCGTGTTATCAAGGGCTCTGAATCAGTAACCAACTCCAGGGAGTCCATCGGTCCTGCTGAGCAGTTATTAACGGTTATGTTATGTTTGTTTTAACGTCAGCGCTATAATTGGGGTTTTGTCTTAGCCTACTGTTTATCCAACAACCTAAAGGAGACACGCTAACAGTGGCTTAACACAAACATGAACTGTATGCTAACAGCTGACTGTGAGAACAGTTTAAATGAATGAAAAGAACTTACCCAAAAATTCTGGTCAAACTGTGGTAAGTTGTTGAGTTATGAGCAGCACATGAAACACTTACTGCGAAAACTGCATCCTGTCTGATCATGGCCTCGAGGTTTATCTGTGTTTCACAGCTCCTCCTTGATTAAACTGAGGAAAATAATAATTCTAATAATGATAAATATGTGAATGAAGAGTGAGAGACGTAACCTAATCTAATGTGACACAGATCAGGACTTAGTTTTGGTGATATGGTATCCATGTGTCCACCTTTAGTGCCGTCACAAATCTGTGGCTGGATGCTGTGGCTGGGCACAATGTCAATATTATTATGATCTAATATATACCATGTAACGAGATAGTAAAAGAGAGTTAAACTTATTTGTATAGCACCAAACTGATCTGTCTTTAGCTACCTTCTTAAAGAAGTGCAGGCAGAGCAGTCCACAGTTTTGGTGCTACGACCTCAAAAGCTCGACCCCCACAGGTCTTAAGGTGGAGACAGACTGCAAATTTAGCACACTTGACCTGAGAGAGTGAGCTGATGAGTATGGGTGAGGTAGTTCAGTCACATGCAGGAGCCAGACTGTGCAATGCTCTGTGAGTAAGTGTGAGAATTTAACACAAATATAATGCAAAGTGTAAAAGAACTTTAAAGTGATGTTCGCGCATCAGCAAACCTCTTCATGTGTGTGAAGCAGAACCTTCGGTGAAATGACACAATACAATCATATTATCATGATATTCTACCACTGTAATACAATTAAATTACTGCCCAGCCTACTCGATGCAACGCATTAAACTTCTGGAAAAACATCTTGAAGGTTTCATCTCTGATGATTGATCATGAAGCATGAAATGAGCAGAGCTCACAAAAGGAAACTGGGCATGTTCCAAACATGGCTGCCTGGGTCCAAACACAACATCAGGATCGTGTTTGAACCCGTAACCTGATCGTATCATATAGGTGTTTAGAGTCTGCTGTGTTGGGCTCATTAGTTAAGGTATACCATAAACCATTTCCTTAAAGTATAGATTATTATTATTATATCCACCAAAAGTAAAAGGGCACTTGTGTGACTAATATGAAGTTTTAAAATGGATCATTGGAAGAAAGTGCTACAACGTAAATCAGACCAGTTTGCTTTAATCTCCACGTGACCTCACCATCGGTCATGTGAGGATTGTTTCCTCTTCTTTACATACAACAGAAGGTTTCATGTAACTTGCAGGTACACTGTGGTTAAACGTCAGCAGCAAAGATACAAAGCGTTTAATAGTAATCACCATCTTTACAGGCAGATCAGCAAAGAGACTAACAAACACTATTTAAACTGAAATGCATCATATAACCACATGATGGTGGTATTTCATGGTGATTTGGCTGTGTACGGTGCACGGCGGTGTTGCTACAGTTATTTCCATCGCAAGGCTGTATTATATTTGTCCTGTTAGTGTCTTTTTGCCTTTTTACTTTATTATAAACACATAAATCTTGTGCACAGCAGACAGCGACGAGCTAGCTGCTATCATGCTCAAACAAACTTTTATTCCATCGTAACTACATAAAATACGGTACGAGCACACTCAGACTGGTTATAAACAAGAGCAATGCTACAATATGAAAAAAGAAAAGTAGACCTGCAGCCTTGAACACAGGCTGAGGATGAATTTGTGGTGACAGTTTGTGTGTAGTTCAGTTTATTGCAACACAGTGTGCCATTCACAAACATAACGCTTCAGTCAACCTGAACACACTGTGCAGACTTAACGAAGACAGATGAATAAAGTAAAGACAGATTATAAGCAGTGCAGTCACACAGAACACAGATTTAACCGTCATGAAGTGAGTAAAGCTTTGAAGCAGACGCTGGTAAGTTGATGATTTTGTTTTTCTTATAGATTTTTTTTATCTCATGCACTTTGTTTCAACTTCATGATGTTGGTGATGAAATCAGACTAATTGGTTTGCCATTTCATTGTATGTTTTCTCATCCATTATGGACTATATTCAAATCTCCTTCCCCACGACTGAGATATTTGAAGGTCAGTCCCCAGTGTGTCATCATAGTATCCTTTAAGCAGGCGGATGGTGCTGAGCACTAATCAGCTGATATCTTCCTGTGATGCTCAACAAAAGCCTTGTTAAATTATTAAATGATACATTTCTATCTTTTGTCTATTTTTAGTTATCTTGGTTTAAGATTTGAGAATGGAGGAACACAGTGTGTGCAAAAAAGTGACTGGTGCTTGTGTTAACCACACCTTCATTACTAGATGTGATATGTTGGTATAATGAAGAGTCTGTAATATTTAAAAGAACACAAACTAAGAAAATATTTAAACTAAAGGCAGCAGGGCTGTCACTGCTGATTCGTAATTCAACCTTTCGTTTATTTACTTAACAAAGCTAGTAGAGAAAAGTCTTCCTGAGTGAACAATCGTGACACCACAGCATCTGAGATACCGTATGAGGAGTGAACAAAGACGAGGCCGATGAGTGGAGCAATGTCAGAAAAGTGACAGCCCTAAAAGGCAGAAGTATAAGAGAGTCAGTGTGTGGGCGCTCTGTAAAGTCTAAAGCCAGTGTGTGGTGATTTTTCCTCCTCACGGCGTCTTTCTGTCTGAAAAAACTCTCCAAAACTGTCGACTGTGGCCTTGACTCTGCCCACACACTAACACGCCACAACACATCACCATCGCCTGCCTTCCTCACCTGTTACCACCACCTCCCCAACCAGCCCTTATAGATCACTGTGTCATACTCTGCTTTAATCAATCTTTGAATCTTCTCCTAGGCTTTTACCTTCTCTCCAGGCTGGCTTTCTGCTCTTAAGCCATCATTTGGGAAATAGCAAAATTGGGGAAATCTACAGACAGTTAATAGTCTTGTAGTTGGAGGAAAGAACAATTGAAAATATTTCTAATTTGAGAGAGGTCATGACAAAGCCTCAGTGAACACCTGTTTATGGATTTGCTGCAATTTGTGTAAAGAATAAAGGTTGTCTGAGACCTAAAAAATACCAAACATCCATCCAGGGGTCAAAGGTGTTAATGTTTGGGTTGGTTAATTGACACAAAATCAAGTTATATGATGAAATAAAATGGGTGCATTCAAGTCACTTATAGACTTGGTAGGAAATAAAGGTAAAATGACAAATTTCAGCTGCTTGTGAACATAAAGACAAGGTCTTTAAAGTGGCCTCTTGTCCTCATGGTATATTCAAGAGAGTCTGAACAAGATTGAGGAGGGGTTCAGTAGGACAAGTGCCAAACGAAGAGGGGTGGGTTCAATTGAGAGACTGTGGGACTGAAGGTTACCCACAACCCATTGAGAGAAATCGCTGTCAGCACCAGCCTTCAATGCGTGTCGTTTCTCTCTTCCTCCTCATCAGAATGGGCGATCGTGGAGGATTCAATAAGTTTGGTGGTAAGTGACAAAAAAACACTTGACAAAAAGGTTTAAAGAGTCGAAGCTAAACGGAGGAGAGAGAGAGAGAGAGAGCAGTGTACGTGTAGCATGAAGCGACATTTCAGTGTTTGTCCCGATTATTACAGAGGAGTGTAAACACAACATGAATATGACAGGAAAGGTCACATTTATTTATGCTACGCAAGGTAGAATGTGATGCATAATGTTTCCATAACACGGCCTCACAGGCAAGAACCCTCAGCGTGCCTTATTAATAACCATCTCATGCACTCAAAGTGTACTCTTACTCAGTGACTCCATGTCCAGCAGAGGGAGTGAACTGGCACATTTTGGCTCTTCCACTAATCCGTTTCTCATCTTTGGTGTTGGAATTTGATGGATGCTGTTCAGAGCTTTTGTTTGGTCTGTTATGAGTCATAAAACCTGCAGCGTGCGATGCATTAGAGTCAAACTCAACAAAAGAAATGAGATAAGAAAGGTACGGTATGACACGATGATTCAGATTTTGCAGGTTGTGTGTCACACATGTATGGATGACATTTATGTTCTTAAGATGGAAAAAGGGGCAGTTTTGTTCTTTAACCAGCATTGCTGTAAAACCTGTACGGGAGGTTTCTGCTCTGCTGATCAGATCTGAGTTGAATAGTAAAAACTGGTTTGATTGCACAACTGTGAACTTTGAATTTATCAAGTAGTGGTAACTTGATAAGGTACACTTTGTGCTGTAAATAGAAGGAACATTTGTAGTTTTTCAAC
This sequence comes from Argyrosomus regius, assembly GCA_946959425.1. NCBI lineage: Eukaryota > Metazoa > Chordata > Actinopteri > Sciaenidae > Argyrosomus > Argyrosomus regius. The sequence goes on along the minus strand of OX336897.1, from coordinate 1,366,131 downwards.
AATGTGGAAATCTATTTGGAACAATAGACCAGCTGGTATCACAGTTCAGATCACATGACTCCCTCTATTGTATTTATAGTAAATCACATACAAGGTTAACTACACATGTGATTGAATTAGTATCAGTTTTCTGTGGAAGTTGGCACTGACGTTTTTTGAACATACAAACATAAACTCATTCAAAGGTTTGATTTGGTACAATATGTGTAGTGAATAATAATTAGACTCAAACTAAATCTGTAATGTGTGTGTGTTGGCTCTGTGTGTAGGTGGTACTGGTCCTGCACCCTCTGGTCTATATGTAGGTGGGAAAGGTGCAAAGGTGGGAGTGTAGCTGTCACAGTCTCTACGTCGGGCTTTATGGTTCTGAGCAGAACAGTTCCCAGACCAGCTGGAGCTGCCTCCACTGCTTTCCACTGTCTTTATACCTCTGGAGAGACTCTGATTACTTCATGTGATCTTCCTTTAAATAAAAATATAAACATCAGAAAACATTAATAATGAAAAGCTTCAACAGAACACAGAAATATGGACATGCTGCTTCAAAAAAAAGAATTGTCTAGAGTTTGTTGTTAAAGCATTTATTCAAATGATGTGGAAAGGTGCCGTTATGACTGCTGATGGATAAAGGAATTAATAATACAATAATACAGTAACATTTACACAATAAATAAGAAAACTGTTTTAATCTTTTATAATATCAAGTACAGTTAATTTATCACTCGAGTGAAAGTGAGACTTGAAATCTGAGTGACCTGTTGCCAGCTAGCCGTACACATCAGTCTGCTGTCATGGCAGTGTCAAAGCTTTTCACACCCTGACAATAATGATGAGTCATTCAACAGTTGTGCCGAGGTTAGTGCTGCCAGTCAGTTTACTGAGGATCATCAGTTTGATCAACTGATATCTGTGAAAATGGGTTTGTCTTGCTTCACAGTCACTTCTCACCTGATTCATTACCTCAGCGGTTCAACTAGGGTCGATGTGAGAGGTTGTCTTTGGCTTCTGGTGACAGTAAGATCAGTTAAAGAAGGGACTTTTCACACTGTTCCAGAAACTCAAATCGAGCTGTCATTGACACAGAATGCAGCCCACCTTCCAAACGGTGACAGGACTTCATTAAAATATGTGCAAGATGTTTCAGTCAACCTCTGAAATCTTCCGCTTTGGAAGTTGGTTTTACAAACGGGTTGTGTGTGCAGATCTGTTATGCTGAGAACAAAACACCGTGGAGCGCTCAGAAACACGGTGTTCCTCTTTCCACAAATCCCTCGTTAATCTGTGTGAAAACCAAAGCACACAAAGGAAGGACGGAGTGAATGACACAGCTTACCGTGTCAGCTGAAGGTGTTTATACTCAAAAAAAAAAAAGGATTGTGTTTCACTGTTGGACTTGGTTCCATTGATTGATTAATGTTTGTGTGAAGGGAAATGATAGAAAGAAATACATCAACACAAAGTGCCGTAGAGTTCTACATGTCAGTGTTTACCTGTTGGACCAAAAAACAATCCAGTCCACAGACGTGGTAAACTGCGACACGCACGGTGGTTACTCTGATGCACAACATGTACGTCAACAATGTGGGCATTCTTGTTTCGTACTTGTTTGTGAGGTGTAAAAGATGTCAGTGACTCATTGTCCTCAGTGATGAAAGAAGTGATGACATAATGACAAATATCTAGGCTTTGCCATATTTCCTCATTCAGAGTGACTAGAATCTTAATACTGGTCGAGTCCTGGTTGGAACAAGGAGAGAAAATAAAGAGTTTACAGTCTGTGTGTGAGGTGTGTGTGTGTGCTTTATCTTCTCTTCTTTTCAACAACTCATTTCTGTTTTTTTTGTCTTCCTAAGGACCAAGAGAGCCGGGACATGGAGGACCTGGCTTCAGTGAGTTTTATGTTTACGGTCTCAACAACTTCACAGCTGTTCCCTCCCCGACATTAGACATTTCACCTCCAAACTCTGTTGAAGTTATCTAGTATAATAAATCACACTTTGTTTAGGCTTTAATGAACATTCATTGATATTTGGATATTAGCTGGTGAAGAAAGTGAATATTTATCTGCTTAAGCTGAAACCAGAGCTTAAAGACGGCGTATGTTAGAATGAATTCATCAGGAGGACTCAGCTAATATCATGATCATGCTGTTTTAGGCCTGGATGTGTACAGTAAATAGATGATTGCTTGCTCATCATAGCAACTGTAAAAAGTGATGATAATTCAGGTGTTGTATTTTCAGCTAGTTGAACTTCAACCAGTTGCCAAAACAGTTTTAATACTGAGTTAATTAGTTTTGTTTAAGTGCCTGTCAGTTGTTGTAGGTGTTCAGTGTTAACCACTCGTTACTTTCTTAACATCTCTTCCTGTTTCCTCCAACAGTGCAAGACCAGGATAACTCTGATAATAACACCATCTTCGTGCAAGGCCTGGGAGAAGACTACACTGTTGAATCAGTGGCAGACTTCTTTAAGCAGATTGGGATCATTAAGGTAGTTTCCAGTGCTTCCTTCATGTGTCACCAATCACTGCCCGTATTTAAGTGTATTCATGTATGTGTTGTATTACCATTTGATGTTGAATTAATTACTAATTCAGAGTTTGAGACACTAATTAGTTACATTTGAACTTTTTGTTTGGACGTTTGAATCGGATCAAATTTAGCTTCAAAACTTTACAAGTTCAAGTACAAATTCAGATTTTCCCTGCAGACCTCTGGGCTCAAACATCTGCTGCACATTTTGGATCATCAAGTGTGATCATGTGACCTCGTTCAATCACTGCATCCTCTCAGGTCAACAAGAAGACCGGCCTGCCCATGATCAACCTCTACACAGACAGAGAGACGGGGAAGCTGAAGGGGGAGGCCACGGTTTCCTTCGATGACCCTCCCTCAGCTAAAGCTGCCATCGACTGGTTTGATGGTGAGTTCTTGGTTAAAGGACGACAGCGTGGCACAGACTGAGTGTGGGGACGGACAGCAGAGGAGTGGAGGGGTGGTTTGAAGTTCTGAGGCTTTGTATCTTTGTTCTTTTTTCATGCTTCATTTTGTGATTCAAAGCACATTCATCACTTCACTTCTTACAGCCTTTGATTCCTGTGTTTCCCCGACAGGTAAAGATTTCAATGGAAATCCTATCAAGGTGTCTTTTGCCACCCGCAGGGCTGACTTTGGAGGCCGAGGTGGTATGAGGGGAGGTCGAGGACGAGGAGGTGAGCCTGGTTTTTAAACTTCAGTTTAAGTTTATGAAGACAGCAGTGTGAGATGTTTCCTGTTAAGATTGTTAATTAAGATTAAAGATTCATTCTTGATGTTGTAGTCGCTCAAATATTTCTTTTCATCATCCATGTTGGCTTGAATTCCTGATTTTTGATGAACTTTTAAATGTTCTCCGCCTGACTGGCCTTTGCTCCGTGCAGGGCCGATGGGTCGTGGTGGGTTTGGAGGGGGTCGAGGTGGAGGCTTCCCAGGAAGCAATGGGGGCGGTGGAGGAGGAGGTGGAGGCGGCCAACAGAGAGCGGGAGACTGGAAGTGTTCAAACCCGTGAGCCAGACATTTGCACACACTGTACTGTGTTTATAGTTCATAATCCATAGAAACTCTGTAAGCTTTGATATAATAGAACACATGTACAGACAGATCTCAGTTATTCTGCAGCGAAAACATTCAACATATTCTATATTGAGAGAGAGAGAGAGATTTTTTATTTTAAGATCATTCATTCATTATTGATTATTGTCCTTTCTGCATGTTTCTCTTCAGTAACTGTGGCAACCTGAACTTCTCGTGGCGTAACGAGTGTAACCAGTGCAAGGCCCCTAAACCTGAGGATGCTGGTGGGATGCCTCCAATGGAAAGAGGTCAGACAGCTTTTATGTGATCTTCCATCTGACGAGGGCAAAAAAGTCGTGAGAGGAAGATAATGATAATTCTGTTTTTATTTGTCTTCTGTGTATCTTTCTGTCTAGTTGTTCATTTCTTACCCCGGGGTCAAATGTAGTTAAAGTGAGAGTGACAGCTTTCTCTCAGAGGTTTACAAATTTCCACCAAATTGCTTGTTGCCATCAGGAGGTTACGGAGGAGAGCGCAGAGGAGGGTTTGACCGGGGCGGCTTCAGGGGCCGAGGCGGCGACCGCGGGGGCTTCAGAGGGGGCCGAGGAGGGGACCGGGGAGGATACGGCCCTGGAAAGATGGACGCAAGGTGAGATACACTCAAGCAAACAGCACTCTGTTTGAATACTTTAACATAGTATTAAATATGGTATTTAAAATGACAAACATTACAAGCATGAAGGTGACAAATATCTGCTGAGAGCAATATCATATTTCCAAACAGTAATTAAGTAAATCAGTAACTCAGTGATGTTGAGTACAGCGTTAATAATAAAGAGGTGAGGTGCCGGCCAATCCTCTGCCACAGGAATAAAAGTAAAGTAGTCCTTCAACATAGTCGGCCCTCTTCAAACTTTCCACCTTTGAGTCTCAATGGCAGGCTTTCACCTCCCCATTCTATATGCAAACAAACGTGGACATAATATTCTATATTCTTTGATCTCTGATGGCCGCCAGAAAAACTGATTTCCATACGCAAAGTTTCAGGTCATTGCCTGTGGAGGTTTGAGCATGAAAGTCACCCTTTTGTATTCACACTGCACGTGTGAAATGATAGAAAGTATTAAGGAGGTAGTACGGACGAGCATGGAGTTCATCTTTGGAGGAATTCGCTCTGGGAAATTACGCCGCTGACAAACAGTAATTCTACTCGAGAGCCGTTAGCTGTTTGTCACCATCCAGCTCCTCCGTCAGAGTTTAATCTGCTCCACAACACCGACCATTACGAGACTGGAGACCATAAAGTGTGAACTTATTGTCCCATTTACAGCTCTTCAAATAATCTAATCCTGTATTGATCCCACAGAGGAGAAATGTCAGTGTTTCAACAGCACAGATAGATAAATAAATAAAATAAATCATTAAAGACCCACAACATAAATGGTTTGAATACTTCTTACAGGTTGAGGTCATGTCCCATGTTTACTCTGTTTATCAGCATATCATTTGTTTAAAACCATTACTGTTCAAACACACACACACCTGTTTGTTCTGTGGACGTTGCTATATGGTTGGATGTTGACGATGTGTGTTTCCAGGGGCGACCGCAGACAGGAGCGCCGAGGCCGTCCCTACTGAAGGACAAACGTCAAAGACCAGTGTGTGTGTACCCTCGTCCATAACGGGCTCGGCCCACACCTTTCACCTTTTCTATAACTCTGCAAACTTCGGTCTCTTTGGTGTGAAGAAAAATGTGACCATCCCTGTTTTTTTTTGTTTGCTCTTGTTCAGTTTGTTCACGTCCATCCACAGTCCGTCTGCTCAGCGGGGCCTCATTTAGAAAAACTACCCGAGTCTGAGTCCTTAAGATTGTGTTATTTTACTCATCTGCACCATCACACACACACGAGCGGTGTTTCCAACACGTCCAGCAGTATTTTCTCATTTCCACCACATGTAATGCTCCCAGAGTGTAATCTCACTGTGGTGAATATGAACAGCTGTGTTAGTTCTTCAGTTCACTTCCAGCTCTGCACTGTGACATTTTTATCAATGAACCTGAATAGAAATTTCTCTGGTTTTAAATATTTTCACTAAAATTTCTCAAATGAGGCCTCATGTCTCTGCAGATGTGTTGAATGTTTCTGTTAGTGTATTTATTATTTATGACTTGTTTTTGTATTGTGCATGTGCTGGTTTTTAAATGAAAGTGTTGATAAAAACAAACCATGCGTCTGTGGTTCTTGTTGATTTACATTTCAGAGGATATGATTTGTCATCTACAGAAGATTTGAAAAAAAATGAGAGCAGCATTATGTATGAATCATGATTTGTTGCAGCCAGCTGATATTACTTACTAGTCCTGATATTACTTCCTGATCTACAGAGGGGAAACCCAGAAAACATAAAATATGATCCAGTTTCACCATAAATCAGTGAAATAGTTGGTGGTGTGTGACCTAGCGTCAGAACGGCTGTATGAATATCAGAGTCACGATTCACCTGAGTGCAAGTCAGTGTAGCATCAAAATGATTTAAAATGTGTTATTTTAAGGTGGAACAGTAACGTGGACACAGGTGCAGCGTGACGGATGATTGCAAAGACACTTTGAGTGTCTTTATCTTTGTTTTCACTTCGAGGTTTAGTAACTCGGGGATTTAAAAACCTGTCTGATGACTCGGGTTGTTTCTATTGTACAATAGCTACAATAGTGCTGTGTCGTCAGGTGTCAGCAGTTAACGAGTCGACATTTTTCAGATGATGGAGAGTCAAAGGTTATTTAAAGAATCCTAAATCAAGAAGTTATTTATAGAAGTATAATGTAGAAATAAAATCTTGCTGATTGTGTCAGATCACTGCAGTTTGTTCACTCAACAGTTCAGAGTTTAAGATCCAATCCAAGTCGTGTGGAAACGCTGAATCACCTCAAAATTCTCAAATGGTCCAGGCCAGTACTGCATTGTTTCACTTTTTTACCTTTATTATATTAATGTTGGATCTTTAAGCAGGTCACTGTCCAGGTGAACATCCTCTCCTTGTACCTTGTTGATTAATCAGTCATAATAAAAGTAACTTGTTATTATTCATTTATTTTAGTGGAATCATGTAACAAAACTAGATGGTGATGGTGGAGAAAAGGAGAGACCGCATATCATTATCATCATTATATACAATATAGTAGTTCAGTCACTATTACTTGATGATAATAATTATCATATTTAAAATAAGTGCAGAGAATAAAAGTAATAGCAGTTCTATGTAATATGTAATTATACAAAAGAAACACTGTAAATGTATATGAAGCCTTCCTCTACTCAAAGTACTCTTACACACTGTGACCTGGTAAGGATGAGCAGTGTCAGAAAATGTCCATCAGGTTTGTGTTGAGCTTGGGATGAACTAAAAGGTCAGATAGCTCAGAAATGTTGAACGACGGGCTCGTCAAACATGTTATGATCATCTGGCACTGGCACAGTTTTTTTCTTCTCACCACTGTTTGATTTGTAATTAACCTGTTTATTTAATCACCACTCCTGTTGAAACTTGGCACCATGATGAAGTTCCCATTTCATATCTAAGAATGTTTATTTTAATTATCAGTTAAACTGATAATTATTTTCTAGATTAATTGTTTGGATCCCGTAAAACCATTTGAAGTTCTTTGATGGTCCAGTGTGTAAGATTTACGAGTATCTGTTGGCAGGAAATTCAGTATAAAAATTCTTAGTATGTTTCCATTAGTGTACAATCACGTCAACACAGGAGTCGTGTGTTTTCATTGTCTTAAAATGAGCCCTTTATAGCTACAGTGAGAGCGGGTCCTCTTCCATGAAGTCCGCCATGTTGAACCACCATTTTTCTACAGTAGCCCAGAACAGACAAACCAAACACTGACCTAGATATGGACCTTTGCTTTTTATGTGAATTTCACAGCCAGAGTTTTTATTACATGCTTAGAAGGAAAACGGGTATTCATTTGGTTGCAATCTGCAAATTTACCGCTAGGTGCCACTAAATCCTACACACTGGACCTTTAAGTGTTACCCCGAAGAAGAACATGTCATAATTCCACATTAGTCAACATGATAGGTTTCGGACAGTCAGAGTTTTGAAGGCTGATTTTTATTCATTTGACTGAATCATTGACACCAACATTTTGACATCTCTTTTGGAGCTGCAGTTCTTTTAATGACCACTAGAAGCTGGATCCAAAAGGAAAGAGAAAGTACTTTGGTTCAAGGTATCAGTGCGTTTCATTTGGCGTCATATCACCTTTACCTTCTATAACTTCTGGAGAAACACAGGAAACGTCAGAGAGTGAGGAAGGGAGTCTGTGAACATTACTTACAAACAACGGTGGTGGTTTAACGATGAAGACAACAACTCCCATGATCCCACGCTACATGTTCTTGGTACCATATGGTGTTTTTTTTCTGGCAGCACAAATCTGCCAGAAAAAAATAGCATAGCTGCATATAGGCTTATTATTACAGGAATTACATAGTAGAGCTGTCAAACTGATAAGCAACCAACTAAATGTGAGATTTTCATCACGATAGTTTCCATAGAAAATACCATTGTGGTTGGCGTGGTTGTTGGAGCCCGTCATGCATCAGCCATGATTATCTGTAACGATTATTATCTATTTCTGGTCCTGGCAGTTCTCAGCAATGAGCTTCACCTCATGATTTACCTCTTCTTGTTGAAGGCAAGACATTTCCTATGTTCATATCGGAAAACATCTGTGATATGTGGAAGATAAATTGAGTTTTGCATCAGCTGTTCTTGATGACCAGAAGCAGGAAAAGCACCCAGATGATTTTTTCAGAGTTTCTGTCTGCTGATGCTTTTTACTGTCACGTCACTCTGATTAATTAGCAGCAAAGTAACTCCCATCTTAATTGATCTTAAGTGACATTCAGTGGTATTCAGTAACTCTCTTCTAGTCATGAATCTCCAAGAAAAGACCAAAACCTGATCCATCTGCAAAGTTGGAGCAGGTTCAGTCTGCTACACTTTGTGTGACACACCCTTCGTAGTCTTTGGCTCTTAAACTGGGATTCAGCTTTATATTCATTTTACATTTTAATGCTTAGCAGAGCTTGGACGCAGATTGTCACCAGATTTAACTGACACAAATCTGCTCAGAGAGCCTTGAACCTGCAGATTATTGTAAAAGTAGCTCAGGTAAAGATTTTAAATGTTTTTTTTTTTGTGTGGCTGAAGATGAGTTAAAAAGAAAAATAAAGCTCAGGGGACTTCTGGTCTTTTGTTTTATTAGTATAAATTCAGTTAAATGCAAAACCATGTTACAATAATTCAAAATGACAAAGCAGACATGAATCCAGGACGACGGCACCGATCACTGAGCCGTCACTTCACCGCAATTAAACAGAATCACTTCCTTGGAAATCCAATTTTGACAGTTACTACTACAGTAATTAATATCATGATGCTGCCATTGTGTCACTGATGTTCTGGCACCACTGAAACGATTAGTCATGTTGAGTCGAACTGTAGAACATTAATCAGCAGCTTTCGAACACAATTACTGGTCAATAAAACAGAACATGTGAAAACATTACCTCATGCTTTGCAAATGATTTATCAGGTAAATAACTGCCTGTTGTAAAAAATAACATTAGATTTCAAATATAACCGTTTGCTGAGCCACTGCTGTAAAAACTGTTCTATGTGGCTACGTGGACATGTTGACACCATGTGAAAGAAAAAACGATGAACTAGTTTTATTCATAGTCTTTTAGCCAAGTTACATTCATGGTCCCCAGAGGATGGATCCTGACTTTAATAACCAAATACCTGCAGAACTAATGACATTCCCATCAGCCTCAGCTGTACTGCTAACATGCCAAACTAAGGTGGTGCGCATGATAAACGTTATACCTGCTAACCATTAGCATTCAGCTTTGTCATTGTGAGCATATTAGCATTTAGCTCAGTCCAGCCTCACAGCCTACATATACATAAACATATTCATATTATCACATACACTCAAGTTGTTGGTTTACACACAGATAAAACTAATGCAGTCCAACACAGCAGACTGACTGCATGTCTGCTTTGTGTGATTTTGTGGCACACGTCGGGCCTCGAGTTACTGTTGAGGTGCAGTTCTCGGAAAATGCTCTGCTTATTTACTGCTCTATCTTTGTTTGTTTGTTTATGATACACCGTCTCACTGGTTCATCCGGCTTCAGATTTTCTTTCTTATTTCCTTGAAGTCATTTCCCATTAATGTGTGGAGTTTTCCAAAATGACTCTGCACTTCTGCATAGCTGCATACCTCTGGCTGTGCAGCATGGCTGGCTGTGAAGTGGACTGTTTGCAGTTTCAAACTGGACGATCCAGTTTGCTTTCAGGTGTTTAATGTCAGGTTTGTGCCTGGAAAAAAAAACAACAACCCACATCCCTATAATCCTCTTAACCATTATGTTATGTTATGTGTGTATTTATACAATAGAATAGAATAGAGTACCCGAGAGGACTTTTAAACTTTAAACTCAAACTTTATTTATTTATATAGCACCTTTCATGCAGAACATGCAGCCCAAAGTGCTTCACAGAGCAAGAATAAAACAAAGAAAGAGTCAATTCTTTGATTCTTTGTATTCGTATTTCTTTGTGGAGGTTGTTGGCATGACCAGGAGTCCAGCTGTCGAGGATCTGAGGGGCCTGCTTGGTTCATATCTCGTAGTGTGTCTAAAAGATAGGTCGGTGCCAGGCCATTCAGTGATTTAAAAACCAATAAGAGAATCTTAAAAGAGTCTTGAAGTGCAGCTGTACTATTACATTTAAAAAGCATTATCCCACTTGGAAGTGTTTTTATTGTCCTTGAATTTAATTGTCATTGATTTAATGCGAATTTTTTGACACTGATCAACAGAACTTGAATGTTCTCTACAGAGTGAATGTAATAAATTAAATTAAATTAATATTGCATAGAAATTGTGATTTGTTGCGGCCAGTTTCAGAGTGTAATATCACGATAACCTGCCCCGGGCCTGATAACCTCCTCTTCTTAACTGAGCTAACAAACTGAGCTAACATTAGCTAACAGCAGCTACAGTTGTCAGCAGTTTACGTCACTGTCCATCAGGAAACTCTGTAAATCACAGAGAGTTGAGGCGGAGCAGCCAGAGGACATCAGAGGACATTTTCTCCATAAAATATGATCCAGTTTCACCAAAATCAGTGAAATAGTTGGTGGTGTGTGACTTAGTGCCGTAAAGCGTTACGTACTTCTCCCGACCCGGAGCCCAAAGTTACATAGTGTGAAAATCCACTTTGTCAGACGGGGTGAACACTTCGTCATGTGTCGACATATTTGCTATTTTTGGAGACTTCTGGGTTCAGTGTTTAAAACAAAGATGTGAACCTTTCAGCTGAGAGAGACACTCGGCACGCAGAGATTACTGTATGTAAACTGTGACGTTCGGCCTTTATGCTGATTTTTCTGGTTCCTCCAGTTACAAAACAATCAGTATCTGGTGAAAGAGTTCATTTGTTCAGATGCAGTTTGACTAGTTAATTCCTGAGCAGGCAGCAGACCTGTTATCAGACACTCCTCTGTGTCTCCGTCCGGCTGTCAGTGCAGACTGATGAGAGGTCAAAGGTGAAGCTTCATTCAGCTGCTCTGCGTCACCTGTGGGAAGACATCTGTTGTGTATATTTCCTTCAAAAACTTCACAATGAGTCATGTGGAAGAAATATCATCATGTGTCATGATGAGAAACTTCCGTGTACAGGAGTTTTTCTCAGCTGATCATTGTTGAATGTATCAGCCTGTTTTCTCGTTTACAAACCTGAAAAACTTGATTTGAAAATAAAGAAGTATTCTTGAGTTTTGTAAATCAGACTGAAGCCACATTTGGAGCTGCTTTGAAGTTACAATCAGATGTCTACAGACACGTCTCAGTCTGGACTCCTAAATCTGAGTCACTTGAACTGCGACAGCGTCAAATGCTGCTAGCTGCTGAGTGGTATGGAGAATAAAAGTCTGTGGACACACTGAATAAATATTAGACGAGGCTTCTGTACAGAAATACCTGATCCCGTGTTATAAAGCTACTTCATCCACATTCATAGATATTGGCGCCTACGTGGTTATCACAGCACCCATGCAGACGATTACTTGTAAACAAAAACAGAAATCTCTTCTGTGAAACGAGAAATTGTTCTAACTTTATCAGGAAATAATATCAGGAAAGTATCAGCAGAGAACAGTGTCACTGAGTGTTGCTCAAAGTCAGGAGGAAACGTGTGTGAATAAATATGTGTGATCCCTTGAACATTTTGCACTGAAGTAAACGTCCTCAGTTACTTCTCTCTTCTGATTTTGAGGCTTCAAGACACAAAAAATGCAAATGAATCTTCTTAAGTCTGCTCAATTTTCAGTTTGCCTGGAGGACCAAAAATGACGACGTCATACCTCTCTGCCAACACTCCGTTCATCCATTGACGATAAATCTAGAGTCAGATATTTTGACCATACTGGTCCAGTCAGGAATGTTTGTTTCTATGAGCCCTGTGATGAACTGGTGACCTGTCCAGGTTGTACCCGCCTCTCACCCAAAGTCAGCTGGGATTGTCTGCAGCCCACCGTGACCCTGATGATAGATGGATGGTTCAGTCAGGTACAAACTCAAATTATCACCTGTTACTCAAAGAAATTAATTTTCTATTCTATTTCTATTTTAGAGAAAAGATTAAAGCCAGTTTATGTCATTTAGAGGTGTAGCTGCTAATTGCAACCCCCTCCACTCGTCCTCTCGTTCCAAATGTGAAGGAGAAAATACTGTGGCTGTGAAATGTGTAAAAAACACTACATGGTCTATTTAGAGCCGGTGTTTAGTTTGTCTGTTCTGGGCTCCTGTAGAAAGACGTCTGTAGATCTGAAGTCACATTTTAAGGTAACAAAAACATAACAGGTAATAAAACAGTATGATGCTGCTTGTATTTAATAATCACTAAGAGTGAAATCTATGTGTTTAATATATATTGAAAGGGGGTGATTGACTTTTAGTGTTTTCTGTATTTGAATACTTTGTTATTACTTCTTCCATCACTGTGTAACTGAAATCAAAGATGTTGAAGGAGGAAATCAGTCTAAAATGTTCTTTCTAAAACACACGTGAGTTGTGACAGAAGAGCAAAAATACACCTGCAAGGCTTAAAAACAAACGCTGCCTTGCAGGAGGTCAGACATTCACAGACGTGTCAAATTGTGGTCAGGTGAGATCTGCCTCACGGCGGTCAGTTTGTTACAGCCTTCCTCCTCGTTCATGTCTTCATGTTTCTATTTTAAAATGAGAATACAATAAATAAACACGAGCATTGAAGCATTAACTTCACTGTCTGAATGCCTCTAATGGTTTAAACAGAAGTGTTGATGTTTACTTAAAGGTCGAGTGTGATAGATTTATTAGATTAGATTTATTTCTTTTGTCTTTAATCACCTGAAAAAATAATCTCTATGTTGTCAGACTTTTATATCTACAGACACTGTGAGTCCGCCATGTTTGTACAGTAGCCCAGAACAGACAAACTAAACACTCTAAACAGAGACTTATTTATTTTTTGTGCATTTTGCAGCCACCGTAGGGTGGAATGTAGGGTGACATGAGGGGGCTGCAACCTGCAACTACACCACTAAATCCTACACAGTGGACCTTTAAGTACAAGTACAGTAATGTAATCTTCTATGTGTAATCCTCATGATACAGACAAACAGTATATACAGTTAGATAGTTTAGTCCAGTGGTTCCCAACCTAGAGTTTGTGCCCCTCCAAAGGGTCGCTGGATAAATCTGAGGGGTCCTGAGACGATTAACGTGACAGGAAAGAAGCAAAAACAAAGTTTTGATCAAGAGGACTCTGCAGTTCGTCTTGTCGTCCACTCGCACGTCTGTACGATCTGTTAAAACAAGTTCAAATAACTCTTTGTTCACTTTTGGACACAAACAGTGGCCTTCTGGGTAAAAGTCCTGTGTTTGACCTGACCACCTCCCTCACTCTTTATACTGCGTCACTCTTTCTCTATGACACACCATCCTTGCACAGTTTCAATCAGTATGCATATAAGTTGCTGCGATGACATGCAAAACTGTTTACATCATTTATTTGTTGAGAGCAGGCTGCTTTGGACCTCAGGCAGTTATTTAAATGAAACCATGTGAGACATTTGGAAGAGAAATGTGTCTGAAACGTGACAACAGGTCGCAGTGTGGAATACATGTAAAACATTTCCCTGAGTGTAATCCAAGTGGAGGAGAAAAGTAGCATTAAATGGAATTACTCAAAATGACACTGATACGAGCAGCACCGGAGGCAGTACTTGAGTACTTAGCTTAGAGACATGACATGTTTGATGAGGTGAAGCAGGTGAGCTGTTGGGTGTGTCTTTGGACAGGTAACATTGTTTGTCAGACAGGTAGATAGGTGTGTTTGTGTTGGAGAGAGAGACAGAGATAGGACGAGAGACGGAGAGGGAGGGGAGAAGAAGGTTATTTATGTCGATGCAGAGTCGACGTATGGACTTCCAGTTATGACTCTCTACAAGGTGATCTGTGTGGCCACGCTGCTGACTCTCCTGACACAAGGTAAGGTCACTCACCTGAACCAATCCTGTTTGAGGTCTACAGACTGCTGCATGAGAAGCAAATCACTAAGAGGAAGTAGCTTAACTAAAGGTTTAGTTCAGAGTGGTTGTTGCACAATAAGAGAAGATGTATCGTGCAAATCATTCAAACTTCAACGAAGTCTAACAATAAAATAAGAAACCACAAATCATAACTTGAACATTGCACTGAATTCAGTTTGCACCTCTGTATGGAGGCTTAAAAGTGAAAGTCAAATGTTTTATATTTATAGCAGATAATGGAGTCAAATGAGTGCTTGTTTAACCTGTAATTATCTTTAGTCACTTTAAGATTCTAAGGTTAGAAATAAAACCTGACATGACGTCACACAGCCCGTCGAGTTTTTAAAGAAGTGAGTCAAGATTTAGTTTAATTTAGTCAAAAAAAACAACAACAACAACTTATAATTAAATAGTTTTTGTAATTTTTGAATGAATGAATGAATATAACTGCTTTCTCATTAAAAAACATTTCCAGAGCCTCATGTATTTAGTCTGCTGCATCGTTTCTGAAAATATAATCCTGAATTTAATCTGATTTTTAATTTGGTTTCACATGACAATAACGTATTTACGAAGCTGCTTTTATAACTCCGCTGTGACGGCTGAGATTTGTTCTACTGATCGACGTGAAACAGGCACATGCTTAAATAAATGTGAATTAGTTTTCAGTTGGTCCAGAGCTGAGATTTTTAGTGACTCATGTCATAAAAAATAGAAATTAAATAATTTTTTATTACTTATTCATTCAGTTGTGCTCAATTTGACAGTTAAAGGAGCTCAAAGACACCAAAACACTTCTCTTGGAGTTTTTCATCTTATTAGAAAGTATCATTTGTTTAAAACTAAATATTTTAACTCTAATGTATCGATTCTCAACGTATTGCGTATGTATTTATTAAGTAGAAATTAGTTACTGATATTTTAAGGGCTCTCTGGTTTGTAGACACGAACAAACGAGTGATTCTTTGCGGTCTGTCCGTGTCATGGGATTAAAGGTTTAAAGAGTTTTTTGTGAGAGTGTCAGTTATGAAATATTTGTGGCCATTTAAGGGGACTTTAGTTAAATAAGGTTTGTGGATAGATTAGACAGATGACAGCATCTTAACCTGTTTGAATGGATGTTTGACGTGGCTGTGCCAACATGGTGGAGTAATGTGTACATAAGGTGGGTTTCAGATTAACTTGAAGCCGCACCTTATTATGTCAAAAATGTATTCTGATTGCAAAATATTTACTGATCTGATCTGATGATTGAACACATGAAGGAGCGGAGTGAGGTCATCACAGACTGAATGTTGGACACATTGTGGAAAATAAGACAAACATGGAGATCATTGACAGTATATAATTAGTACACAGAGCTTCTGAGTCTGAGAAGAGAGGCCACTTCTTGAATGTCTTTCTAATGTCCAGCAGGGCGTGACATCATCACCATCGGCTGCAAAAATAAGTTTGATTGTACAGACTGTAATGGAAAAATGAGCCGACTTCCTCTGTCAAACTAGGAACAGATTTTACTGTTTCGCTGGAATACGAGAACGTTTGTGAGCAAACAGGAAGACATTTTTCCATGACTCCACCTTTCGTCCAAACATGGTCACTTCTGGCTCCAAAGAAAACAAAGATAGCAACGTCCATAACACCAAACTCAAGTCTTCAAAATATGTCCACAAACGAGTCACATCGACTTACACTTGATTAAAGTATGAAAATCTCAAATTTTAACCCATTGTGTTATTTCTTAAACAACAGCACACAGTTGTGTTCACAGTAGTTCTCCTCGTGACGGCCTGTAACTTCTGCTACTGCTTCTGTTTTTACAACCTCCATCAGTGAGTGGAGCAACAGCAGTACAGTGATGAGATGTCAGTCTGTCATCATCATACAGGAAGGAAGTCAACAACAAAAGGTTTTACGAGAAAAAGTATATTTATGGAATCTGAACACCTCCCACAGAAAGACTGCAAATGTATTGTATGTTTGTATAAATGATGACTCCACAAACATATTTATCACCTTATATGAATGTAAAACATGCAAAAATATAAACATAGGTTCAATATTGAATTAAAGGTCAATCTCAGACGAGAGACAAGCTAGCTAAAACACTGAACTTAGCTACAATTCAAAACATATTTAATCATGCACAGCAGGAGAGTTACCTGTAGAGAGACACCATGTGATTGGCTGAAATTAAATTACCTTTATATACAATGATGAATATTTTTGTATGTTGGAAAATATCTTAAATCCTTCTGTGCACATTCTCTCATAATGAGACTTATCTGATATTTTATGTTTCCGGCTAAACTGGTTCTTTGTTTTGTTTTTTATTTTATTTTTTGCCCCAAACTAAAATAAATGAGTCTGGACGATGTAGTTTCACTGAGGCCGTGAAAGCATGTTAACTATTCAGTGGCAGTAAAACCAGTTGGTGGCACACGAGACGGCACGCTGCTAAAATAACAAACTAACATCCGTTAAAACAACATGACAGTTTGTGAAATGTGGCTGTTACAAAAGAAAAGCTTGCAGAGTGTCGACACCCACTCACATAATGATGATAATTGTTTGCTGGCAGGACGTGCTGCCATTAAAATGCAGCTTTTATGTTCTTTTTGTTAAGATTTTATGTCAGCTGCTCTCACTCTGTGTTAAGTTTATTCTGAAACCCTCATTTTGTTTGTTTAGCTGCATGTTTGCACACACAACAGAGCTAAAACAAGCTCTCCATGTTCATCATTAAACATCAGGTGTTTGCAGAAGGTGGAGGTAGATTTCCTCTCATGTGCATCTCACGTTAGACGAGACATCTCAGTAAATATGACAGAAATGCAGATTTGTTGTCTCATACGTGTTTTATGTTTTCTATTTTTCAGAGTCTCGCTCTCAAATCGATGGTAAGTCAGAGTTTCTATGCATGTTTCAAACATGTCGTTGAGTTTTGTTTGTAGTTTCATCACTGTGGTCACACCCAGAATCTCAGACTGAAGTCAAAGCTTTTACACGTCTAGACCAATTATGAAATGAAAATATTCTTACCTTGATTACTTCTCAGCTGAGAACATCCCGGCACACTCCCAGGATCATGATCCTCAAATAACAGTTCAAGTTTATAATCCTACAGGAGTTGGTAATCCAGGGAGAGTCACTCACTGTTTTTATTGTCTGTCTCTCCTCAGTGTGTGGTCGGCCCGCACTCAACACCAGGATTGTTGGAGGACAGGCGGCCCCTGAAGGCAGCTGGCCCTGGCAGGCCAGTCTGCAGACATTTGGTCACTTCTGTGGAGGGTCCCTCATTAACAGCGAATGGGTGCTGACTGCTGCTCATTGCGTCCCCAGGTGAGCTGTGGTGTAAACAGCGGAGATTCAGTCTGTGATGATCGGGCGCAAACAGACAATTCTTCATTTTGAGGGGTCAAAAGCCAAAAAGGGTTGGAAGTACTGCTCTAAGAGGGAGGCTACGTTTCAGGGTCCATTTAGCAGCACTAGTCACTGACATATTTTCGAGTACGCTGAGAAAGTAATGAGGATACAAATGATGAACTCGTGGCAGTGTGACATGCTCCATATATATATATATTAGACTTACACTGCTCTTGTTTCCCTTCAGCGCCAGCACAACCAACCTGATCGTGTATCTGGGTCGCCAGACACAAGTGGGATCCAACACCAATGAGGTGTCTCGGACGGTGACACGGATCATCAATCATCCTAACTATAACAGTGATACTAGTGACAACGACATCAGCCTCCTGAAGCTCTCCTCGCCGGTGACTTTCACCAACTACATCTCTCCCGTCTGCCTGGCGGCCTCAGGCAGCACCTTCAATGCTGGCACTGACAGCTGGATCACCGGCTGGGGCAACATTGGCTCTGGAGGTGGGATATATTATTTATATCACAACTGCTTACTGCAAAGCTCAGTTATCTTCATCATGAAGATGTTTACCTTAATCAGCTACATGTATGACGTGTATTGTTGTTGTTCATTGAGTGAATCTGTGTCTCTTTAGTGCCCCT
This sequence comes from Argyrosomus regius, assembly GCA_946959425.1. Lineage (NCBI taxonomy): Eukaryota > Metazoa > Chordata > Actinopteri > Sciaenidae > Argyrosomus > Argyrosomus regius. The sequence continues at coordinate 1,347,894 of OX336897.1, read as the reverse complement.
TCCTTCCCCCCAAAACCTAATGGAGGTGGAGGTGCCCATTGTGGGGAACAGACAGTGTAACTGTGACTATGGCGTGGGCACAATTACAGACAACATGATTTGTGCCGGGTTACGTGCTGGAGGGAAGGATTCATGTCAGGTGATCATTCTTTTTTTTGTGTGTGTGTCAGATTTTTAGCTCCTGTGAGGACTCCTCCTCTAAATGTCTTTCTGTCCTTAAAGGGAGATTCAGGTGGTCCGCAGGTGAGCAAACAGAACGGTCGCTGGATCCAGGAGGGAGTCGTGAGTTTTGGAAGAGGTTGTGCCCTGCCTAATTTCCCAGGAGTCTACACCAGAGTGTCCCGGTATGAGTCCTGGATCAAGACCCAGATCACCAGCAACCAGCCGGGCTTTGTCACATTCACGTCCAGCGGGACTGACAGCGACCTCGCCGTCACCTGTCCTGGCCTTCCACCACCACCGACCACCGTCCCTACAACGACCACAGCAAAACGTGAGTGCCTGTCATGTCCAGACCACAGACTGACTAAACCTGGACGTAGTCTCTGTGACGTCCCCGCAGACTGTCTAAAACCTGGACGTAGTCTCTGTGACGTCCCTGCAGACTGTCTAAAACCTGGACGTAGTCTCCGTGACGTCCCCGCAGACTGTCTAAAACCTGGACGTAGTCTCCGTGACGTCCCCGCAGACTGTCTAAAACCTGGACGTAGTCTCTGTGACGTCCCCGCAGACTGTCTAAAACCTGGACGTAGTCTCCGTGACGTCCCCGCAGACTGTCTAAAACCTGGACGTAGTCTCCGTGACGTCCCCGCAGACTGTCTAAAACCTGGACGTAGTCTCCGTGACGTCCCCGCAGACTGTCTTAAACCTGGACGTAGTCTCCGTGACGTCCCCGCAGACTGTCTAAAACCTGGACGTAGTCTCTGTGACGTCCCCCGTACCAGGCTGTAAACATGTTTATTTCTACTGTGAAGTTGGACATTTTAACATGGGGACTTATGGTACAATTTAAAATGTTGTTTGAACAAAGTTTGATGAAACAACGTGATTTGACCGTCTACTTTTTGCTTCCCCCTCCAGCTGTGTTCTGTGGCCAAGCCCCAATGAATTCACGTATTTTGGGAGGAAGCTCAGTGGCGAATGCTGGTATCTGGCCGTGGATGGCGAGCCTGCAGAAGAATGGAAGCCACATGTGCGGTGGGACGCTTGTGGCCGAGGAGTTTGTGTTGAGCAACGCCAACTGCTTCTCGAGGTGAGAGAAATAAAACACCAACTATTTTAATAACTGATTCATCGTTATGAGTTTGTAAATCTGTCTGGAAGTTTTCTCACTTCGGTCCGTTTGTTCTCCCACAGTTCTCCCATAGCATCTGAGTGGACCGTTGTTTTGGGGCGTTTGAAACAGAATGGATCCAACCCATTTGAGGTGACACTGAATGTGACAAACATCACTCTGAGTAACCTCACTGGGTCTAATATAGCAGTGCTGCACCTGGAAACCAAACCCACCCTGTCCGACTACATCCAGCCTCTCTGCCTGGACAACGGAAGAACCTTCAGTGTGGGCACGACGTGCTGGGCCGCTGGCTGGGGCGCCGGGCGAGGAGGAGGTGAGTCCATAACACACTGATTAACACTATTAATGATAACTCTGCATCATTTCACCTCTTTGGATTAAACTCTTATTAAAATGTATTAGAGGTTTGATTCAGATGTTTTTCCCACCTTCAGAAGAACAAGTCCTGCAGGAGTTCCAGACCTCGGTGGTAAACTGTGGGAACGCGTCGTCGAGTGAGAGCATCTGTACAGGATCTTTTACACTGGAGCAGGTGAGTAATGAGCGCAGGATTATATCATCAACGTGTTTGTGTATTTATATAAAATATTTTCTATAATTTAAAAGATGTGACTGAATGTGCACCTCATGGAGAGAACAGGGTTGATCTGTGTTTCCCGTCTGTTCAGGGAGATTCTGGTGGTCCGCTGATGTGTAAGTCGGATGGCTCTTGGTTCCAGGCAGCAGTGTTATCCACCGCAGACAGCAACAACAGCACCAATCAGACGAGTTCACGGGCAGATATAATGACCTTTACCAGACTGACACGCTTTCAGGACTTCCTGTCTGCAACAGTGGGAACCTTCCTATCTCCGACCTCCTCCGCCAACAGCACAACAGCTGCCACCAACGTGAGCAGCAGCACCACCATCACCTCCATGGGCGCTGCAGCTCACTCCCACTCCTCCTTCTTCTTCTTCCACCTCCTCATCTTCTCCGTGTGTCTCCAGCTCTTCATATAGAAAACTTTTCTCTGTAAATAGTGATTCATATGATGCGATGAGCGTAATTAACTAATCGATGACTTGATTCTGCCTCCGTTGGTGATCACTGGGAATAGAGTAGTGTAGTTGGCAGGGTTAAATGAGGCGTTCAGGGTTCCTACAGTGACCGTTCTACACAATGTTAGTTGTGAGTAGAGTGTAGTGTACATTATATAAATAGTAAATGGACGTAGTCTCTGTTGTGAAGCTCAGTGTGGTGCCTCTGGTCGTCTCTATCTTGGCAGTCCTGCCAGATAAACCAAAATGGGCACCGAGGTGGAGCGTGGGTGGAGCGTGGGTGGAGCTGAGGCGGGCTGAATGAAGCCTGGTTGCTAAAACTATTTGCCTGTGACGTCACCCACCTATCAAGCAAAGCGTCCACGCTCTTAATCCTGCATAACTTTAAGCCTTAATATAATCTGAACAGGTGAGTTGTATATAAATTCATCCTCAGTACAGTTGTCATGAACGGGGAAATTAGCTACAGAGACCAAAACTGTTTTTTGTACCAGGCTGTAAACATGTTTATTTCTGCTGTGAAGTTGGACATTTGAACATGGGGACTTATGGAGACTGACTCACTTCTGGAGCCAGCCTCAAGTGGACGACAAGAGGAACTGCAGTTTTGATTATCTAGGACTCCCCTGTGCTTCTGTGCTCCTCCAGCCCACTTCACTACTCTGTCGCCACAATTAAACTTGATCCGTGACGATTATCTGATCACGAGCTCGACTTTCTTTTTGTTCAGAGATTCTGATGCCAGTCTGAAGTGAATGGTGTAAAATGAAGAATGTTTTTTAAGCTGCACTGAACAAATGTAGAAATGCAGCCTGGAAATGCTGCTCATGGTTTTTGAAGCTACGTGGACCTTAAAGATATCTGCACTTCTGTTTTTATTATGATTTTTTTTTAAATCAATACAATGTTAAATGTGTGAAATCTATAAATGTATGTTTTACTTACTGAAGATTATTCTGTCCATTTTCAGGATTGGCTTGAAAGAGCATAGCATATTAGAGGTCTGAGGATCACAGTGTCTATCATCTACCTCATATCATGTTAACTTCTCTTCCATAATGTATGCCAAGTGACACAGCACTTAATACACACACACACACACACACACACAGTATTTCCTCTAAAAATACTGAGGAAATGATTTTGTTTGACAGATGAAATGTCGCTTTTACATCAGATTTACAATGTCTTTTTATAATAATCAACTGCTTTAAAAAAGAAATTAAAATCCTCTGTTGATTCACTGATGTTTTCCTTCACGCTGTGAGCGTACGGCCATCAGTTATTTTCATTAAAATCAGCTAAATTAAAGACTTACAGAAAATGCATTGTGTGCGTGTGTGTGATGTTTAGCAGGTATTATGTTTACCATCTTAGTTTAATGTGTTAGCATGCTAACATTTGCTAATTAGCACTAAACAGAAATGTTGTTAGCTTCGTAGGTGTTTGGTCATAAACCAAATTAAAATTCTGACCCGATGATGGTGCTTGACGAAAAGTCAGAGGTTCCCCAAAGTTCTGACAGTTCATCCTGAGAGGAGCACGAATGTCTGAACCACGTGAACTACTTCTATATTTGAGACAAACTTTAGGGTCATACCAGTGTTTGTGCGTATTTAGCATTTAGCATCATTTTCCAAAACATGCTGTGATGTTGAAGATGAAACGTTGACCTGATGATAGCTGTATCATGTGTTACATGAGAGAGAGACGTCTTTAAGTTAACACTATCATGGAGGAAAGCCTAACCTTATGACAAGAATCAATCAAGGTAATCACAAAGCACAGAGTAGATATGAGGCTGGTGAAGACAAAGTTAATTTAATAAAAACAAATTTAATAAAACTTTAAAAACCAACATGTATAAAAACAAAATTACTTCATGCTATTTTTACATTTTCATATTCTGTATTTTTATTGAAGTCATTAAGTCCCATGAAAACATTATATCTAACAACACAGATTACACCAAATGTAGATTAATCCGCTGCTGAAAATAGTCCCCAACAAATGCACTTCCTCTTGTTGGAGTGACAATTGTTAAAAACCAGCAATTACTCTTTTGTCTTTTGTAAAAATGAAAGTATAACACTTGAAAAATCTCAAAACACATTGTTGTTTGACTGCACATGAGATTTATTATCTATGAGAACAATATTAAATAACTCCTTCAGCTTTAACTTAATGAACCAAAATATAAAACAGAGAAGGCACAACCGGATCAGTTCAGGACCATTTCATCACAAAGAAAAGCATCATCCAGATATTAAAATAAAGAAACATGTCACAGAGTCTTCCTCCTAGTTTCTATGTTGAGTACTTCTGAGTAAACTGCGACAAACTGTCACAGATTGCATGTTTTTTACTGTCATGGAAGAAATTATGATTTCAGCCTCCCAAAGACTCGCAGCACTGTCAGCTGTTTTATAACTTTAGAAAAAGTACAAAGCTTTCTTCAAGTACAGAGGTATCAACAAAGTTGTACTTTGTGATGTACGTAATATTATAAAAACACTAGATGATAAAGGCAGCGGTCTAATGTACTGTGCTATCTAACACTTTAATATCTCCTGGTGTAAAAGTCAATAAGCAGAACTGTTTTATGGTCACATTGAATTTTAGATCATTTTTGCATCAATGTGATGAAATATCTAATTTTTAAGTTATTTAATTTGCTCAATTAGCAAAAAATACAAAAAAAACAAAACAAAACAAAAACGGTGCGGCCATTTTATCCATGAACTCCATTTATTTTCCAGAAAATGTTTTATCACAAAATGTATTGATACTGTGACGCTGACGAGACCCGGTTCTGTCAATGACATTTAAAAATGAGGAAGGAGGATGCCATCTGACGGCAGTAACAGAATCATTTTCATTTTTTCAATGTAAATGATGAAAAGAAAAGTCAGAGGAGTCATGTTGACGCTCTGGTCTCTGTTTTACTGCCATCTCTGCACTGTAAACTCTCCAATACAGACATGAATTTAAAAAAAACATTTAAAGGACTGAGGCACTTGTAGTCAATGAGCTGACAGTCAGTCCTTTCTTCTACTTGATCCTGATCTCGAAGCACAGACAGTTGCAGGAGTCACACTCAGGAGGCTGACAGGTGCAGGCACAGTCCCATTTAGCACACTGTGGAAATCATCAGAGAGAAACAAGAAACGATTTCTGTGGTGTGCGCTGAAGCTTCTGATCCAAAAAAGAAAGAAACATACTGTGTGTCCGTGATGTCACTTGTGTTGTGTGATGTAAAAAGAACATTAATGACACAGTTCAGCCACGTTTGTGAGACGCTGACAGACTTTTACATGTTGTCTGTACCAAATGTTTGTAAGGAGATTAGAAAGAGGCCGTATGGATACTCCTCACCCTCAGACTGGAATGTTATAAAGAGTTATAAAACTGAATGATCTGACTTCTTTCTTCTTTTATTGTTGAGATGTTACATGATGTTATACTGTCAGTGATGCTTCTGAAAAGGGTCAGTGGTGTCACAGTTAATGTGGTTAATGTGCTGAAGCTCTGTGTTCGGAGGATACTTACAGAAGGAGACGGGCACGATTTGGTCCAACAGGAGTGCACGGTCGGCAGACGACAGTCACATATTTCTGCCAATCTGAAGCACTGCTCGCTTACAGAAATGTTTGGACAGCAATCGCCACAATCTGAAGAACAGCGGTCCTTTGGGACGGAGAACAGCGTCATCACAGAGTTTGTGCACTGTTTAATTTGACATGGAATATTTAACAGTACTAATCTACCAAACTGAAGGAATTTAAGATCACCTAAAGAGGACAAGAATATCTGCTCTGATCCAGGAACAATGAAGAAAGATCTCCACAATGGTATAGTGTAAAATATTATTTTTAAATATAATTTTAAAGGGAAACTGACATAAAGAAATATAACTGCTTATGACCTGCTTTGGTTATTATTTGTATTTTTGGTTTAAAATGTTCCTGCAGCAGTTCAACACATTAAAAAGGAAATAAATAGACGTGACTTGTCTGGTCCTCAGTTTAACACCAGGGAGAGCCAAAGACAAAACTGTTCTCCACATAGTGACTTCAGATAAGTGTTGACATAACTCCACATCTGTGCTGCTAAGTTCCAGTAAACAGCACATTTTATTTTACATTTTACAAACTGTAATAAAGGAAAGGCCTCCCTGTCTGTGGGTAACAGTGACTGAGTCAGCAGCACCAACCTTAAGGCAGAATCGGATCCACAGCCCAATCCCCAGGACGATCATGTAAATACCCAGAGTTATCATCAGCACTGCTGGGAGAGGGATGGCGAGCCCCCAAATGGGCAACACCTGAGGAACAGAACCACCGAAACATGAACGACATTTCACAGAAAGGATTTTTCATAATAAAACATTCTTTCTTACCTGCATCGTCTTTTTTCTGAGAGGACACCTTTACCTGTCACGAGGCTCACATCATATCTGTGAATTCTGACAGGAAGAAACAAACAGACAGTTCAAACCTTTCTTAACGCTGCTGTTAAATTACCTGATTATTTCCTGTCTGATCAATTTATTTTCATAAGTAGCAGGAAAAAGTACATTTACTCGAGTACAGCCTCAATGTTCGTGTATCTCCAGTTTGTATTTGTGTTTAACTCATTGATATTTTCATCAGAAACATATGTTGAGCTGTTATCAGCTCTATCTCAACCAGTAACGCTTAAAATGTGTCAATAATAACCATAAAATGTGATTTATTACGTATTAATATAACACACAAAGACTTTTACTTGTAATGTTGCAGAACCAGTTAACTCCTTTTAACCAGGACGAGAGAATAAAAGCTTTATATTTGATGTTTGAATATCTCTATTGATGTCGTGGAAGTTATTAAATCCTTTATTCCAGGTTGAAATATAAAAACATGTTTCCAAACTGTCACTCAGCTACACACGTTAAATGAACTCAGACTACCTGTAGAGAGGGTTAGAGGTCCTCTTCGTTACATTAAGAGTTTATAAAATAACACACGTCACGTTAAAGTTTGAGTTAAACAAAGAAAACATCGTTTGATTTCAACTGCAGCTAACTGCTAACATGCTAACATCTTACCGTCCTGTACTTTCATAAACGAGTCCTGTATAATTCATAGAAACGGCGGGAAACTCGGCATGAATTTACATGTTCATCTTTTATCGTTAACTGTAGAAAAAAAGAGTAAAAAAAGAAAGCCTGCCGAGGCTGGAAAACATGCTAAACAACAGTTAGCTATGGCGCTAGTTGCGTTGCCATGGAGTCAGAAGGGCGCCTAGAAGGGACAAAATACGTGTACGGCAGGGCGAAGGGGAAAATACACTTAATGCTGAGACGATGACTAAAACAAGATATAAACTTAGAAAACATATTTTAAAGTTAAGTAGATTTAAAACATAACGTAGAACATGATTTTGTTTTTACATTTTTAATCAGTGACTTCCAAATCTAAAATAAATTCCCTTAATTCCTCCAAATATTATTAAATATGTACATACAGGCCTTGTTATGTAAATGTACATTTCCCTCAAAACAACATTGGTTATATTTAGTAGAATAAAGATAATTGGTCATGTATGTAAAACTGGCTTATATATGGTACTTAATATAGCGAATATGTAATAGAACTACAGTACCATGCTAAGATAAATGTACTCAGTATGACTCATTTTAACACAAAATATGGCAGACTGGAACTCAACAGCTGCTGCAGACTGAGGACAAATTAAATGACCCACACGTGCACAAAAACACAGGACATGCTTATCAACTACAGAAATTTTATTGAACCAAATGTGGATTTTGCAAAACAGGCTTGCTCTCCATCACCTTCAGTCACAGGAGCACAGTATGACCTGGCCATGGCTTTGATCTTTACTGTATTACTTCAGCATCACTACATTTTAAACGCACGTTTATAAATTATTGCATTATAGTACTGTAAATTAAAGATTCAAGTGTCCATAACCACAGGCCACATTACAGGCCTCACTTTGACCAAAGACCACCACTGAACGCCCATTTAGTTGTAATACTTAAACTGGCATCAACCAAAAAGAAAACATTTTTTTTAGAAAAATGTGCCATTAAATAAGAGCAAAGAAACCCAAATCTGCTGGACAGGATGGTGGAGGTGGTCAGTACTTTACACTCACTGCTCTGTCACCTGAGAGCAGGCAGCTGGGCATGTAAACAATGCAGCGTGGGATACTGAAGCAGACTGAAAGAGGGAAGTCTTTGTCGGCAAACTACAGAATCCAATTTCTGCAGCAAATGCCTCAACAGAAATCCCCCTTTCCACTCGGCCCACCTGCAGCCTTTGTTATTCTAAATTTACCCACAAAAACTGTTATAAAGTCTGACATTTCTGTACACACCCAGCCCCCACCCCCATTCCCCATGACACCACTCCACTCCAACATATGGACACTCATCGTTTTATTGAAATACCTTGAAGTACAAAACAAAAAAGTTACACGAAACGGTGCCTCGTGGCACACAAACCTAAAAAGAAAAAATTAAAAAAGGAAATAAACGAGGAGGGGGAAAGGAAGGAGGAAGTGTGTGTGGGAGGGTCATCACCACTCATCCCTGATGTTGTGTGGAGCTGCAGTGGTGCGTCTTTGTGAGAGCGAGCCTGCCCCCTGGTGTTGTAGGGGGGTGATGGTGTTACAGAGTCCCATGTTTGTCAGAGGTAATTCACGCGTTAGCTAATAGGAGCTGGTGGGGCTGCGAAGGGGGAGAGGAAGAGCAACAGCAGCACATAGGAGGAGGGGAGGAGGGGGTGAGGGGGAGTTTAATGGCCTTCAAGGAGAGAAGGGGGAGAGGGCTGCTAGCAGCTTCTAGAAGCCGTGGACTTTGAGCTGCTCCTCCTTGGCCAGGTCAATCTGCAAAGAACAAACAAATCAATTAATGAAAGCGACCTCTGACCTCCAGTGCGTACCTAAACTCCAAGTCAGACATCTGGTGAAGTGTATATAGAGGAAAAAAACAACATACCTCCATGATGAAGTGGCAGATATTCTTACGCTGGTCTCCCTGAAGCTGGATCACTTCACCATACTCTGGATGCTCAATCACTGTCCCATTGCAAGCAAACCTCTGTTGGGGCAAAACAATGAGTCAGTAAGCAGGAACAGGAAACAATGACAAATCTGGCAGCATGTTAAAAAAAACAACAACCAGGACTGTTAATGCTCGCTTTAGTTTAAAGATCTCTAGAAGAGCATAAAACATCTCAAAACCAGACCAAACTCGGGGTAATACCTTTTTGAAGGCCTTGACTAGCTTCTTCTTGTCATAGTCAGCGGCAATGCCCTGGACAGTGGTGAGGGTCTTCCTGCCGTTCCGCTGTTGGATTCTTATGTGGATGTAGTCGTCTGTCCCGGCTGGGAGGCGGTCATCACCCTTAGTTGCATCAGCAAAGGGGTCTGGGGGGGAGAGAGAGAGAGAGAGAGAGAAGACAACATGAGAACGGGTTCAAAAACGAAGATTGAAAAACAAAAAAATAAATAGCTTACAATAAAACATGGATTGTACACGGCTCGACTATCTTAACCCAATCACATCAGTAATTTGCATATTTTTATGCCTCGTTTTCGTCTTGTCCTGAAGACAGCGCTACCAAATGAGCCCTTCATCTTTCCTGTGTTGTCATCTGGCAGATCTCTTTGGAAGGGTCATATTTCAGACGGAGAACTGCGCAGACGTACATGCTAAATATACAGCTAAACAGCTTAAGGGCGGCGTTAGTTAGCCGCTGCTAAGCCACCAAAAAAAGAAAAAAGAAAGCAGTCATGACACGGCAACTTCCGCCATCATCGCATTAATCAAAGCTTAAATTAGATTTAATTAAGTTAATTAAATGTCGTGGTCCTTCCCGCTGTAATACGACTTCCTTCTCAACGCAGAACAGATTTGAAGAATAAGCTAACGGGTTAATATCGTTTGCTACACGAAGGCCTAATGGCGGCCGTTTTGCCGTTAGCAAAGGCCTGCTAGTTCGGCCAAAATCAAAGTCCAACTGTCAAATCTGTGCGCAGAATATTTTACTCTGAGATACACGATTATGTCACACTGATTCATTTGAGGGACATGTATTGTAATAAAGAGTAAAATCTGTTACAAATCAAATAAAACGTCGAAGTAAGTTAGAAGCCTAAGGTTAGCCCCGTTAACACTCGCCCTTCCCCCACCTTGTGTCTCGGTTCAGTTTGATAAAAAATGACTTACCAAAAGTTTGGAGGTTCTGGATACCGGACATACGATAAGATTTGCTTTCCTTTCGTATGATAACTTGGTTAGCGAGCGGTTCGTCGGCTAACTTTGACTGTTTTTTTGTCGTTTCTAGGTTTGGCCTTTTCACGGGGACGAGTCTCGGCTCTGCTTCGACTGCTCTCACAAAATGGAGTTCTTGAAGCTCGTAGGACTGAAAAACAAGCCTTTATAGCTCCGCCCCGAAACTAACGTCAGTACGTCGCTGACGTACGAATGGGACGCCGTCGGCAGCCACGCCCTATTATTTCTCAACTTTACTGGAAGTGTGACGTCATCGTGCCATAATATGGTCATCTTCTGAACAGGAAAATTACAGATACAGATATTAATGACACATCAGACATTTATTCTTTAAATGGTCATATTATAACATAATGTAATATTATATTATTAAAAATAACAGAACAATGTGACTGAAATTCAACTGTTTTTTAACACTTTGCTATTGTTGTTTTGTTATTATTGCTATTGTCATTGTTATTATTAATTATTATTTTTATTTTGTTTCATTAAGAATGTATTGTAGGAGCTCACAGATATACATTTCACTATAATTGTTCTTTTATGATTATATGACAGATAAATTGAATTTAATTGAAATTTGTTGCTGAGAAAGTTGCTGTGTCAATATCATGTGAATTTTTCAAAATGTAAATAAAATACTATACCTGATATCTGTGGTGGAAAGTACATTTACTCAATTACTATACACTTTTCTACAATAATGACAATCTTTATCCTATTTAATGTATTTTGATTCTGTGTCTAACGATCCTACGATGCTGGACTCTGTACTTCCTGTCATTCAGCTTCTCAGGTAACAGGTGATGTGTGATTCAGGGGAGGGACAGAGCAACAGGTTAGAATAAAAAAAGAAATGAAAATGAAACTATTTAGCAACTAGACGTCAACACTGACAGTGAAAGACAGATATAGAAAAAATATAAACTCTTTCTCTAACAACATATTTCATATACAGTGCTACTAGTCAAAATTTGGTTTTGATATAAGCAAACTAACTTTCAGTGAAAAATACTTTTACCTCATGTGACAGCTGATATGTTGTGATAACTGACTCTCAACATGATATATAATGTGCTAACTGTTAAATGTGTATTAATACATTTAAAATTCAAAATTTAATCAACATTTTCAAGTAAGATGCCACATATCATAGAGGTAGATGTTGTCAAACAGACACAGGTGCAGCCTCTTCCTCCACTGCTACCAATAATATTTTAATTTCAGGTTTCATATTAGGTGATACAATCAATGACCTGGAAATGAATGAAGTCTCTCCTCGCAGAGGAATCTAATCTAGCCAGTCTCTAACAGGGTGGAGCTGCCAGACAGCTTGTTTTAATGATAGCCAAAAATATTTCTGTGCTTCTGCTTACTATTTCAATGCACAAGGTCTATTTTTGTGTAATGGTTATTTGATTTTATGTATTTATTCCCACATTAGCACACAGTTAAATCTAGGTTTAGATTTTAAAACGATGTTTTAGCAACACGCACAGCAAAAACATGACACAGCCCCATTCTACACCACTCTGCACACCCATGGGATGATTTTGTCCTCTTCAAGTGACAGTTTAATTTTTCTGCACATCAGAAATATAAAGCTATTACAATAGATATATGTAAACAAAGACATTCACATATACACACACACAGACCTACATATATTCTGATAAATTTTCTCATGGTGGGAATTGTTGGGTCTCTGTAAATTCTGTGAAGGTTCTCAGTCGTCCAGGTCATCTTTCTTCAAAAGGTTGTCTGGGGGCAACTGTGCTCTGTATGGAGAATTTTATAACTTGTTATATGATTTGGCACTATATGAATAAAATTGAAACTTTGCCAATACTCTGATAACATCTTTCCTGCATGTTGTTGCATTATGTTACAATGAAACCTTATTGGTTCAACTGCACTGGACCTGCTGGCAGCCTTGTTACGATCTAAGGGCTGGGACTCAAAATTTGAAAATCCTCATCTGGTTATAAATATTTGGTCTTATCAGCATCACAGTAATTCAACCTGCCAAGTCAGGGAGATCATCTGATCCAGATGACAAATTCTGGATCAGATGAGAGCTACCAGATCATGGCAGTAGAAGAAAAGTCACCAAAGAACTGATCCTCGGTGGAGCTTAAATATTTAGACTAACAAGTTCTTCTTCAGGTCGTACCATCTGTATTTCATAAACTGTGTGTATAAATGTGAACACCAAAACTGAGAGTGGGTAATAAACAAAGAAGCCGTTGTAGACAAAACACCAAAATCTTTAATGAAAGTCACATTTGTCATCCATGACCATGTGGAAAAAAAAACATTTCATTGTACAAAAGGTGAGACTGTAGCAACCGCACCACTGGTAGTCACAGGATGATTCTGGAGAATACTGGATACATCCAAGCACTCAGCAGAGCAACACGCCACCTTAACAGCTAACCAGCAATACTCAACTGCTACACAACTGCGCCTAGTGCACAAAAATAAAAAAAATAAAAAAATACAAGCAGGATTAGGATCAAAAATTTGAAAGAAAACAAGACACTGAGTGTCGAGTCCTGTAGAATTAAACTAAATGCTTTAATGAGGTGAGTTTATACCTTAAAATCTGTGATGACCTTTGGCTGACCTGAAACATTCAAACTGACGTCTTTTAGACTTTACCTTCAGTTTACATCAGCACGTGATATTTGTAATTACACTGAACATTTATCACAGGAGTTAAAATGATCTGCTGTCCCGGCTAACAAAAAGACACCCTGAGCTGCAGAAATTAAAGATAGTAAGGAAGCAGGTACCTTTAGCTTTTGAGAGATTACTTCAGATTAATGAAATGATTCCACTGAAAACAGTAATGTAAGCAAACTTTAAAGATCGGTGTGGATTATGTCACTTTGGATGTTTTTTTGTTTTTTTTAAATCTCAAGTTTAACAAGAAATAAGCAGTAGTAAATGGCTTCTTCAGAGCCCTGATGTGTCTAACTATGCGACACCACCACGGGCCTGTATCACACAGCGAGATGAGGGCGTTTGGATCTTAACAGGATCTCAACATGGACAAAAGTACTAAAGTTACCATCAGATGAGACCTCAGTGAAATGTTTCCATGTCGGGTCATCTCTAATGACAATAATAGTCAGCTGTAGATCTGGAAATGTTACAATAATCTCTTTGCCTTCTGTAAAAATGATACCAAAGATTAATAAAATTGGTGTCTAAATAGGTCTGCCTCTTTCATGTAAACACACGCATCGCTGGATTGAGTCAGTTGGTGACCAAATTTATGCAACCAAGAATAAAAGATCGATGAGAGCCAGGAAAGCCAAAAAAGCAGCTCTGTACTCGCTTCTTGATACAGGCCGTGGGGGAGAAGATCTTAGAAAGGAAAGGGGCAACTTAAACCACGACTACAAAATTAAACATGAGCACATTGTTTATTATCTTGAATAATCATAACAAAAGCAAGTCGGAGCAGATATTCTGCTCCATGTTGCCCTAGATCATTAAAATCAGAAACAAGTTATGAAGAAATAAAAATCATAGCACGTCGATGAAATGGGGGAGAAAAAAAAAAAGCCCTTTTTGTGGCTAAATGAAGAAAAACAAACTCAAGCATGGAAGACAATAATAACCTTTGACAGCAGGACACTGTTGCTTGCGTGGGATCGAGTCATGGACTTGAAGTTCTGAAGTCACCTAAAAAAAAAAAAAGAAAAAAAAAAAACAGAACAGTTAGGATCTTTTCTTTGATTGGTCAACGTGCTTTGTAACCCCCCCAGAACTTTGTCAACTTGGACCGGACCAGTACTGATCTGATGTTTATCAAAACTGATTTAGTCCTGTAGAAAGAGATTTTTAGAATTATCTACATACTGACTTTTAATGCAGTCAACATGTGGCAGAAAATGAGTTATGAAAGATGCAGGAATGACGAGCAACACTTGAACCTGAGATTAGACTTCATGGTCAGCAACTTGAACTTCTACCTCACAGAGACAGCCAGTTCAGAGTTTTTCCTTTTAAACTAACTCAAATGTAACGATCTGCTGCAACATTAACTGAATCTGTTTTGTTTTTCCTCTGTAGCCACAGTAATATTTTATCACTGTTTATTTTTCCAGCTGTTCATATTAACTTTGATTTTATGTTTTGATCAGGATTACTTAATGTGCCAATTTCCAGAGTAGGAGATCAGCAGAGGACTTTATCTATAAACACATAAGGGGACAAATACAATGACATGGTGGTTTCATTTCAAATATTAAAAGATTTTTAGTTTACATGAGTGATTGTGAAGATAAAACATCAGGTTATATACTGATAGTTTCACTGGAAGCTGTTTGATTAAAAAGACGCCTACTGGAAAATAATAGATCTTTGCCAGACCACAACGAGCAAATGAAGATTACAGAATTGCTTTGAGAGTTTGTGTCTTTTGGAGAACTCCCATCGACGTGTTACACTTTCCCACTGCTTACGGCAGAGTGTGACAGGACATTAAAGCCTCCTGTTGGATCATTTGTGCCCCCCTACAGTGTACCTCAACAAAACAAATGTTTTAATTTGAATCTGTCATATTGAAAATGTGGCACAAGAACAGATGTAGGCAGGAAAATGGACTGAACAAAGTGGGACTGACATGGGGAGGGGAGTTGGACAAACCTCAGTATCTCTCAGCAGCAGCACCTGGATGGTCACATGACCTGGAGGACAGTTTTATTGTCCAGTGGCAGACAGACGTACCTCAACACCAAACCCCAACACTGCCTGCCTCCACCCTGCTGCACAGAAACCCTCACCAGCAGCAGCAGGCGGCCTGTGGGCAGCTCACCTCACACCTTCTAACTGCTCATACTGCCTCTGCTCAGCTCAGCTCAAACTCCACTTTAGCAAACAGGATGCCGCAGCTTGGGAAGGAGAGAATTCCAGATTTGGTTTACCGTCAGAACCGTTCTTCAAAAACACTTTGCTCAGTATTCAGTGAATATTATGAGCCTGTACACTGAGTATGACAGAACATCTAACTATGGCTTTAAGAACTTATGTTGGAGGGGAATTAACATGCATCCATGATGCATCTTTACCAGTTTATGAAGCATTATTCAAAACTAAACTTAGTTTTGGGAGCCAGCTAGTCTAAAACAGTCTTCAGAGTAATGTCAGAGTCCCTCCAGAATTGGCTGCTAAAGGTGATAAATATACCAGCTACACCCACGTTTTAACTAAACTGTCTCCCACCCTGAAACTGTTTAATAAACACTGAAAACAAAAATAAAAAAAATTGCCCGAGCAGCATCATCATCCTGTCCAGACTCACCTGTTGCTGACGTGCTGCGCTCTATGGGGATTCGCCTCCGTTTTCTGCTGCAGACTTGGGCTGGCTTTTAGATCTCGACCTGGACCCTCTTTTGGAGGACGGGGTGTGGCTTCTGGACCTGGACTTGGACTTGGACTTGGACTTGGACTTGGACCGGGACCTGGATCTAGATCTGGAACGAGACTGGGACTTGGCCTTGGCCTTCTTGTTCCTGGGAGAGTGGGACTTGGATCTGGAGTAGGACCGGGATCTGGACTTGCTGTAGCGGGATCTGCTTCGGGAACGAGAGCGGCTCCTGCTGCGAGATCTGCTGCGTCTTCTGTGTCTCGGGCTGGGGGAATAGCTGAATACATTCAGTGGGTTGAGTTATCGTCTACAATGTGACAACAGCTGGCGCTGAACTGAGGACAACATGATCTGCAGTGGCCTCCGAGGGGGGCTACAGCGATACACAAGACATGAGTAAACAAGCTGCTCTCATTCAATATGACTTGGACTGCATCAAGAAAAACAAGAACATTGTATGCAGAGTGCAGAACACGTGTTGTACAGTTATGGATCAGTGGGTTTCCTGGTACAGGAAATAGTGCAATAAGATCATGAGAAAATCTGAATATTGTTCTGATAATTGTGTCTGATGTGGCTCGTTCACATGCATGCATAACATGTGTTCTGTGGGGGCTGTGTGTTTATCAATGCCCGAGGCCACGAGGAATATGTGAGGTCTTCAATGGAGTCTGGCGGCAGACTGCGTCCATGCAACTAAACGGGTCTATCTAACTAGAAGATACGTGCTTATTCTTACCTTCTGCTTCGGCGTCCGTGCCCGCTGTGCCTCCTGGCTGGCCCTCCTCGCCGCCCTCCACCGTAGTGGGAATCAGGGGGTCTGCCGTACCGGGCCATCTGAACCCGCAACTCCCGTCCATCGAGGAGCGCGCCGTCCATGGCGTCCATTGCATCCTCGGCGTCCCGCTTGTCGTGGAAGCGCACAAACGCGAAGCCCCGACTTTCTTTCGTGTAGCGGTCTCGGGGGATGTAGACGTCCCCTACTCGACCGTACTTCTCGAAAACACGTCTGAGGGTTTCGGGCGATGTTCGGTACGTTAAGTTGTCCACTTTGAGGGAAGTCATGCCGTCGACGTCTGGCGGAGCCCGACCGTAACTCATGGCGATTAGCCTTTGAGGCCTGGCAGCCTTCCGCTAAACAGTTTAAATCTTGGCTACGATAGAGCCTACTTGTTTGTAAAAGTCCACACACAGAGACACGAGGGTGTAATTTAAATGGAGTCGTCTTGCCTGTGGAGCAGTTTAGGCGGCAAAAGCAGAAAAATAAGCTACTTGTTCCCGCACAGCTCCGTCCACGTCGTCTTCAACCGCCCGAAACCAGCAAGATTAACTTCTTCGGCTTAATAATGAGGGGCTCCTCGGTGTTATATTAGCCGCGTGGGCGCCCCCTGGTGGAGTCACTTTAATTTAATTCTAAAAAATAAAAGCGCCAAAACTCATCAAGCAAAATAAAACAACTATTTATGTTTGTATGAGATGTTTCATGGTGTCAATTTATTACGAATCAACGTGTTTGCTAAATTTTGTATTATTATATAATTAACGAGTTTGTAATATTGTTTAATTTTAAACCGGAAGTAGTTTTACTTGTAGTTGCTAGCTTGCTCGCTACTCAAATAATGAGCTTCTTTGTGTTTTTAAACTCTTTAATATTCATAAAAGATGAATAACAAATCAACAGACTTGGTTTTAAGTCACATATACGCATGTCTTCGTATGTTTGTATGTATAATTACTCAACAAAGACCCGGAAGTAGAATTAATTGTTCCCAAACAAAACAAACAGCCTGGATGGGTTTAAGCTGATTCGCTCACAGTGACTCATCTCCGCGCGCAGCGTTTATAAATCAGGTGATGTCGTCAGCTATATGCTCACAGCCTGCAGTCAGCTGACTGATTCACATGACAGCCCTGTCGAGGTTCGGGCACGTCCTGTTCACCGGTGCCGTGAAAGTGTTCCAGATAATCGATGATCAGAGTTTTACGTGAGGGAAACCGTCACGTGGAGTTAGTTTAGGGAGCACACGGAGGAGATGAACGGCTGAGGACGTCAGAGGTTCAACGGAGAGAAAACTATGTTAATAATAAGACAGTGAGTCCGCACAAAGAGGAGCAGCCGGAGGTTAGCAACACAGCTTCTGCACTGTTGTTGGTAAGTTTTGTTTTTTTGCTGTGTCAAGATGTTTCCTGAAGATTAATGTTACACAAACATAAAGACACCCTGTCTGTGGTCGGCCATTGATGATCCTTCATCTGTGTTCAGGTTAGTTAGACAGTTCTTTCTACGCTGTTAGTCATTATTGTGTCTGTATGTGTGCCAGAATTATCAGTCTGTGCTGTCAGGAAGCTTGTAGGACTTGTGGTCTTTTAAGTGCAAGTGTGTGTGTGTGTGTGTGTGTGTGTGTGTGTGTGTGTGTGTGTGTGTGTGTGTGTGTGTGTGATAAATGAACAGATTTATGAATGAACTTTGGTCTGAAAGTTTTTTTAATGAGCACTAGTATTGCCTGAATATCCCAGGCTGAGTTCCACTTCTCTTCTTCTATTTTCAGATGCGCTCTTCTCTCCACTAGTTTTCTTTTTGTAATCACTTCCTCGAGGAATCTGCAAATATCCTGCAAAATGAGTCCGGAGGGGAAAAGGCTGTTAAACATTGTCATTCTAGGCTTCGGCTTTATGTTCATGTTCACCGCTTTTCAAACATGCGGCAATATAGAGGTGAGTTGGATTTACTGGTGCACATTCCAAATTGATCACACGTAACTTCAGATCCATCAGTCGTTAGTCCTCAACAAAACTCTTTCTTCATCTTCACAGCAAACTGTTATGAAGAGCTTCAACAGCACAGAGTTCCACGGCAGCGGATACACGAGGTAAACTGCTGCTGTCCTTACAGTCACATGCACTGATGATTATTCAGTTTTACATTTTGGTTTTTATCTGATGGCGCAGTGTATCTATCCAGATGTTTGGCTGAGCACCACAAGCTGTGAATTCACAGACATTCCCGGCGTTGATACAGACCTGGTCGCACTTTCTATAATCGAGTTTGTTGCACACGGAAATCCTTGAAGGATAATGAAATCTTTGGTAAACCATTTTGAGGAACAAAGTTTGCTTTGACTTCAGTTTGCACCGGTCACTCAGGGTTTATCTTTTTTAATCTTTCCACCTAAGAAATCTCTGAAAGCTTCCCAGAATGCATTGTTAATTTACAAAGTGTTCACACTGTCCATCACTGTAGATAGATAGATAGATAGATAGATAGATAGATAGATAGATAGATAGATAGATAGATAGATAGATAGATAGATACTTTATTGATCCCGAAGGAAATTCAAGCAATTGTAAGCAACTGTATGCATTAACTCTCCTGACATCTGTCACTCGTAGCATGGCCATCATCTATGGAGTTTTCTCTGCATCCAACCTGATCGCCCCGTCAGTGGTGACTGTCATCGGACCGCAGCTGTCGATGTTTTTTAGTGGACTTCTGTACAGGTGAGCCATCACTGACTAACACAACTCCTGCTCTGCTGTTTTCATGCAAGCTCAGGCTTCTAATGTCTCCTCATGTTCTCTACAGCGGCTACATCGCCATGTTCATTTACCCGTACACTTGGAGCTTCTACACGGCGTCTGTGCTTGTTGGAATAGGAGCAGCCGGTAAAGAGGCGTCATCTTATGACCTGTTCTACATGTGGAACACGTCTTCTCCGTGTTTATATTTCCTTTGTGTTTCAGTCCTGTGGACGGCTCAGGGAAATGTGCTTGCCATTAACTCCACTGATGACACCATTGGAAGAAATAGTGGTATTTTTTGGGCGCTGCTGCAGTTCAGGTGAACACTTCTGAAGTTTTATGGAGTTTTTATGTGTTAGCTTCAGATTTGAATGTAGACTTTATCAACATCCTTCACCTCTCTGCAGCTTATTCTTTGGAAATCTGTACATCTACTGTGCCTGGCATGGACACGTTCACATCACAGGTAGGAAGTGTTTCATAAAATCTCTGCCTCATGTGTGTATGTTTTTATCACTATTCATAGAGACTCATGGCCACTTCTCATATGAAGTTTCATTTTAAGCTTGTGACTCATGTTGCGTGTCTCAGACAAGGACCGTCAGACGGTGTTCATCTCTCTCACGGTGATCAGTCTGGTGGGTTGCTTCCTCTTCTTTCTGATCCGTAAACCCGACCCAGAACCGGTTCCATCTGAGGCGTCAGACGGTGGTCTGCAGGTCGATTCAACGGAGAGCTTCTCCACAACCAGGTGAGTGTTGTCAGGATTCCCATGAGTCCTGGTAAACCTGGAATTCTGTTACTGTATGTCACTCAGTGAGACATGGAAAAGTCCTGGAAAAAGTCTAAATTTATCAAAGTGTCCTGGAGAAAACAATGAGTTGTCCTTGAATAGTTATTCATGTATGTGCAGGGTTTTGTATCAACTTTTTATAAAGGGTCAAACGCAACAAAAATATATTTTTGTTGCTTGACAGCAACAGGAACACAGAAAACTCCTCTGCAGCATGTCTGAAGCTTCAGTCTCGTCAGCATCAACATGTTTGTGCTGACGTTTCCTGAGAAAAAGCAGGAAGTGACATGACAAATGTCACAACTCTGCTTACAACTGCTTACATTATGTACACGTATGTTCTCGGAGATATCACATTTCCAGGCGAAATATCCATTTAGTAAAAGTCAGTAATAATCTGAGCTCTGCTAGCAGCTGTGATGAGTTCAGGTCCTTGAGGTCCATTAAGAGTGCCTCTGTTGAATAAACGTGCTGCACGGGGCACAGTTTATTCTGTCGGTTCAGTGTTCGATGTACCGACGCGTGTAATTTGACTTGCCTATCGTTTGGGGAAAGATCTCACTGTGGCGTTCATACTTCAGGATATGTTGAGGCCAGCAAAGCTGTAAGAGCTGATTCCTAAATAGTAATTCACGGCACGCTGGTATATTGATTAAAGCTATTTATTGTGTCATTTCTGGCGAGCTGTTGTTCGGGGGCCCAAGATGTCTAACAGTGCCCCCGCTTGAGCCTCTTTTCTGGGACAGTCTCATCATCAGCGTTGCATAACATGACATCATTTAGATATAAGACATCCACAAAGAAGCCTCCATAGATTGTGGAAAGTGTCCCACAGATGTCCGGGAAAATATTTTTTTAAAAGACAGATGGTAGCTTCGGTCATCCCGCCAGGAAGGGATGATATTTTTTTTTCAGTGGAACAGTAACGGACGAGACAGCTGACCTTTAACTGTAAATGCTATCCTTTGTTGTCTTTTCTACATTTCTCTTTGAAACTGCTGTGATACAGTCGCTAGGCAACAGAGTTCAGTTCAGGGACAAGTTGGAAGGTGAAAATGTCCAAGCAGAAAATATGAGCCTGGAAAAGGTTGAGGGACTTGAGACAAAAAGTTCCACGTAGTGTCACGATGTCTTCATCAGTTTTCGTCCTCTTCTTTGCAGCTCGCCTCGCTCAGGCCTCGGCTCACAAGCTCTGGATGCTTTTGGTACGTTTATTAAATTGGCCACTTCACAAACTTTTAGTGTAACAGAACTGTCTCATGTGTTAACATCCGTCTTTCTTCTTTTTTACAGTCAAAGCATGTAAAATATTTGTCACCAAAGAGATGCTGCTGCTGAGCATGTCCATCGGATACTCAGGTGGGTGTTCAAGTGTGTCGTGGCAGGCAGAAGCCAAACTAACGTGGATGTACGTGACTCTGAATTCATGTGTACTGCTCTGTCTGCCCTCTCAGGCTTGGAGCTCACTTTTTACAGCGGGGTGTACGGGACGTGTATCGGAGCCATGACACAGTTTGGTCAAGATGCAAAGAGTTTGATCGGGATCTCTGGCATTTGCATCGGCATAGGAGAGATCTTAGGTGAGTCCTCTGTGCTGTGAGCCTTCTTAACCTAATTTATGATGCAGGCTGTCACATGACAACGCTGCTGAGAGGACAAGGAAACAACCTGAGGAATGTCACGAGTAAGAGACTGATTGTTTTCTTTGCTGTGTCTTGCCAGGAGGGGGCGTGTTTGGGATGCTGAACAAGTGCAACCGGTATGGGAGGAACCCCGTGGTGCTGCTGGGACTCATCACTCACTTTGTCGCCTTCTACCTGATTTTCCTCAACATCGCCAGCGACGCTCCGATAGCCCCGGAAGCGGGAACGGATCTGCAGGCCTACATCAACCCCAGGTACGAAGACCACAGAAGACAGAGAGGATCTGTTCACTCCTGAGGGGTGTCTCATAAAGCAAAATGTTTATTCAGGCTGAGGGTTATTTTTATTTTAAATGTTGAACAAACTGGAGGTTCAGAGGTCTGGAACTAGAACCAGGTTTCATAAATGAAGTTTAAATGAGTCTGGCTTGTGTAAATGTAGTCCGGTCCGATCCGGTCCAGTCCAGGTCAGTCTGGAAAAACACTTTACTTTTGAATGTGCTTTTGTTCACTGTTGTCCCACAATGCACTGCACAAAGGGAATGGAGAAGCTCCAAAAAATTTAAATAAATGTCATATTGCAGTCAGACCGCTTGAGGAAGAACGACAGTGTATAAAGTTCATAATGTACATGATTTGTTTTCTACTCTTTACTTTCCAGTGAAGGTAAAAATGCCAACATCAGTCACTCTTTACACTGTTTGTGCTCAAATGCACACAGGTTAAATGTAAAATGTGAATATTGTAAATTTCAGACTTTCCAGCTTTGATTAACGGCAGGTTTGTGATCCAAATATGTAAAACTTAGTGTTTGGTTTGGAGAACTGTTCCTCTACTGCTGCACTGTGAACACGAAGCGGTTTAAAGTTTATGTCAAATATTTTGTCAGACACAATTGTTGTGTTTTGTCTCTTTTTTTGGAAAATGAATTGCGCTCAAAATACGAGTGCAAGTCTGTAAGCATAAATACATAAAAAGAACGGTTACAAAGTGGGAACCACACATATAGAGTGGAAAGAAATGGAAATGATTTAAGAGGTGCTGGATTATTTACTTGATATTTAATGTTTTAAATATCATGGATAACCTCAATACCAGTATCACGACACCTCTGCTACAAAACAACACAATGATTCTGATTATTATTATATGTTCCTGCTTGAGTCGGTCACTTGGTGTGTTTCATCTTTTAAATTCATTTTCAGCTCTTATCATTCAAAGATTATTCACATTACTCACACTGAACTGATTTCACATGAGTCCAGTAAAGTCCTGCAGCTCATCTGAAGTCTGAGCTCAGTGCAGAGTTTTTCCTTTGTTTGTTGCAGTGGCTTCTTTGTTTTACTGTGTACTGTTTTCTGTAAATCGATTTTCGATCTGTGCTCTTCTTCAGTGTGCAGTTCTTCAGCCAGGCTTGATCTTATTAACTCTGAACTGACTTTCTGAAACAGTTTGTTCCTGGTTTGATTTGATGACCTGAATCTCAGACTTGATTTCGTCTTTTGAACTGTGATGTTTTGTGTTTTTGTGGCTCAGCGTCGGCGTGGCGTTGCTCTGCAGCTTCTTGCTCGGTTTGGGCGACAGCTGCTTCAACACTCAGCTCCTCAGCATCATTGGCTTCATGTTCCGTGACAACAGCGCTCCGGCCTTCGCTGTCTTCAAATTCATCCAGGTGAGTTTCAACATGAAACAAGTTCAAACAGGGAACAGAAAATGTGTATGAGTATAGATTTATTTGATTTTTAGGATCAGGGTGTTGATCCGTTTGACATTGTTGTGTTTTCTCTCCAGTCCATCATGGCCGCTCTGGCCTTCTTCTACAGTAACTACCTGCTGCTGCACTGGCAGCTGCTCATCCTGGTCGTGACGGGTTTTCTGGGCTCCGTGACCTTCTTCATGGCCGAGTGGCTGGCCGAGTCCAACAGACAAGAATCAGACTACGACAGCATCTGACGTGTGTCGGCTGAGGATGAGGAGGGCACAGCTGGAGGTGTTTCGCTCTCCACAGCTGGAGAAATCACCAGGTCATGACGACGACGACGACGATGATGAAGAACATATCCCAGCCTGCCACTGTGGTATGTTTTGGTTTTTACAGATCCGGTCTGTACAAAGCCTGACAGCGGCTGCAGGAACCAAACTTTAATATCAACATTTATCTGTACTAAACCAAAAAGAGGTGACGTGCCTCAGCTTGGTTTGTTCACGGCCTCGTTCTTATTATATCATAATCTGAAAGAATTAAGAAAATATCCTTCAAACAGACTTCACTGAGGCATGATGGGTAGACATTCTTTAATCAAATGAAAGCACTTTTGATTCCAGGCTGATCGATAATGACATAAAGAGTGAAGGGTCCCTCTGTTAGTGCCTGTATGGAGAGATCCTGGTGAATGATGCTGACTTTATTTGAACACAAACATCCTGTTTTATTTTTTTCACTGGTTTAAAGGATCATTCTGCTGATATTCTATATTTTTCATCTTGTCAACAAATTTTCATGAAAAGACCAAAAACAGCATCCAAAGCCTGACAACATAATCTTAAATCTGTGTTTGATTAAATGCTGCAGTGTGGAGGCGTTTTAGGGAACTTAAAAAATGAAACTATATATTTGTGAGGTGTTTTTAAAGACTTACATTGTGGGTACAAACCATGGGGCTGAGAGTTACAGACAGGAAGTCAGAAACACGTTGCTGGTTTTGGTCTTTTCATTCTTCTCATTCTTTAAGTGTTTCCACGACGTCTTCACAAACTCATACGTCTGTTATAATATTGTTTTGCACTGTCAGAGACTTTGATTCACACCAAATGAAGCCGTTCAGCTGCAGTCACAAGGTAGTCACAACCTTACAATTAACTTTTACGACTGATATCCTGCAAGACCAGACGTTTACCTGCCAAGTGACTTCACAGCAAATTGAAATCAAAGCAGTTAAAAGGGAAATGTTACCAAGAAACTGAGCTCAGTTTTCACCCTCTGTCATGCTGCTTGTCTTTTATTCCTGCATCAGACACGCAGTGCTAAATAACTGGTTTAGTTGTAATAAGATTCAGATCATCAGGACGACCCGTGACTCTGCATTCCAGGAAACGTTTCATAATCACCAGAGGGTGACAGCGTTTAATTCAAATGCAATTAATAAAGGCTGTTTGGTTTTTCTCTTCCTTCCTCCTTTTTCCACCTCCTGATATGAGTTTGGACAGTGAGATGTAAATGGAGAGGAATTCAACACTTCACATTTTCACCTCAGTAACAACAGACAGTTTTTTTTTCTACGCTAGCAGCACGGCTCTGTAGACGAGTGTCAGTCCAAGTTCAGAGTGAAATATCTCGTCGACGATTGGACAAACTGTGTTCAGACATTCGGGTTCCTCACGGGATGTACTGTAATAACTCTGATAATCTTGCAATTAGTTTAAAAGGGAACAACAGTGACTGAAGCTGTGGGGGAGTCACGTGTGTTGTATTCCTTGGCTCCTACAATTCCCATAATGCAACCAGTCTGTTTCCTGTTAAATGTGCTCTGTAGATTTTTTTTGACCACTTTTAGTGCTGGAGAGAAATGTTTTTAAAAGAGGGCGTCCATATTTTTTGTAATGCTGTGAGCACGCACAGATGTAGCAATATGCCAACAAAAGCTTCGCTAGTCAACATTGATGTAAACAATTCCAAATATTTAAAATATCAAATGTTTTATGAGGAAGGAAATGCACTCGACACATTCAAGGACACACACTCTTTGCCCCTTTTTAAATGCTGACCTCTGCTTCAAACAACAAAACATTTCTGATTCATGCTCGCAGCATGATAAACCCTCTTCATATAAGAAGCAGAGACGTTCACTCTGTCACCAAGTCTTTACATTTACTCTAAAACAAACTGTGGACCTTAACTTCAAACTTATTCTGATCCTTTACGATGAGCCTGACAGAGCTGCTAGCGTGATCAAACACTCTCAGCCGTTGTTGCATGTGAAATTATTTTAAACTGATGCCAAACCAACACAGTGCTAAATGTGGACCTTAAGACGTGTAAGACAGCCTTATATAATGTTGTAGTGGGAAAGGGCAACAAAACTCTCTATGCTGGTTTTTCATTTTGTGTCAAGTGTCAAATTTCTGTCATAAAGGACATTATTCTAATTAATTTATTGCTAAATGAAACATTTGGGGTTGGGTTTGCTCAAGTTTTGTTTCATGTTGCGACTGCAATAGATGCAATCAATCTCAAGGATGTTAAGGGAAATGCATGTATACTATGACGATGATTTTATACTTGAATGTAGTTATTAAGAATGACACCCATACTTTTGCTTGCTTGTTTGTATTATCAATAAAACATTATTTTGAACATTAGTTGTGTGCTGAATGAACCAAAACCTGTAAGCTATGCTGTAATCTGAAAGGAGCTTTTGTACGAGTGGTTACACTCATTTTATTTTAGATTGGACAATAAAAACAAAATAGAGTAAAATAGAAAATGTACAAAACTAACATTTCAATGGTTTTTAGTTCTGATAGTATTCAAAATATTTTGTTAAATCATTCTTAAAACAAACCAATATTTTGTTTCATGAATAAAATATCGTCCTGATAAACCAGGAAGATCGATCATGAAACGTTTAAATAGCTCTGTTGGCTGTAGTTAATTTTTTCTGTCCGGTAAACCGACAATATTTCCGATTCCGTGAACGCAGCATGATCGCCGCTTGTTGCCTAGCAACCGGTAACGCTGCGACCGGATTCCAACGTGGGAATCCGCAAAGCGAAATGACGTCAAGCTACAACCAACTGGAGAATACTACATCCGGTCACAAGATTGAAAATTAAAGATGGCCAACACCAATGTGAAAATTTCACAACATGCTGGTACAAAATGTCACAGTTATGTTGAGAATCATATTATTTTATTGTTCTCAGTGCAATGACACAGCCGCGTGTTCTCCAGAATGGTTTGTGTTTTCCATTAGAGCTTTATTTTGAAGGGTAACTCGCTGTGTTTCCGGTAAATTCGTCCGGCGTGACGCAGCCGGTCCAGCCGAGGTTGCTATTTTGTCTTGAACATTTTGACATTCTCCGACCAACCTCCGTGATTACCGTTACCGGTGAGATGCTGGACACGGTTTCTAACGGCAGAGAGAGACCAGAGCTATTTTAAAGTTGAGTTTTTTAAACTTTATCCGTTATATTCGTCACATTAATCAAGCAGGAGTCGTCACAGCTGAGTTTGGAGCTGAAATGTGACCGCGGCGTTCAGATTTGAAGTTTGATAAGCTAGCTAACGTTAGCTTAACTTTAACCAACGGCTGCTCTCTCAGACAAAATGTCGGAGGACATCAGCCTGTATGATCTGTTGAACTTGTCCATCGGGACACCCCACAGGGGAGCTGTCAACTTCGGCGCCCTGCACTCCCTCCTCTACGCCGTCCTCAGACACCTGGATATCCGGGAGATAAAGACCCGGTGGAGGGAGGACACTCCTCCCGTGTACCCCGATGCTCTGGTGGGAGAGGTTCAGGGAGACACAGCGGGGCAGGAAGGTCAGCAACCGGGCAACAAGCTGCAGGAGCGGAGAGCCTCCTCTTCATCTCCGACCTCCTCCGGCCCCGCTGCGGACGACCAGGGGAGGCTCCGGACCCGCATCCAGACCTGCGAGGACGACGTGTCCAAGGTGAGAGCACCCATCCAGCCTGTACTTGTTCATATACTGTAATATACTTAATATATAACAACTTTTATTCTGCATGTCTACTGAACACACAGTCATAATTAAACTTAATTACCCAATTAAAAACTTTAATATTTAATCACATATATCATCAGTTATAGACAGTGAATAAATGTAACTGAGTACATTTACTTAAGTACTTTATACTCCACTACATTATCTGACAGCTTTAGTTCTTATTTATTAATTATTCATAATATTTTACTGGCAGCTTCTAAAATATGATGCACTCACAGCCTGTTAATGTCATTTAATGCATCAGTAATAATAATCCAATAAAGTCATATATACTAGTATGACATAAATGTTTTGATACTTTGAAGCAAACTTTGCTGATTTAAACATCCAGAAACTGTAAAAAATAATAACTGATAAATGTCTCGTTTTGTTGGACCAACAGTCCATAACACAGAGATATTTAATTATAAATATTATTAATTATAAATATTATCATGTAATGAGACAAAGAAAAACAATCCAAGAAGCTGAAACTGTCAAAGTTAGACTTAAAGGATGAATCACTTTTCAGAGGAGAAGCTGACTAATGTCTGCAGCTCTGCACTTTCTTATCACCTGTCGATCATCCTGATAACACACACCTGTTCTTTCACTGATGAAATGTTCAGGTATGTTGCTGTGGAGGCCACACCCTACTAGTGATGTCACAGATGATGAAAACACCCGCTGTGACGTCACTGGTGGTCGTGCGACACGCTTCATGTTTTTAACTCAGCAGCTTTTTTCTGTGTGTGTGTGTTGATTTGTAATTGATCACATGGTTGTTTGGTTGAATGTTTAAAGACAGCGCAGTCTGAGTCGGAGCCAGCAGCGCGCCCTCGTTCTTGTCTTCCATCCTTGGCGGGCTGCGGTGAACATTTCAGCGTAGTATTAAGCCGTTGATGACAGAGCAGAGGACAATGGGAGATGGGCGCCACCCTGACATCTCAAATGACCTCTGCGTGCCTCTGTTCAGGTTTCTGTCAGGCCACGTCCAAGCTACCAGTGGAAGAGCTGAGGAGCTGCAGCGTTACACAAACTGTTAGCTTCATTTAGAAAAGATGAAGTGGGACGAAGTGCAGAGTTTGATGAGAACAGGATGAGATAAAGATGCAGATCGTCCAGACTTTCCATCAGCTCTCCATCTCCCTCCTGATCTCCTCCTCTTTCCGTCCCCCTCCCTCCCCCTCTGTGTGATAGGGGGTAATTAGTCCCCTGCAGAGATGACTCTGGTTGTCAGGGGATGAATAGCCCTCAGGTGAAAAGCAGGACATCGGGCAGGTGCAGGTGATGCTGCGTCTTTCAGAAGCTCCTCTGAATCATTCATGTCCTCTGTGGGCATCATTCGGGTCAGCTGGCGTATCCGCTGACTTAACTACGCTGAGGTGACCCGGCGTGCCCCGTCCACCAGAGTCCTCCCTCTGATGCCCGTCTGAAACATAACTACAGTAGATGCCTCATGTCAGGAGGTGTGCCACGGTCCATCTATTCACCTGACAGAGGAACAGTTCATAAAACGTCTGTTTGTCTGTGGACCCCCCGTCTCCTCGTGGTGCCTGATCTGAGAACAGCTCAGTGACGTTTGTTGCTCAAAGTGCAGCAACAGTCAGCTCCAGTTAATGACTGACTGTCAGAAACGAGGCAGCAGTTTAAAGAGTAACGAAGGTTAAGCCTGCTTTCTTTTCCTGTCACTGAGTCATGACTCCAGCACAGGAGGTCATTTTTATTTAAGTGGCTGAAAAACAGATGATGAGTTCTTTATGTCAGATCCAGGATCAGATCCAGGATCAGATCCAGGATCAGATCCAGGATCAGATCAGGAGCTTTGTAAAGGATTCTTTAAGCAGGAGAGATTCCGTTTAAATAACTCCATCGCTCAGCATGCTGTGTGTAACAGTAAATTGAATAGTTGATGAATGTTGGATGAATTAAAAAATATATTTTGAGTGTTGATTGTTCAAAAGCATAATCCATTAACGGAGAATCATGAATCGAGTTATTTAGAGTTATTTGCAGCTCCACTGCTGTTCACATCTTTATAATATATAAATAACAGCCTCGGTTCACTCTGACATCGCCCACATCTGTGGAAAAAGGTGGAGACAACACCTGAGTTGTGTCCAGTGCAAAACTCCACCTAGTGTTATGTATTTTGATGTATATATATATTCTTTTTCTTTTGTTTTTTTAATATATATATATTCTGTTTATTTATGATGAGCTGGTGACTTGTCCAGGGTGTACCCCGACGACGATGATGATGATAAAAGTTCATGACCTGATGCAGAGCCCATCACAGTAAAATACAGCTGATTGATGTGACGTCCTGGTTGAAGCAGTAACAAACAGTGTGAGTCATTAAGAGGTCGTCAGTGTAAACGAGCATGGCTGCACTCATTAACGAGCTGTTAGTCATTCAGTGACGCTCCGTGGGGTCGATATGCATCATTTCATGTCAGGACACATTTGACACAAGTTAAACAGCACCTCACACACAGCTCAGGAATTTCCTTTGTTTCACACACACACACACACACACACACACACACACACACACACACACACACACACACACACAAACTGAATGTTTACTCTGTTAACACATCCTCTCAGTCTCTCAGGAAACACAGATCAGCTGGTTGAAGGAGGATTATCAATGTAACAGCTTGATTTGTTTCATCTCAAACTCCTTCTGTGGCTTTCACTGGGGTCAAAGGTCAGAGGTCAGATGGACAGTCTGATCCGAGACCTTTTTCAAACTGTTGACGGACATCAAAGTTTCTCGAATCGGAGCCATCAGACGAATCGAAGAAAAGAAGTCATTCAAACTTTATATCCACTGGTCGATGTTTCTGTCTCTGTTTGTTTTAGGCCATGAAGCTCATTCAGGAGCTGCACAACCAAAAAGACTCCCTGAGGGAGGAGGTGGAGGAGCTCCGCCACCAACAGGAGGTGAGACGGACAAATAAGAAATAAAACGAGCTGTAGTTTAATAAAAACGAGCGGCCTCATGACAGAACTGCCCTTTAGTTCATTTGTTCAATTCTAATATATTTTAAGGGGAATATTGACTGTAATTAAAACTGTAGATTAAGTAATTTTAGTTTAGGGTCAGAGGACAGTTTTAATGAACAAACGTCAGTGACAGACTGTGATGAGTCGTGTGTTTCTTCTTCTGTGTTCAGGCGGTTGATGCTCAGGCAGAGACGGTCACTGCTGTGGAGAAGTGCTGCCACCGTGTGGACGCTGTGGAGGAAGCTGTGGTGAGTGTCTGAAGTTAATATATCAACTCCACCCTCTGTGCCATAAAAGTTCTTACAGTGAGCTCTTTTCTACAAACACTGATTACAGTTTGGTCTCCTCTGTGTCTCGTTGTGACAGAGATCTCTGAAGGACTCGTTTCAGAAGTATCCACGTCCCGAGGTGCTGAGTCATTACGTGACCCGGGACGTCGTGCAGTCAGCTCAGCTCAGTGAGAACGAAAACCTTCACAAGGTGAGATCCAAACATGTTTTCAGGAGTGTGACGAAGAGAGAAACGTAGTGATCCAGCTCCTCCTGCAGGACTGTTGGCTCTGCTGAAGGTTTAGACCTCAGCCCTGGTGCAAGTTTAATATTCCCCCCACAAAGAGTCCAAAGACATGCAGGTCAGGTGAACTTGTGACCTTGAAGCTGATTTACACAGAACTCAAAAATGGACCCTAAAATAACTCTGTGGATCGTCTCAGTGTCTTTGAACATGTCTCTACTTTGTTATAGGATCTTGTAAATTCAGCCAGCACGCTCTCCTCCCCACAGCCTCTCGAGAACAGCAGCAGGCCGGCTGCTCCGAGTTCTCCATCGATTCCTGGGCAGATTTTGAGTCTCCAGGAAGTGACGGACACCCAGCCCGCCACAAAGGCTCCTTCAGCCCCGTCAGGGTCACCGCAGCAGATCAGCGGCCACCCAGAGACGACGGAGGCCCTGAGGAACATCGACACGCTGAAGGAAAAGTTCAACAAGCTGGAAAATCGTGTGGCGGCGCTGGAGGAAGAGCTCATCACTAACAAGGGTAATTTTAAATCATCTGATTGGCTGAAACATTTAAGTTAGAACAGGTGTGCTTATTTTATATGATAAATGTTTCACTGAGCCTAGAAACTGTTTAATTGATCAGTTGTCAACTATTTTGATTGATTCATTGTTTTTAATCGTTTATTAAGAAAAAGAGTTTCTCTGTGAGTATTTTCAGTTTTCTTTTGTCCTCTGTGACAGTAAACTGAATGTTTGAGTCATCTTGAGTTTATCAACATTTTATGTCAAATGTCAAAATGATCAGCAGATTAATCAGTAATGAAAATAATCTTTAGATGCAGCCCTTTTAACATTTTCTACATTTACATAATAATCAGTGTTAGCTGACTGAACTCGTCATGTCTTCATAGAGACGAGTTCTCTCTCTCTCTCTCACTTGTACTAATGGTTTGATGTCGAATTGCACATTCAGGTTCACAGGAAGTGTTGGACAGCCTGATGGATGAACTGAACCAGCAGAGAGATTTAATCGACAGCCTGATGAGTGACCGGGAAAAGGTTGGTGAGAGCCAGAAAACATGATGCAGAGGTTATTACACTGAACATCAGCATCGAGACAAAGTCCTCAGAATGTCACGCTGTCTTTTCTGGTTCTGACGATACGATGTGTGTGTGTCCAAAGATGTTTATGAGTCAGGACACAGAAACCAGCTCAGAGGCAGAGGCAGCGTCAGAGGCTGCAGATACAGACAGCAAAGCCTTTCATGAGCTCAGACAGCAAATGTCCTACCTCAGGTAAAGACACACAGGGAGAGTTCAGATGATGTGTTCAGTGGTGTGAGTGTGAACATCACACTTGTTTCCTGTATGTTGGTGTTACATTCTGCTTCAGCCGTTTGTGATTAGATCAGGTCAGATGTTGGTTTCATGCTTGTCGTGTCCAGGAAGTCTGTGCAGAAGCTGGACGAGGACGTGAAGAAGCTGAAGGTTAAACAGGCTTTAACAGAGGAGAGGATAAGAGACCGACACCTTCAAGATCAGGTCAGACAGGTGGACGTGTTACTGAGGGACGGTGAGGGGAAGACACGGTGAGGGGAAGACACGGTGAGGGGGAGACACGCAGGTCATTCATGTGAAGGCCGACTATTCTTATCCTGCTGCAGCTGCCAGGCCTGAAAGACAGCAGCAGTTTAGACCTGCAGTGTGTGTGTGTGTTTATACACGGGGTTTATAGACTGTGTATATATACACAGTGTTGTGTTTGAAGTTGTGATTCATAAGAAGATTTATCTGTACCAAAAACCATCTCAGTATAGTTTTACAACTTCTGTCTCACACACTCAGAACATAGCAGGGTGTGTTCTGAATATGACCGGCTCATCAGCAACCAGCAGACAGACACAGTTAGAGACCAGCTGGTGAACACAGACGAGCATTTAGCAGCTAAAGAGTCTGCTCTGATAATGACGAACTATGAAACCTGAATGAGTTTAAATGATTAGTTTTAATAGGAACGCAGCCTCAGCCTCACGTATCTCTACTCTAATCTCAGTTCTTTGCCCTCTGACCTCAGCTGGACGACCTGCAAGGCATGCTGGAGGAGATGATGCTGTCTTTGACCTCTCAGCTGTTCGGCAGCCTCCAGGACGAGGCCGGACAGGATGAGAGCGACAGCCAGGGTGTGAGCGGTCAGAGTAAGGCGCGATCGGCTTTCACCACCTGCACGGCGAACATTGGCCGGAAGCTGAACCGAGTGTTCGAACACTACGAGCAGCTGCAGGACACGGTGAACAGCCTCCTCCAACAGCAGGCCAGAGGCAGAGCAGGAGAGCTGAAGGACACAGAGGCAAGCTAACGCAGAGCAGGGACACTGTTTGGTTAACGAGAGGCAGGAGAACTTTAATTAGGGTCACATCGTTTAGGACAGGTGTGAAGATGCCTTCACGTACAGGGAGGAATTCAGGAGGGCGCCAAAATCCTCTTTAGAGTTTAACTGGTGGCAACAAGGTGTGATACTTCTGTACAAGGCTGAGCTGTGATCACACCTGTAAACTGAGAAGGTTAAATGTCTGATGAGGTCACAGGTGTTCAACTTCTGCAGGATGAGTCACACCTTGACCGGGTCCATCTGGGTCCACGTGGTGTCACAAAAAATCCACAAAAACACAGTTTTAAATTTGATATCTCAAAATCACACATTAGATTTGGACATGTTTTTATTTATGGATGCTTTGGTGTGTGTGTGTGTGTGTGTGTGTGTGTGTGTGTGTGCGCACGCCTCAGAACGTGGAGCTGGTGAACGACGTGCAGAAGGCGATCCTGCAGCTTCAAGCCGAGTGTGAAAAGCTGAATGAAAACACAAAGTGTCTGCACGAGGACAACAGACGGAAACAGACACACATCGAGGTGAAAACACACAAACACACTCGGAGTGTTTTCATGTTTTAAACATCGATCCATCATCAAGGTGTTTGTTAGTAATGACACAGATACTGACAATATGCACAAAGTTGATTTACAAGAAAAAAAAGACAGAAGAAATAAACTTCACTTTGTTCATCAGAAATCTCTCCTTCTCTTAATTATCTCTGAATATCAATGTTGAACTTCACAGGAGCTGTACAAGACGACGGAGGAGCTGGAGGAGAAGAAGGCCGACAAGCAGATGGTTGAGAGTGAAATCGTGAGTGTGTTTGTACCTGAAGAGTCAGACAGCTCTGTGCGAAATACAGATCATCTTATTGGTTATTGGCTGGCGTCATAATGTTTGTATTTGCTTGCTGAACAGACCCTGAAGGCCTCTCTCTCTCCTCTGTTTTCTCTTCACGCCTGTAGAAAGCAGATAAATCTGCTCTGGACAGCAAAGTGAGCCGTCTGCAGTTCGACTCGGTGACCGAGCAGCTCAACGCCATGTTCCACGAGCTGCTGAGCAAGGTGACGGGCCAGGAGCAGGACTGGCACAAAGTCATCGACAAACTCTCCACTGAGATGGAGTGTAAGGTGAGTGTGTTCAAACAGAGGTGACATCCCTGTGACAGTTTGACCTGTGGTTTCCTGTGACGTCATATTTGACCTCTGACCTCGCTGCAGCTGAACAGGATCGAGTTAGACTCTGTGAAGAAGCAGCTGGAAGGTCGCTGGAAGAATATCCACGAGAAGCTGCAGGCTCAGGGAGCTCCGGAGCACGACGACGCTGCTGGTTTGAGAAAGTACGTGTTGACATCGCGCTCACTAACCATCACAGTCATACACAGTAAATCCAACCAGCTAGTGTTAAAGTGGTTAATTAAAAATAGCAGTAAGACAAAAAAACCAAACTAGTAGCTAGTTTAAACTAACGGATGTGACTGACTGTAAATCTGTTGCACCATCCAGTCAGAGGTAATCAACTATGTAAACAGGAAGTCACTGTAACACACTGTAATATTATTTAAGTCATCAGTCCTGACACGTCCGGCTCATACCGGCTCATCAGCACATCACTGTGACCATGATCATCTGTGAGGAGCAGTGACGTTTCTTTGTGTTTCTTTAGACAGCTGGTGGACAGATTTCACTGCCTCTCCTGTGACCGACCTGTAGTCAAGTACACACCTGGACCGTGAGTTTCATAACAGATTATTATATTAACACACTGACTGTGTGTCCAGAGTTCAAGATGTCTGCTTCACTATCTCTCTCTCTCTCTTTGTCTCTTTGATGAAGTCATCTGGTGAAGCTGCCTTCCTCTCCTGCATTCCCTGCACACAAGTCCATCAGGCCGTTCACAGTTTACGCTCTGGAGCAGTTTCGACAGCACTGCAGGAGGTGAGCTCAGTTACCTGCAGTCCATCTGCTGTTTCCTCTGTCCACCAGCAGGGGGCTCAGGAGCCTTTAAGTCATTCACTCAGTGCAGACAGACAGGAGTGGAGAGGTGATGTCATACAGGTGTACCCTCAGTCTACAAACACTGCACACACACTCTCAGCCTGCAAACACTCACCTGTTAGCTTCTCAGTGTCTGACCTGTTGTAAGCCGGTCTTGTCATCTCAGCTGGAAACCAGGAACCAACCGCTACAACTTTGAGGTAGCTAACTGTGGCAGGAGAGGGGAGCAGCTCCAGGAGAGCCACAATGTGACGTGCAAGCAGATAGAGTGTGTGCAGAGGCGATACTATGACAGGGCCCGGGACAACACGAGCAACAGAACCGAACTGATCCAGAACCAGCCAGGAATCCTGCAGTGAGTCAGGGCCAGGACAGGAGGAGAGGCAGAGGTCTCTGTTAGAGGGTTAGACAGGACATTTTAATATCACCTGATCAGTGATGAGTCAGGCTGCAGACGAGATCAGTTTAATTCATTTAATTCATATCTGTTGGGAAAAATGTTGTTGAAGCAAATAAGGAAAATGAATTAGAGGTTAATTATGGTTAATTATTTATAGAAATAAATGACTGTGGGACATCAGTCCACAATGATCCTCTTCCTCCTGTCCATAACAGTCGTCCTGTCTCAATGTTTCTGTCTCACCGAGCAGCGAGCGAGTCTCCGAGCTGACGGACTACAGTCACCTGTCCGTGTCGCGGAGCTGCGGGGGGAGTCACACGGTCACCTCCGTCAGCCAGCGACGCACCGGTCTGCAGTCTGGGAAGCACCACGCCCAGACGGAGGCGGACAGTCTGACTCAGGTACACTTCACTCCACACCTCAGCAAAAAACACATCGACGTTATTTATCTAAAGATCTGATCATCAGAGGTGGAAATACAATAATGTGTGGCTTCATTTATAACCTCTGTCAGAACATACAGGGTGCATTCATTTATGGCTCCATATAGTTTGTACTTGTGGAGGGGGCGTGGTGCATCAGCTGCAGGGCAGAGGTGTGGAGAGGTGTGGAGGGCTCAGGAGAGCAGCGAGAAGGGAGAGTGATTAGTTAACAATGTGCAGGTGTGCTAATCATCTCCCCGCTCGCTGCTCTCCTGAGCCCTCCACACCTCTCCACACCTCTGCCCTGCAGCTGATAATCCATTATAAACACGACTCTGACAGGAGCTTTAAGTTTTCATACTGTAACTACATGAAAATACTATAAATAAGATTATGAATGCAGTACTTTTACTTGTAAAGGGATATTTTTACACTGTGGTACTGCTGTTTTTACTGAAGTAAATGATCTGAGTACTTTTTTTTGTTTGTTTTAAAAAAATATTTCTCTTTGTTTTAAATGAACAGACTGTCAGATGTTACTGGCTAACTCTCCCTGTGTGTGTGTGTGTGTGTGTGTGTGTGTGTGTGTGTGTGTGTTAGTCGGAGGAGGTCGATATCGTCGGACTGGATGGTCATATTTACAAAGGTCGCCTGAACGCATCTGCTACAAGAAACACAGAAACTAAACTACCTACAATCTCGACCAAAGACGGTAACCTTCTCGTCTGTCTGCATGTGTCGCTGTCTCCTCCCGGCCTTGAAACTGCAGCTGCTGTCCAACATGATTTATGACTTTAATGTCATTGAATGTATTTTGGCTGAGAGCCTGAAATGTCATGAGGTGGTGTTCTGAGGTTTACGGTGCTCGTCGTTAACCCCGTCACTCCTCCTGTGCTCTGATGGATGCAGGTATGTGCAAACCCAAAGACAAAGCCAAGAACTCCATGTCCCACAAACCCTCCGTGTCTCCGGAGGCAGGACACGGCGCTCCGCTACATCACGCCCACAGTGCCAAGAGCACCCAGTGCAGCCGCTCAGGTGAGTCTCACACAGGTGAAGCTGTGGTGTGTCTGAAAGTGTCTGAACAAATCTGAAGAATATGAAGCAGTGACGGAAAAACATCCGAATATTCAAAGTTAGGCTGTTTATATCGTTAAAATGTTGAAATATGAGATGTATGAAAGGTTCATCCATCATGCTCCACCTGTACGTCTCACCTCCTCCTCCTCCTCCTCCTCTGTGCCTCCAGCCTCCAGCCTCTCGGGTCGGGACTGGCCCGTGTCCACTCTGGGCTGCACGTCTCACAGCTCCTTCACTCAGGCATCAGCCACAGCAGAGAGCAACATGGAGGCTCGGGCCAACGAGCCGGTCAACCTGTAGGGGGCGACACCAAAGGCTGGTTCTGGTTCTGATGTGTAATAAAGTTCTGCAGACAGAAGGTGACCCACTTCAGCTTTTATATTTTCATTTGATGCACTACATGTCCCATGAATCACCTGTAAGACATCCAGAACAAGTTCTTGTTTTTTTTATTTAAGTTTCTGTGATCAGACACTTTAATGTTTTATTGTTGTTATATTATCAATCATAATAAAGTTGAGTGTATTTCATCACTTCCTGTGTACAGAAGTTTCTTTAATAGACCCATGACATGAGAGCTATACGCCAAGATGGCGTCTGTTCAGTCCAATCGAATACTCTCCAATGAATATGTGCTGTCGTGTCGGTTTCTGCTGAAGACATAAATCTTAAAAACACTTCAACACCTTTGTTGGGGACTATTTTCAGCGGTGGATTAATCCACACGTGGTGCTCCTGTTTTTGGCAGCAGGACGGTGAGTAATCAAACTTCAGACGGATGAAGGAAACAGGAAATGTCATCATCTCATCTACATACAGGGTCAGATCTGTCAGTTACTGAATATCAGGATAAACAAATAAAGTCATCTCATTGTAAAGTTTATGGATTACTTCAAAATCCATGAAAATGAAATTCACTGAAACTTGACGACACAAAGCGCAGAGCTCGTCTGAGAAACTTCATCGAGCGTTAGTCATCATGAAAATATTTTCATGTTCGTTTTATTCATTTTATTCCATATTTTAAAGACAAAAGTCAAACTAAAAATGTAATCAAGTTATCTTTGACAATGTAACTATAATCTAATTACACATTTTTCAACTGTAATCTGATGATAGTTTGTTTTCTCATTAAGTAATCCCAATCACATGTAATCCATTACTATCCAACCCTGCTCCTGTCAATCAAATCAAACAACACATATATAATATTTTGTGTATATATGATCTGTATACATCCTGTGTCGTGTCAGCTCTGTTTCATCAGAAGTTACATCCTGTTCACAGAAACTTCAGACTGAGAGCAGGAAGGCACGATGATGAGCAAAAATGAAAGCTGAGGGAGGAAGGCTGAACTCAGTCTGAACTGAGTCACTTCCTGTCATTGAAGAATTCACTTTCTGGGCTTTTCTCTCATATTTGATGTTTTTGGAGAAATAAAACCTCACGAGGAGCTCAGAGGAGTTTGATGGTGACGATGAACAGATTTGTTCTGACTGCATCAAAATCTTCAGGGCAGAAATGTTTAAAAAAGTTATCCACAATAAAAAGTTCTTTCACTTAAAGGTCCAGTGTGTCAGATTCGGCTCGTCATTAAACTTTCCTCTCATGAACGCTTGTTCCCTCCTGTTGATCTACACTGACCTGTGATCAGGTGAATGCTGTCTCTGTCATTCGTACGTCTGTTCTCACACTATGTAACTTTGGGCTCCGGGTCGGGAGAAGTACGTAACGCTTTACGGCACTAAGTCACACACCACCAACTATTTCACTGATTTTGGTGAAACTGGATCATATTTTATGGAGAAAATGTTTTCTGGTTTTCCCTCTGATGTCCTCCGGCTGCTCCGCCTCAACTCTCTGTGATTTACAGAGTTTATGATGGACAGTGAAGTAAACTGCTGACAACTGTAGCTGCTGTTAGCTCATGTTAGCTCAGTTTGTTAGCCGGCCCGGACTGTGAGCTCAGAGCACCGGGGGAGTGTTAGTGTTGACGGAGGAAGCTAGGAAGAGAAAAGGAGAGTGAGCGAGCAAGAAGCCGCCGGACAAGAGTAAATCTGGGACTGACTTTTAGTGGTTGGTGAGAGCTTGGTGAAATAAAAGGCTGAAAGACAGACGCCGAGCTGGGCTGACTGCTGTTGGACTAGTCAGTAATATTAGCTGGCTGCTATGTCTGCTGTTGGTGACCTTGTTGATGTTTGGCTGTTAGCAAAGTTGTCGACTGGCTAGTTTTTGATCATAAGTAATGTAATCAGAACAAATACTCGAGTACAGCTGAACATAGTTACCACAGTGAGATTACACTGATTTCTACATGACGTTGCTGTGAAGCTTGATGATTCATAGTTGGTCTTTGAAACTGTTTTAACAGCAGCTCATGAGCTCATGTTGAGTGTTGTCATTGCCTACTTTCTCTTCGTGTTGTTAGACAGTGTACTCAAACATTTATCAGAAACAGTTTGACACTCCAACCACATCCTTCCTCAAACTTCAGTCTCACAGAAGAGAAGTTAAAGTTCGGGAACCACAGCGGTGTCGTGCTTTCTCGACACTCCTTCAGCTTTTTGTAAAACCAAAATAAATGTGTGATGAAACGGCGTCAGCAGACAGATGAACGGGCACCGAGCAGCAGATCATACCTTGTTTTATTAAACATATAAATACAAATTTCAACAGAGGAAATGAACACAAAAGTACTTGAGAGAAATCTCTATAAAAAGAGCCATGGATTAGAACAGAGTGAGTCTGAGAAACAAAAGACCGTCATCCACTTGGTAAGAGCAAAATAAATGTTGAATGGGAGGCAAGTCGTCTGAAAACATCACCCAGCCTGTAAATCATTTTACTGCCTACATTAAGGACAAAGGAGACGGGTCAGACCTCCATGATCAGCGTCCACCACGGCGTGGAGAGCCACTCTGAAGGAAGCTCATACAAAGACCCCCGAAAACCTCCCAAACCTGCAGCTCGTTCAGCCGACCGCACACCCCGTCACCGGACTGAAGCCGGCGAGTTCAGCACATTTCACACATTCAACATGTTTCACCTCGACTCGTCCACAAAGGAAAAACACCTCCACCCGCCTGATTTAAAGGACCTCGCTGTGTTTGAGAAGTCTGCAGATGTTTAACAGTGAATCCACCATGGTGAACAGTTCAAGTACACGAGAAACAAAATGTACTCAAAGTACCAGAAGTCAAAGGTCAAACACGTCTGCAGACAGCACAAACATCGTCGGCTCGGAGTTTCATTCTTCTCTGTATCGAACGTTAAAATATGATCTTACAGGCAGTTTGTATTTTATTCTTTGAGCAGTTTAATGAAGCCGACCTCCCCGAGACAGACGAGACGTTCACACCTGCACTGAAGGTGAGCAGAGGTGAGAGGAAACCGAACAAACAAACAGGAAACAGCTGATTGTCTCTCTTTCACAAACACTTCCTCTTTGTCGTGACGTGAACGTGACTGTTTTCTACCTACGGGTGATTTCTGTGCGACAGACGTGTGAGACGAGGACAGCTGATACAAAAAAAAAAGTCTCATTGAGGTTTTTGTGGATCTGAACAATCATTCAGGACTCTGGACTGAACTCAGATCTGCTGAGGCGTCCTTCCGTCCGTCGAGCTGCTGCTGTTTGGACTTGTTTGAGCGTCTGATCCTGTCTGATACATTCAGAGCACGAGCGGCCTCTCCCATTCAGACAGACAGAGGTAGGAGTGGTTGAGCGTCTGAAAGGTTGTGTGGAAAATCACTGAGTTGGCCTCTAACCCCCCCACAGACAGACAGACAGACAGACAGACAGACAGACATGGCGGAGGTAGACGCCATCTGCGTCCAAAATATTCTTAAAATCAGATTCATGTGCGTCGTTTGTGTCATCGGAGGAGGAAGTGGAAACTTTTGGCTGAGGTTTTATTTACAAAACTGCCTCATAATCATGCAGGAAACTGACGAGACCCAACGCGGCGCCGCTAAATTCAAAACAAAGACAGCGTGATCGACGCGGCCGCTCGTCCTCAAATCATACGATTATTGCAAACTTTACCAACATTTCCTTTACAGTTCATCTTCCTCCGTTCATCAGCCGATTACTCGATCAGCTGTCAAATATTTTGATCATCGATTAATCGACCGGTCGTCATCTCGGGCTGATCAACGTCTTCTGAACGATTCATCGGGAAGATGATCGACAGATTAACCGATAATGAGAATAATCGTCATCAGATCATTTAAAAAATGTTCTCAGAGCGTCGTTCAACAACGCTTCCTGCCGCTCTGAAGCTTTTTCTGGATAAATAAAATATTCTGTCTGCTGCAGCGTGAAGATGTTGAACCCGTTTCCTGAGTGACGGCGGTAATTTTATCTGCAGGATGTCAGAAAGTGTCGTGAACACAAGTTTTGTATAAAAATATAAAATAATGTTGATTTATTCAAACAGAGCCGACTGAACGACGTGATGACACGTCAGAGAGCAGCAGGCAGAATATTTCAGTTTCAGGACGGCAGGAAGTGACATCATCAGGTGTTTATGATGTTCAGGATGTGAGTTCAGTGTCGACACTCCGCCTCACGCCGTCCAGCGTGAAGCGAGTTTATGGCTGTAAATTAAAAACTCCACTTTATGGCTACGTCACTCAGACGTGATCCTCTCTGCTCTGTACACGTTCTCCACGTGGGCGACCTCCATCCACGACCTTCTCCATCCTTTTGTTTATCTGCTGGTTATTGCCGACGACTTCCAGTCACGTTATCTCTAAAAAACAAACAAAGCACTCGGACAGGTCACATGACTCCGCTCCTCGGCGAGCGTCTGTCGGGTTTCTTTGCATTGATGATGGAAAAAAAAAAGACGAGTTTCTGCATTTTCCCGCCAAATGTCTGATGATGTCATTGGCGACCCTGCAGGTTCTTCCTCGGCTTGATGACTCGTGATGAAGACGACGTGCTCGTCTTCGGTTTAGAAAGTCAAAGAGAGGAAACAGCAGTGTCTTTGTCTTTGTCCACGTCCACATCCTCCCTCAGACACCCCCACCCTCCCCCTCCCCCTCCCAGATCAGATTCATTTGGCCGCCAAGCCTCCCGCCCCGCCCCGCCCCGCCCCGCCCCGCCCCCCAACAGCCCGCCG
The DNA here is from genome assembly GCA_946959425.1 of Argyrosomus regius. Lineage (NCBI taxonomy): Eukaryota > Metazoa > Chordata > Actinopteri > Sciaenidae > Argyrosomus > Argyrosomus regius. The sequence continues at coordinate 1,305,279 of OX336897.1, read as the reverse complement.
CTCAGCCTCATCTCTGGCCGTGGAGCGCCGATACGACGGGCGTCTGCTGGGAGCCGCTGGGCTGAGAGACGGGGGGCCACATGGGAGTCTGTTGCATGTGGTGGTGGTGGTAGTGGTGGTGGTGCATGTGGTGGCCGGTGGGCGATGACGGTGGCAGCCAGGCCGGCTGGTGACTCGGCGGCGAGGAGGCCCAGAAGGAGCTGAAGCCTGAGGAAGGGGCCGGTGGGGAGCACGCCATGGACACCTGGGAGCCGCTGCCGCCGGCACCAGAGCCGCAATCTGACGCCCGAAGTTTGGAGAACATGGTGATGGCGTCCGGGAAGTTGGGCGGCGTGGCAGGAGTGTTTCTGGGGGTACACATCTGTGGAGCACAAGAGGAGGAGCGTTAACAGGAGGTGAAGGAACGTGAGATTCACCGAACGTCACAGAGCAGCAAAGAAACCAAAAATATCGAAATATCTGACAGCTGATCGACTCATCCTTGCAGTAAAGACGCCGTGTTGAAGCTGAGCTGCCCATAAACATCGTCTCTCCTCCACACTGCTGAGAAACTCTGTAAAGGACCGGATCACGTTCCAGGACACGCAGAGTCCAAACACGTCTGCTGGGTCGAGTATTAAACGTGTCACATGTCGACGTGTGAAATATTTGTCCGATCAGTCGGCTGATGATCCGATCAGATGTTTCAAACTGTTCCACGGCATTTTAATTATTTACACTGATGAACTGTCACATAAAAATCAAGTTTAAAGTCCATAAATCAAGTCCATAAAGTATTATTATTATTATAATTATTAATAATAATTATAATAATAATAATTATAATAATAATTAATATCACATGTTGATTTGTGAACTCACAGATCTGATCTGAGCGCAGACATGTGAGCCAAGCGACACACACACACACACACACACACACACACACACACACACACACACACACACACACACACACACACACACACACACACACACACACACACACACACACACAGATCAGGTAGCAGCCACAAATAGAGGAGGGTCCTCTCAGCTGTGCAGCAGAGGGCCGATATATTTAGAATAAACACACTCAGACGTGTGTGTGGGATGTGTCTGTTCAGACCAAAACAACTCTAATTCAGTCACACACACACACACACACACACAGCTGTTTCCTTCTGCACAGTGTGTTTGTCTCCTCACACTTTGTTCTTCTTCTCTCAGTGAACTTCATCTTTCCTCTGCAGAGACACAACGTTCAGAGTATGTGTGTGTGTGTGTGTGTGTGTGTCAGTCTGAGGAAGCTTCAGTCACATTTTTTTTTGCTTCATCAGGTTTAATTAAAAGTGATTTTACTTCACAAACTGCTTCGTCTGAATAACTAATTAGAGTCACACTGTCCAGATTCAGGAAGAAAAGTCAGAAACATAAACATGGAGACGATTTACTGAAGGGCTGCATTCAGTTTAGCTCACTGTACCTAATAAACTGGACACAGTGTGAATATGAATTGTCTCACCGCCTCCTGAAAGTTGAAATTCTGATTTGATGACATAAAACACTTTGTAACTTTGACATATAGATAAAGTTTATTTGGATTAATTATTCGTCAGCTTCATAAACTCGTCGTGACTCACGACGTCGTCGACGGTGGAAAACAAACACAGACGTTGTTTCTGCTGCTGCTCGGCTCCTCGGGGAGCGCCGGTGTTCAGGCTGGATCTCTGAGTACGTTACAAACAATAACACCTCTGATGACGCTGCGTCACGCCACGGGGAGGAACGAAGCATAACACACACACACACACACACACACACACACACACACACACACACAGTGTACACACAGTAGTCTTCCTGCTCATGACCCTCATGCATCACCTCCCAGCAGACGACACGCCCTGACCTCGTTCACTTTGTTTGTTTTGAAGGTTTGATTCAGATTTCCTCTGAGCTGGATGTTAAAGTCAGCACAGACTTCATATTTAATATTTGATTATGGGCTTATTATTGCTGCCACACTGTCTCCTTCCTCCTCCTCCTCCTCCTCCTCCTCCTCCTCCTCCTCATGGATGGAGGCTCCGTCCTGCAGCTGATGCTCACGCTGTACTCTTCCACACAGCTCAGCCTCGGGTGGGATGATGATGTCACCGCACTGCACCCAAAATAATAACAAACCCGGACCGACGCTGACTTCCTCACTCTGTCGAGCTCCAGCATGCTCCTCCCCGAGCACTGAGGAGGCACGTACACCGACAGGAGCAGGAGGAGGAGGAGGAGGAAAAAATGAAAACAAAACACGGCTGCAGATGTTGGCACGCCGCTCATGCATGATCAGGACCAAAAATCCATCCCAGAATGCAGCAGGGCTGGACAGTTAAGAAACAGGATTGCGTGAGCAGAAGTGAGTCGAGGATGCGGTGACGCAAGTCTGCACGGCGACACGCGATCAACAGCCACTCATCAGTGTGTGAGGTGAAGACGCTCATCATCGTTACAGAGCTGCAATTAAAGATTGAACTGAGTGAACACGCCCGACCAAAGAGACTCTGACCGTGACCGTGATCAGAGGCCGACCAGCGACAGCTTCCTCCACAGAGGAGCCACATTAAAGGTTCTCACTGTAACATTCAGAAAACCTTTAATAAACACACCTCACATCCAAACATCAGACAGACTGCAGTCATGTTTAAGACGATGTTATCATCTGTGATGTTCCTGTATTCTATTTGGACCGTTAGCTCCACCATGCTAACTAGCTCAACCTTTGCAAATCACCCATCAGTCAACACCACGAAGTGACCAACACCAGCCCGACACCGCGCAGCAAAGCTACCTCCAACCCCAGCGTAGCTTTGGGTACAGTTAGCTGGTTAGCTATCGTTAGTTACAGCTTTCCTTTGTTCCGTTACATCATTTATTTAATGCTACGAAATATCCACTCAGAGGAGACGCTCGTCCGCAGGCTGTCAGACTTTACTCCAGACAGAGTGATTCAAACCTGAACAGCTTCAGACTCTTTAAGAAGAACACTGACTCTGCATCAGTTTGGACGTCGGCCCGTCGATGAGTTCACATGAAACCAAGTGCACTGTGGGTAGTTCAGAGGCCGTGGGAATTCAGGACATTCAACAAAAACAGTGTTTAAGAAGCTCGACACGTCGGCAGCTGGTAGCAGTTTGTAGAGCCGAGCAGTTTAAAGTGTTTTTAATAAAAATGACGTTTAGTCTGTCAGTGTTCTGATCCCTGTTCTGTCTCAGCTCAGACTGCCAAGTCCTGCTGCTGTGTGAGGACCAGCTGAAACTCAGTCCAGCAGGTCAGCGGGTCCATCCCACGTCCAGTACGACGCTCAGCCTCGCTCAGCCTCACATGCCCTGAAGTCTAGTGTTGTTTTGTGTTTTTTTTTTTTAGGGAGCTGAATGGACTTACCATCTGGTGGTGGTGGCTGGGGATGTTGGCCTCCTGGAAGAAGGAGCTTAAGGCCGTCTGCAGAGACAGAGAGGAGATTGTGTTATGATTTATTTTGATTGGAACCAAAAAAACATGAAGTCAGACGTTTGTCTTCTCCTCCTCCACCCGACCACGGAAGAAGAACAGACCCATCCCCCCCCCGTCACCATCAGCCCACGGGTCAGTTAACACAAGCGGTCACATGAGCTCAGGGTTAAAAGCATTATCTCCACACTGAGATCTGAAACAGTTTGTAGACCACAGAGATTAAAGACTGACACGCTGAAGACTTCCTCTGAAACGCCACACAGATGACTCAACTCACTCAGACAGAGTAACGTCTGAGAAAGTTTGACTATCATCATGAGCGACTCTTAAAATAATGAAAACAGAAGAGTTTATTTTCATTTCACTGAAAACTTAATGAAAGTTTAACTGAAGACTTTTGGAGAAAGAATTCAAAGATTGGAAACTTTAAACAATTTTCTAACATTTTACAAACCAAACGATGAATAAATGAACTGAAGTAATTAATAAAGCCAACAATCATGGCTGCTCTCTTTGTCTCAGAGTCTCCTGCTGGAGGTGGAGAAGCCGACTGGGTGGAGCAAACAGACGCTGTAAAAATGTAAACAGCAGTTCAGTGGCTGCTCCCTGCACAAACAAGGAAATGAGCTGGCTTCTTGTAACGTTCCTCTTTGTTGTGAACGCAGCCAAGGCCGCCGCGAACACAAACACACTTCATGACCTCTGAGACAGAAACAACAGGCTGATAACGGAGCCGGCCCCAACACGTCGGGGGAGGGAGGAAACATTCCTCTGATTCACGGGGGTGATGGGAAACGCTGAGGGTGATGTCATCGTTCAAGCACAAAGCAGCTCATGTGTGAATTCAACATGAGAGTCCTGTTTGTCCACAGGAAGTCTCAACCGTCCCCTCAGGCACCGTTTCACTTTTTTAAGGACAATCAGCCTGTGATGGCGACATCCCGAGAACAAAAAGACAAAAGTTCAGACAGAAGGAAGAGCTCGAGCTCGAGCTCCACGTCTGTTTCCTCCAAACAAACAATAAAATGCTGCTAACACGCTCGTGACATCACCACAGGTGTACGTAGAGTTAAAAGCTGTCTGAGCAGTCTGCATGCTAACATGCTGACATGCAGCAGATAGCTGCAGGAAACATAGACAGGAAAAGTCAGTTCATCCTCTGGGGACCATGAACGTTATGACCGTCTATCCAGTAGCTGTTGAGATCTTTATGTCACAACACTTCCTGTTGTTGTGAGTCTCCACACTCCTCACAGACTGCCCTAACCACCCGATAACATTAACGTACATGTTGAAAATATTTCACAGTCACGTCTTTAAAATATATTTTCTGTCATGATCCACTGAGAGGAACATTTCTAACAAACACAAAGTATGAGACGGAGTGTGAGCTTGTTTTACTGCTCGGTGTAGCCTCCATTTCACTTGAGGCCTCCTTCTTGCCAACACTTCAATGAATGCAGTGGTTTCCACCCCCTCCTCACCCCTGTTGTCTTCATACGGCCGACACAAACAGGAAGACGTCACATGAATAAAATCAACACGTCGTCCTCCAACTGCTCCTGGTGATGTCACATTTGAGGAAGTTGACTCAAATAACATTATCCCAGTGAAACTTCCTCATGGCTCAACAATAAGACTCGTTTGGGGCAGGCTGGGCTCGTAAATCTAAAAACTTTCCAGAGCTGAAGAAGAAGAATCATCATCAGAGCACCAGAACAGTCGTGACAGTCTTAGTGATTCATTGATTTGTTTTGGGAACGTCAGAAAAACCTTTACTTTGCCAGCAGCTCATCGTACTGAATCTTTACGCTCTCCTGCTTTGGATTTGAACACAGCGTTACTGTTGTTGTGGTTCTGGTTCAATGGGCCTCAGGGAGGACAGCCGAGGACAGGAGATGCCTTCGACCCAAACAATCAGGCCACTGCCGTCACACTGAGACAATGAGCTGTTAACTATGTCCTCACACTGACAGAGAACACACATACACACACACACACACACACACACACACACACACACACACAAGTCTGAATAGTTTCTTTATCAAACTATCAGTCAGTGTTTCATCAGTCTGAGAGTTCTGTTGGGTTCTGTTGGGCTCTGTTGGGCTCTGTTGGGCTCTGTTGGGCTCTGCTGTCCAGGTAACATGAAGGTTAGTGACTCACTGCACTAACAGAACGACGGTCAAGACAGGTACCAAACACACAGCGATTAGTCAATTCATTGATTGGTTGTTAACTTTTAAATTAATCACCAACTATTCTGAGAATCCATTCATCAGTTTTTAAGAAAAAAAGTCAAAATGTTCTGTTTTTATGGACAAGAGAACTGATCGATGAATTAAATGAAACTTTACTGTCATAGAAGACGAACAAAACATCGACCTGTCTCGATGGAGAAGCTGAAACCATCAAAGTTTGAGCTGCACATTCTTTAAAAGCATTCAGTTGCATTCAAACTAAAATAAACTCCCTGCAGCACCTCCTCTTAACTCCTGAACTTAAGACGGCAGAATCAATCCCAGCAGCCTCCTGACAGGAGCTGAGCCGCCTCCTCCTCCTCCTCCTCCTCCTCCTCCCGTCCCTCTGCTGAACCACCTGGCCCGGCTGCGGCCCAACAACGCTGGCCGAACGACCCCGACAGATTGGACATTAGAGCAGGAGGAGGAGGAGCGGTCTGAGGAGAACCATCTGGAAGATCAGAGATCCTTCAGGTGTCTGTCAGCTGTTCATCAGCCTCGAGCAGCCGGAGGGCTTCTCCTCACATACAGAGATGTTTGTGAAATGGAGGCCATTTTGAACTCCAGTCAGCTGACATGAACATGAACTGTATGTTAATATGTTAATAACATGTTTATTTTGTTGTTTTATTGACTATGAGTCCAACATGATGCGTTCAAATGCCCAAACATGTCATAAAAGCAAGTGTACAGGACAGCACAGGAAGACTTGTGTGTGTGTGTGTGAACAGCTGGAGGGATAATTAATCTTAATCAGTCTATATATAACTGAACAAGACTGGGATCAATGTCAGACCACTTAGCTGTGAGTACACAGAGCCTGACCTCTTTATCTGCTGCTGTAAAATGTGCAGAAACACAGCAGGACACAGAGTCCCCTGAACGCATCACTCACTTTAAAACACGTTGAGCTGAACAAACAGGCCGAACCTGTAGTTAGTGAGTAAGGCTGAGGGTGTCTGTGAGAGGACATGTTATCACACAGGCCTCTGCTGACAAGATGGCATCAGTGTTTGGCTCTGAAGAACAACAACAGCCGTTAAACTGAAGCGGCGCAGCGAGCTAGCTTCAGTTTAGCATACTGTTTAATGAGGATTCCCGTTAGCGTTAGCCAGCAACTAGGCTAACAACAGTTAGCTCGTGGATGACACGGTGGATTCCTGCCCGAGAATGTAAACAGAAAAACGGCCACGGAGCGGAGCACCACGTCCTCAGCGCGGATAGCTTAGCTCGTGTTAGCCACCAGGAGCGCATGGCCGCAGAGGAGGACGCGAACCAACCGAAACATATGAACACGGAGAGCTCGTTTAACGGCTCACAGGCGGCTGGAAGGTGGAGTTAACCGTGTTAACACACGTCTCGGTGCTTAACACTCACCTCAAACTGCCAGTGGGCCGCCTGGAGGAGCTGCTTCGCCTGGTCGGCGGCGCAGCCAGCCGTCAAAACAAACTGGTTGATCATGACTTGATGTCTGAGTTCGTCCATATTCACCGACATGGCGTCTGTCCGCGCGGCACGGAGCTGCTGTAACGTCACAAACTAAAATATAAAATAAAAAAACAAATAAAAGGTTTTATGTTCGCCTGTGAACCGTCAGCCCCGGTCCTCGGTCCTCGGTCCTCCCTGCCCGTCTCCGCAGCCTCCAGCAGCAACAACAATATTTTCATGTCATCACCAACAACAAAGAGCAGCGCGCCGCTGATTGGTCAGCTCCGCGAGCGAGAGAGTACTACAGAGCCGCTGATTGGCTGTCACGGAGAAGCGTTTAAAATTTACAGGGTGCGCTTGTTTTACATGCCAGAGGCGCCGCCGGTGGGCGGGAGTCAAGCAGAGGCACAGTGTGGGGCAATCTCTCCGCCCTCTGCGGTCATCCGGCAGCTCTGTTCACGCGCTTTTTATTCATGTCCGTTACGCTGACGTCATGCGTTTGATTGGATATCTAGTTGGATTCTCGGAGATGATTGGCTGCTTTATTTGGCAGGTATACGACGAAACACACACACACACACACACAGAGGTGAACACAGTAAATATTTATATATTTTTATTACATAATTATTTATTTCTTTATTTTGAAAGGGACGTTATGAGGAAGCTGCTGTAAATGTATCAATAAGAGATGATATCTGTCCTTATATGGTCATATACCATTAAATAATGAGCATGTTTACATCTGTTTTTATAAAAGCTGCACGTGCTAATATTTAACAAACACGAGTTTGTACACATGATATTTATGTACTGTCATGACGTCATGACTTAGGCTAGGCTAACATAGGTTTATGTCAAATATAAACATGTAACACACGGGGAACATGTCAGGTGCATTTCATAGTTTGCTTTGGTTCTGCTTTGGTTCTGCTTTGGTTCTGTGAAGCTCTTTTTAATCTCCAGCCCTGCAGCTGGGTGCTGGAGGCCCAGCCAGAGAACAGTTCTCCTGTTAGAACACTGACGTTCTTATCTGAGCTCCAGCCTGAATTATTCAGCTGCGATGGAGGAGAGCATCCATTATGTATCACTGGAGGGTGTTTCTACTGAAAGACTAAAGACTGAAGACTAAAGACTGAAGACTAAAGACTGAAAGACTGAAGACTAAAGACTGAAAGACTGAAGACTAAAGACTGAGATACTGAAAGACTGAAGACTGAAAGACTGAAGACTGAGATACTGAAAGACTGAAGACTGAGATACTGAAAGACTGAAGACTAAAGACTGAGATACTGAAAGACTGAAAGACTGAAGACTAAAGACTGAGATACTGAAAGACTGAAGACTAAAGACTAAAGACTGAGATACTGAAAGACTAAAGACTGAAGTTTGAAAGACTGAAGACTGAGATACTAAAAGACTGAAGACTGAAAGACTGAAGACTGAAAGACTGAAGACTAAAGACTGAAGGACTGAAGACTGAAAGACTGAGGACTGAAGACTGAAAGACTGAAGACTAAAGACTAAAGACTGAAGGACTGAAGACTGAAAGACTGAAGACTAAAGACTGAAAGACTGAAGACTAAAGACTGAAGGACTGAAGACTGAAAGACTGAAGACTGAAAGACTGAAGACTGAAAGACTGAAGACTAAAGACTGAAGGACTGAAGACTAAAGACGGAAAGACTGAAGACTAAAGACTGAGATACTGAAAGACTGAAGACTGAAGACTGAAAGACTGAAGACTGAAGTTTGAAAGACTAAAGACTGAGATACTAAAAGACTGAAGACTGAAAGACTGAAGACTGAGATACTGAAAGACTGAAGACTAAAGACTGAGATACTGAAAGACTGAAAGACTGAGATACTGAAAGACTGAGATACTGAAAGACTGAAGACTAAAGACTGAGATACTGAAAGACTGAAGACTGAGATACTGAAAGACTGAAGACTGAGATACTGAAAGACTGAAGACTAAAGACTGAGATACTGAAAGACTGAAGACTAAAGACTGAGATACTGAAAGACTAAAAGACTGAGATACTGAAAGACTGAAGACTAAAGACTGAGATACTGAAAGACTGAAGACTGAGATACTGAAAGACTGAAGACTAAAGACTGAGATACTGAAAGACTGAAAGACTGAAGACTAAAGACTGAAGGACTGAAGACTGAAAGACTGAAGACTAAAGACTGAAAGACTGAAGACTAAAGACTGAAGGACTGAAGACTGAAAGACTGAAGACTGAAAGACTGAAGACTAAAGACTGAGATACTGAAAGACTGAAAGACTGAAGACTAAAGACTGAAGGACTGAAGACTGAAAGACTGAAGACTAAAGACTGAAAGACTGAAGACTAAAGACTGAAAGACTGAAGACTAAAGACTGAAGGACTGAAAGACTGAAGACTAAAGACTGAAGACTGAAGACTAAAGACGGAAAGACTAAAGACTAAAGACTGAGATACTGAAAGACTGAAGACTAAAGACTGAGATACTGAAAGACTGAAGACTGAAGACTGAAAGACTGAAGACTGAAGTTTGAAAGACTGAAGACTGAGATACTAAAAGACTGAAGACTGAAAGACTGAAGACTGAGATACTGAAAGACTGAAGACTAAAGACTGAGATACTGAAAGACTGAAGACTAAAGACTGCGATACTGAAAGACTGAAGACTGAAGACTGAAAGACTGAAGACTGAGATACTGAAAGACTGAAGACTAAAGACTGAGATACTGAAAGACTGAAGACTGAGATACTGAAAGACTGAAGACTAAAGACTGAGATACTGAAAGACTGAAGACTAAAGACTGAGATACTGAAAGACTGAAGACTAAAGACTAAAGACTGAGATACTGAAAGACTAAAGACTGAAGTTTGAAAGACTGAAGACTGAGATACTAAAAGACTGAAGACTGAAAGACTGAAGACTGAAAGACTGAAGACTAAAGACTGAAGGACTGAAGACTTAAAGACTGAAAGACTGAAAGACTGAAGACTAAAGACTGAAGGACTGAAGACTGAAAGACTGAAGACTGAAAGACTGAAGACTAAAGACTGAAGGACTGAAGACTAAAGACGGAAAGACTGAAGACTAAAGACTGAGATACTGAAAGACTGAAGACTAAAGACTGAGATACTGAAAGACTAAAGACTGAAGGACTGAAGACTGAAAGACTGAAGACTGAAAGACTGAAGACTAAAGACTGAAATACTGAAGACTGAAGACTAAAGACGGAAAGACTGAAGACTAAAGACTGAGATACTGAAAGACTGAAGACTAAAGACTGAGATACTGAAAGACTGAAGACTGAAAGACTGAAGACTGAAGTTTGAAAGACTGAAGACTGAGATACTAAAAGACTGAAGACTGAAAGACTGAAGACTGAGATACTGAAAGACTGAAGACTAAAGACTGAGATACTGAAAGACTGAAGACTAAAGACTGAGATACTGAAAGACTAAAGACTGAAGTTTGAAAGACTGAAGACTGAGATACTAAAAGACTGAAGACTGAGATACTGAAAGACTAAAGACTGAAGTTTGAAAGACTGAAGACTGAGATACTAAAAGACTGAAGACTGAAAGACTGAAGACTGAGATACTGAAAGACTGAAGACTAAAGACTGAAGACTGAAAGACTGAAGACTGAGATACCGAAAGACTGAAGACTAAAGACTGAAGACTGAGATACTGAAAGACTGAAGACTAAAGACTGAAGACTGAGATACTGAAAGACTGAAGACTAAAGACTGAGATACTGAAAGACTGAAGACTGAGATACTGAAAGACTGAAGACTGAGATACTGAAAGACTGAAGACTAAAGACTGAAGACTGAGATACTGAAAGACTGAAGACTAAAGACTGAAGACTGAGATACTGAAAGACTGAAGACTGAGATACTGAGATACTGAAAGACTGAAAGACTGAAGACTAAACTGAAAGACTGAGATACTGAAAGACGAAAAAAAGACTGAAGACTGAAAGACTGAAGACTGAGATACTGAAAGACTAAAGACTGAAGACTGAGATACTGAAAGACTGAAGACTAAAGACTGAAGACTGAGATACTGAAAGACTGGAAGACTGAGATACTGAAAGCTTCAGATACTGATACTGAAAGACTAAAGACTGAAGACTGAGATACTGAAAGACTGAAGACTAAAGACTGAAGACTGAGATACTGAAAGACTGGAAGACTGAGATACTGAAAGACTGAAGACTAAAGACTGAAGACTGAGATACTGAGATACTGAAAGACTGAAGACTGAGATACCGAAAGACTGAAGACTAAAGACTGAAGACTGAGATACTGAAAGACTGAAGACTAAAGACTGAGAAACTGAAAGACTGAAGACTGAGATACTGAAAATAAGACTGAGATACTGAAAGACTGAAGACTAAAGACGAAGACTGAGATACTGAAAGACTGAAGACTAAAGACTGAAGACTGAGATACTGAAAGACTGAAGACTGAGATACTGAGATACTGAAAGACTGAAAGACTGAGATACTGAAAGACTGAGATACTAAAAGACTGAAGACTGAAAGACTGAAGACTGAGATACTGAAAGACTAAAGACTGAAGACTGAGATACTGAAAGACTGAAGACTAAAGACTGAAGACTGAGATACTGAAAGACTGGAAGACTGAGATACTGAAAGCTTCAGATACTGATACTGAAAGACTAAAGACTGAAGACTGAGATACTGAAAGACTGAAGACTAAAGACTGAAGACTGAGATACTGAAAGACTGGAAGACTGAGATACTGAAAGACTGAAGACTAAAGACTGAAGACTGAGATACTGAGATACTGAAAGACTGAAGACTGAGATACCGAAAGACTGAAGACTAAAGACTGAAGACTGAGATACTGAAAGACTGAAGACTAAAGACTGAGATACTGAAAGACTGAAGACTGAGATACTGAAGACTGAGATACTGAAAGACTGAAGACTGAGATACTGAAAGACTGAAGACTAAAGACTGAAGACTGAGATACTGAAAGACTGAAGACTGAGATACTGAGATACTGAAAGACTGAAAGACTGAAGACTAAAGACTGAAGACTGAGATACTGAAAGACTGAAGACTGAGATACTAAAAGACTGAAGACTGAAAGACTGAAGACTGAGATACTGAAAGACTAAAGACTGAAGACTGAGATACTGAAAGACTGAAGACTAAAGACTGAAGACTGAGATACTGAAAGACTGGAAGACTGAGATACTGAAAGACTGAAGACTAAAGACTGAAGACTGAGATACTGAAAGACTGAAAGGCTGAAGACTGAGATACTGAAAGACTGAAGACTAAAGACTGAAGACTGAGATACTGAAAGACTGGAAGACTGAGATACTGAAAGACTGAAGACTAAAGACTGAAGACTGAGATACTGAAAGACTGAAAGACTGAAGACTGAGATACTGAAAGACTGAAGACTAAAGACTGAAGACTGAGATACTGAAAGACTGAAAGACTGAAGACTGAGATACTGAAAGACTGAAGACTGAGATAAAAGACTGAAGACTGAGATACTGAAAGACTGAAAAACAACTAGATACGAAAACGAAACAAAACAGACAGAACTAAAGACTGAAGACTGAGATACTGAAAGACTGAAGACTGAGATAGAGAAACAAACACTGTTAGATTTGTTCTGCTGATCCTGGATCTGTTTCAGTGGCCTGTCTGGTGTTAAAATGTTCATCTGTGTTCATCCTGATCAATACTGGACTGACCTGACTGGCCTCTGTGTTCCTGGACCTGTTGTTGTTGACCTGTCTGTAATCAGCTCTCTGATTGGTTCAACGGTCACCTCGTGGATGTTTCTCCTCGACAGTGAAACTTGAAGCTGTTCAGTGAATGAGTCACATGAATCAGCTCCAGTTGGACTTTGTCACAGACTGTTTATATTTATTATTTCCATTTCTTTACACTCTCTGCCTGTACTCCATCGCTTTACTTCACTACATTAATCTGAAGTTACTGTACAGATTCAGATTATTAATATAAAATGTAATCAATACAGTCTATGTCTATTATTACAGATTAAACTATCAGCAGAGAATAAAGTCATTAAAAAGAGCTCCATATTCATCAGCTGCAACATTAAAGTCTAATATAATAATATAACATTATATATTTTTGATGTCATTCTGCATCATGAGAACTTTAAGTACATTTTACTGTGAATACTTTTGTAGTTTCACTGAAGTAAAGATCAGAGTATTTCTACTTCGTAGTATCTGAGTACTTTAAGTAAAGAGCTGAGTAGTTCCTCCTCCTGTTACTCTCTGTGTCACGGCGCCCTCATCTGTCAGACAGTCAGAATCACAGCCGAACACAAACACACATTTCTTTATCTCTGATACACACTCATGATTCAAGGTCTGATCTTTGTCTCACAGGAGATTTATTCTGTTTTATTTTCATGACTTCTTGTTCTTTATGACTTCAAATCAGTTATTCTGAAGGACACAGTTTTGAGTTTTGAGTCGTGTTTTGAACGTAGACTGGTCGGTCCGGTCTCTGATTTGTTTAAGAAGAGAGTTCCAGAGGGAGGGAGGCAGCTACAGAGAAGGTTCTGTTGCCCCAGGTCCGGTTGTTGGTCCTGAGAGGTGGAGACAGGAGGTCGGCATCAGAGGAGAGGAGGCTGTGGACAGAGTGTGGTGGTGGAGCAGATCTCTGAGGTTAGGAGAAGGATTTTGAATTGGATCTGTTGTGGGACAGAGAGCTGGAGGACGGGGATGGTGTGGTCAGGCAGACGGGCAGCAGAGTTCTGGATTAGAGGTTCAGAGCGGTGTTTTCATTTCGATGGGCCGTCAGTCAAGTCCACCATCAGACGTCTTCTCCTCTCTAATCTCCTCTGATCCCCCCGACCCTCCTCTCTGTGAGGTCATTGTGCTTGGCTGCTCCCGCTCTGACCTTTGACCTCTGCTGGAGGTGATGTGATGATCCTCGGTGGAGGCGGTCTGAAGACTTGTCAGGAGTGCTGACCCTGCAGGGTCTGAACAAAGAGACGGGACTGCAGCCACATGTTGTGGGCGATCAGAAACAAGGACGTCAGGAGTTCAATGAAGACCAGGACCTGGTCCAGGTCCCTCAGTCTGTCTGATTGTGCTGATGTGTTGACCTCCAGTCTGACCCCAAAACTTGAACTTTCAATCTATTTTAGTGGTAAATAAAAGTAACTAAATACATTTACTCAAGTACTTTTTTATCCTACTTTATACATGTACTTCACTACATTTCAGAGGGAAATACTGGACATTATATTTATCTGACTGCTTTTCAGATGAAGAGTTCACATTGATAATAATATTATAAACACATTGTTTAAAGCAGTGAAAGTTTCTGGCTTGTTGTGATCTCTTATATAAAATCTGTCGTGTCATCTTTGATTTCACAAAAAAATCCAACAAACCAATAAAAACTTTTGCATCAATCATCTGACGCCCCTGAAGTAAAATGCTTAAACTCAACAGTAAAATGCTGCTCTGACACTGATGCTTCAGTATGAACAACCGAATAACATCACAGTAATAATAATAATACTTCTTAAATGCAGGACTTTTACTTGTAATAGAGTACTTTTATATTGTGGTACTGGTACTTTTACTTAAGTAACAGATCTGAGTACATCTTCCACCTCTGCTCTGCTCTTTGCGGACAGAAGAACACAGTTCTGGCGTCATCTCTGAATATATTTAATCAGTAACAACCTGAAAGTTGGACCCAGAGTTTGGACTTACAGGGATGAGGTGGGAGGAGGGGGGAGGCGTGTGTGAAGGAATGTACTTTTGTTCATAAGACAGAAAGAGAGAGAAAGGCGAAACAAAAAGGTTTGGCCCCTTGAACGTTCTATTAGTGTGGCTGAGTGGTTTCCTGAGGCGCCTCACAAAGGCAACTGTAAAGCAATAAAAAGGCTTCCTCATGTCTCGAGTCCTGACGTCTCTTCAAAGCTGGATGTGGAGCACCGTATGCTTCTGACGTCTCTGAGCGGGTCAAACACTCCTCAGGTTTAACTTCATCCTATGCATGAGAAACAGGTTTAATCTCAGGTGTGTTTCATACAACAACAAGAACCTACGAGCAGGTCACTTTAGAGACTTTAAGCCTTAATATAATCTGAACAGGTGAGTTGTATATAAATTCACCCTCAGTACAGTTGTCATGAACGGGGAAATTAGCTATAGAGACCAAAACTGTTTTTTGTACCAGGCTGTAAACATGTTTATTTCTGGTGTGAAGTTGGACATTTGAACATGGGGACTTATGGAGACTGACTCACTTCTGGAGCCAGCCTCAAGTGGACGAGACTCAAGAGACACAACTATCACTTTATCACTAACTCTTTATGTCATTAATATTATTATTATTATTATTACTAAACCTGTTTTCTGTGGTCTGTATTGTGTCATGTGAGTTTTTAGTGAGAATAAGTTGTAATGTTACTGTCATCACTTTTTCATAGAGTTACATACTGATTTATTTTTTTATATCAGAGCTCAGAGGACAAACAGATTCATTTTGATTGATTTAAACTTTAATCATATTTTGTATTTTAAAAAACTTTAAAGTAAAATCTCAATCTGAAATCTAACGAGTAACTAAATCATCACAACATGAAGTGAAGTAACAAAGTATCTTTAAACTTTCTGTCACTGCATGTTTGAAATGTCTCTCTTTTATGACCTGAAATTAATTACAGAGTTTAATTACTGTAGAATTAGACTAATCCTCAGTTTGTCCCTGCAGGTCCCCTGGTGCGTCCCCGGGCCTCAGTTTGAGAACCTGCACGGCAGCAGCCCCAGTTGACTTGAGAGTGATTAAAAATGAAGCGCTATAGAAACCAGCAGGCCAATAGAGGAGCGGGAAGCTGTTTACAAGGGGGTGTACCGTTTCTATGGTTGCTGGACAAACCTCCTGCACCAGGTATTAAACTGCCTCCCCGACGGATCCCGCAGCCCGCTGACACCCGCAATAAAGACCTCCAGAGAGGAGAAGGAGCGCCCGAACACAGCGCCAAACACAATCCACAGGAATTTCTCCTCTTTCTCTGCTTTCACTCACAAGTTGACAACAGGTGCGTTTGAATCAGGCTGAGGCTGAACATCCAGAGCTGCTCGATCAGGATTTAAACCCTCCCAACAGGACAGCAGACACAAGGTGAGTTTAAACTTTATTCTGAGATTCAACATAAATCTGTTAATCTGCTCCAGGAGGCCTCACATGTCCGCGCCAGCTCTCTATACGTTTATTCAGCTCTAAACAAATTCATTAATAATAAACTATACATTTTATATAACACCGACATTAAAATAATCAACACTTTGATGGTTTGAGTTAAAGTAAACCAAGTCCTTGATGCCTGGACACAGAAAAACGCGGATTTTACGCGTAAAACGCCCCCAAAATGCGCAAATTTCCTCAAACATGACCCCACACATTCAATCTAAATTATAGCGCCGCGATAAAGAGGCGATTTTAAAGATTTTTTAAAATAATGTTTTAATGCCTCTGTGGGGGGTTAAAAGCCTTTCGGTGCCGTTAAGAATGGCGTGCGCTCTTTTCTGCGCTCAAGTGCGCAACTGACTTTTTCTGGAAAGTTCTGTGACACGGAACCAAAACTGCTGCTCATCGACACCAGACTTACAGTTCTCAGAGTGTTCTGGAGCTTTAGCTCCTCAGCAGGTGACAGACTTGACACAGGATTTAAATAGGAGCTGAAATGTGAAGGTCTTTACGCACATACACACAGAGGCCATTGTCCTGCGTTTTTCGCACTTTGTTCAAGTTGGGTGTATATTTTCGGTCCTGTCAGGCGGTGGCAGGAAGAGGAGGAGAAGGAGCTGGGTGACAGAGAGCAATGCTGTCTCTGAGCTGTGGCGACCCCTGGCCTGAAGGCTCGGTGGGGCTGGAGGAGGAGGTGGTGACCGCCGCTGCTCAGGCTGAGGAGCGGGACAGCATCAACAACAACAAGAACAACAACAGCAGCAGCTGCTGCAGCTCCATTAACCTGGACGACAGCCTGACCAGCCTGCAGTGGCTGCAGGAGTTCTCCATCCTCGGTGCCAACGTGCCGCAGCAGGCGCACCACCAGCCGCACCTGTTCGGTCATCAGCCGCTGGGCTCCGATGCTCCGGCCTCCCCTCTGGCCGGGGACCCCGCCTCCATCGGGATGCCTCTGACCCCGGGGAAGCCCACAGCAGCGGCCTACAGCAGGATGCAGTCCCTCCCCGGCATAGTGGCTCACGGCCACTGCCCAGATGAGGTGGACTACAAGACCAACGCGCACATCAAGCCCCCATACTCGTACGCGACGCTGATCTGCATGGCCATGCAGGCCAGCAAGAAGAGCAAGATCACTCTGTCCTGCATCTACAAGTGGATCACTGACAACTTCTGCTACTACCGACATGCTGATCCCACCTGGCAGGTAAAGGACCACACACACACACACACACACACACACACACACACACACACACACACACACACAACACACAATACACTCTCTAAGGATGCGTCCTTTCCAGCACACTCTGCATTGTTTGAGAGTTTCTCTCGGGTCAAATCTCAGCTGGGTTCATGCTTTGAGAGCTCTGGGCCTGCTGCCACACTCTCATGAAGTATTAGTGACTTATCAGGTAATTAATAACTCCAGAAGAATCCAGCAGCGTGGAATTAAACATGAATTAAACTCTCAGTCCACTTTTTTTGGTTGTTCTGCTTGACCAAAAACATGTGATGGTGGTAAAAGGTGAAAGGAGAGGCAGCAGATTCCCCTTCAAGGAATCTTCAAGAAAAGTTTAATTTTGCTGGATGAATGATTGATGAAGCCGTTAGCTGTACTCCCGTGTTTCAGCGTCTGGCTCAGACATTTCAGAGCATTTTGTTATTGTAAGGCGGAACATGGGGCAGATAATATTTAACAAAGGTCATCGGGTCACTGCTCTATTTAGACTTCAGTGAAGGCGGGGGGTTAACGGTACATTAATGTGATGCATGGTGCTCTGCCATCTGTACTTCCTGCCTCACAACAGGCTGACATACACCCAGGTTAAAGTTATAAACTTCAGATCGATGCCACGTGTCTGTACACTAAATATGAAGCAACAGCTGGTTAGCTTAGCTTAGCACAAAGACTGGAAACAAAGGGAAAGCCTAATTTTGTCCAAAGCTAACAAACAAATCTCACAGATCCTGTGTGTTTAATCTGTACACAAACCAAAGTTTGAATTCAACCCGTCGTGGTTTTACTCTGTCTGTGGACTATTTCTTGTCCGGGAGCAGTGACTTCCAGAAGTATCCGCTGGTTGCCTGGCAACCTCATGCTTGCCGTCCGAACAGCACCTCCAATTGCCATAGCAACCTTCTATACAATGGACTCACACAGACAAGTTCACACCGCTCATGTCATTGAAAGTGAATGGACTTAAGTGAAGTTTGGTTCGGTGTTCTAGCAGTGTGATGAAAATGTTTCATCACAAAATGACCAGAGTGCGCACACGCCTGCAACTTGTCTTCATGTATTATCTATTATCTGGATTTTGTTACCCCTGGAAAGAGCCAGGTCAGCTGTTTCCGCCTGTTTCCAGTCTTTACGCTAAGCTAAGCTAAGCTAAGCTAACTGGCTTCATATTTACCATACAGACAAGAGAGTAGCATCAATCTCATTCAAAGCTGGACTTAGACTGCAGGAGTTTTTGGCCGATTTAGCTCAGATTCACCCCTCGCAACAATCAGAGGAGAAATCCGGTCCAGGACCTTGGTTGGTACTGATGTTTGGCCTCTCAATGTGAGTGGGTTACAGAGCCATCTGCTCACAGAGTCATTGGATCTACTGCAGTAATTTTAAGTTAAAATCTGGAAGATGATCTGTGGTTAAGATGGTTAAGAGTCTTGTAGTTAACTCCCTGCAAGAAAGACAATAAGCATAGTTCCTGAAATACTAAACAATTCCTAAAAGGTGGGTTCCAAAGGAAGTAGTTGTTTGATATGATGATGTGAAAATATGCATCTCTGTTTTTAGAACTCCATCCGGCACAACCTGTCACTCAACAAGTGCTTCATCAAGGTGCCGCGACAGAAGGACGAGCCTGGGAAGGGAGGTTTCTGGAAGATTGACCCACAGTACGCTGAGCGCCTCCTGAGTGGCGCCTATAAGAAGAGGCGAATGCCACCGGTCCAGATCAACCCGGCTCTGCAGAACAGGCTCAGGGTCAACCTCCAGCCCCAGTCCAGAGCCCTCTGCAGCCCCACAGGAGGTCAGAGCGGTTTGTGCATCAACCCAGAGTCCCAGCAACTCCTCCGGGAGTTTGAAGAGGCAACCGGTGCTGACCAGAACTGGGACCCTCATCTGGCGGAGGGGACCATGCTGGGGTCTTGGCCAATGGTCAGAGGAAGAAGTGGGCACAAGAGGAAACTGGGCTCCAGAATTGGTTCCATCAAAGCCCCCAGGCGCTCCAGCTCCCCACTGCTCTCCGTGGACGAACAGAAGGAGATTGGACCTTTGAAAGGGGACTTCGACTGGGACGCCCTACTGGACTCAGCCCTCAGCGGGGAGCTCAGTTTGGAAGGAGAAGAACCTCTGAGCCCCATCATGAAAGAGGAGGACCTGACGGTGCGAGGGACCCACATCTCCCCTGTTGAAGCCCCTGCAGGGACAGCGGACATCCACGTGTTGGTGGAGACCCAAAGGAATAATGACGTGTCAGACTTTGATGAGGAGACCTTCCTCGCCACAGCCTTCCTGGAGAGCCCCTGGCCAGAGGAGGAGGAACAAGGCCGCAATGATTTCCTCTGTAGCTCCACCGTCAACCTGGACCAGCTGTTTGACCTCGGAGACTCATTAGGTGGAGACACCCGGATTGACACCCTCCTTTGAGGAATAGTTGCTTTCCTGGTCCTCTTTCAAAATGAAGACTCTTGGCTACACTACAGAGGAACAACAGACTCTTTTTTTTTACACTCAAGCAACTTTATTGTCCTTTTCAAGAAGTTTAAAGTATTTTTAGAATTACTTTTTGATGTTGATTCATGCAGGAAGTACATTCCCAATGCCTACTGAACAAAGATGCCACAACGTACAGCAGCAGTTCACATCATCACGGAGGAAAAAAAAGTGAAATGACTTCGAGACAAAAACACATTTTCAGAAACACGGCCTGGTCACTCCATTCAGTGGCACCATGATGTTAACCCGTACATCTTCTTGAAATATTTAGTTATAGCTTTAGAGCTTCCTCCATTTTGAACTCTTCATTCACTAAAAGCTCAGTCAAGTTGTTTGTTAAATTACTTTGTCACAGCGAGCTAATTGACTAATCGTGGCATTTCCATTTGAATGAATTATTTTTGTAAAGTTTTTAATTGTTGGTGTGAACAGGCCTTTAGGATGACACATCACGGTCTCAGTTTACATCATAAAAAGTGTGTTTTCATGTTGTTTTTGTACACTACATGAATATTTTCTGAAGACAATAACCGAGCCGGGTCAGCAGGCTGTGATTCCTT
The DNA here is from genome assembly GCA_946959425.1 of Argyrosomus regius. Classification (NCBI taxonomy): domain Eukaryota; kingdom Metazoa; phylum Chordata; class Actinopteri; family Sciaenidae; genus Argyrosomus; species Argyrosomus regius. The sequence goes on along the minus strand of OX336897.1, from coordinate 1,284,598 downwards.
TTTGTTGCTGACGATTGTTTGAACATGTGTGTAAATACAGTGACAGCAGCACTACGATGATGAATTATGAGATATTTGCCAAATGATGTTTGGTGTAGGAGTGATTTACTGTATTTTTTGTTGTATTTTTTTTGCGTGGGGTTTTTGTTACTAACTATTCTCTGTATGCATTTTTCAAAAATAATTAGGAGCAGTTTAACTAGATTAATAAATGTCAGATGAGATGCCAGTTTTGTTTCTTATCAGACTGAAATATTCTTTGTAGAAGTACTTAGAAACCACTTTCTTTGATCCTGTGCAAAGCAGTCGTGACACAACTGAACTTCGTGGTGTTAAAGTTGAAATGGACACGAAACGGCTCGAGGCGAAACTTTCCCAACAGAGAACTATTAAGACCTTAAAATGGTCACTTTAGAAAGGCCACGGTGTCTCGTAAATGAATACCTGACCTTCTATGTGCCAAGAACAACACTTGGGACTCGACTGGATGGCAGTGTTAAGAGGCTGTGTTTTTATTTTACGTGTAGCGGCGTATGTGAGAAGATCTGAAAAGATCTGATGCAGCTCGGATGTGTCGATGGACTAACTGAACCAAATCACTCCACATGAACATGAAAGTTACTTTAAAGATTATTGCTCCTGTTTTCCTCTGAAAATGTGTGAAAGTGCAATCAATGTACAGTGATACTTGTTAGATTTTACATTAAGTTGTAGACGTCTATTCATGCAGTTTACTTTAGAGAGACCAGTTTCACAGGTTTGCGTATTACGAGGTGCGAAAACACTCTGACAGGACAAAGGACAACAGAGAAACCATGAAACATTTGTGTATTAGCTCTTCTTGATCAAATAACTCATTTAAAATGTAATAATGGCATCTTACCTCGTGATTCTGTAAAGTCAGAGACACTGTATGCTTCCTTTTACTCTCCTGTTTTTATTTTATTTTCCACTTTTCTTTGACAAATAAAGAAAAATAATACGTACTGCATCTCGGTTGTGTATTTCTAAACATGCTTGCAGCACGGCTGTAAGGTTGGCTGTGTCTGCCTGTTGGTCCAGACTTAAATATCAAGTATCAGGTGGATTAACATTAAATTTGTACAGGCATTCATGGTCCCCAGAGGATGAATCCTACTGACTTTGTTGATCCCCTGACTTGTAGCACCTGTACCATCACTACTAGTTTGACGTTTGAGGATTATTGGATGGATCGCTGTGATGCTTGGTGCAGATTTTCATATATTCATATTCCCCAGAGGATACACTGAATGACTTTAGTGATCCTCTGACTTGTCTGCTTAATAGATTGGTATAAAACTTGCAGATAGAAGCACAAATCATACAAACTTTAGCAAACATCCTTCATGCTCCCAAGAAGACATCCCATAAACACACTAAAAAGCAACATGTTACCATTGTTATGGTGTTAGCTGCTGCTGTTAGCATGTAGCTCAAAGCCTAAGCACAGCCTCACTGAGTTGCTCGCCCGGCTGGCTGCAGACTTCTTCTTCGTCTTGTTTTCTTCTGCTTGCTGTCTTGCGCTCTCTCCCTCCACCCCCCCACTTTGCTTTAGTGTGCCTGTACGTGAGATTTACGTTGGTCTTTTCCTGCTCATCTCTTTTGGGACTCTTGCTGTGATCAGGCAGTGGATGGGTAATAGTAGCAGGGGGTGGCTGGGTTTCTCTTTCAGGGCTTTGTCTGTGCTCAGTCAGACTCTTGTTCCCCATGGTGCTTGGATCTGTGGTCCTTCATTAGGTCGGTGTGGGGTCTAACAGGGACAAGTGTCCCACGGCCCCATATATCACTGCCTGTCTGCCCCGCTGTAGACCACACCGTCTCTCTCTGACCCTGCTGCAGATTAGCAAGGTGGCTCGCGTTCAGAGTCAGATGAATAGCCGCCGTAATCAAATGCAAATATGTTGAATTTAAGAAGCCTGCGTCCCCCCGGGGTTGAGAACAGACGGGATCTCTGTCAGCAAGCGTGTCTGTCTGTGGTCACTGATGAGGTAATGATGGCTGAAAGATGAAGGGCAAAGATAGAGTGCTGTAATGCTACACCTCTATATGATGGACACCCAACACTGAGCTGCAGGGACAGGATCCTGCATCTTCATGCCCAGCCCGAGTGCTTTTTTCTTGGAAAGGAGAGCTGACGTTTCCCCTTCCCCCCAGCCTGAGCTCCATGCAGGCCCCCCTGGACGGCTATTACCTGCTGGACTTAGCTCTCCAGCTGGATTGCAGGGCTCATAATTATAATGTGGCAGGCTGGTTAGATGAGAGGCCCGTGGTAACCCGATGCAGGTATTATTCACTGGCCCCGCTGACGGCTGCAGGTAAGAGGAGCCTCCCGGTGAAACGCTAACCCTCGCTGCCTGTTCCAACCCAGAAACGCTGCAAACTGAAAGTGCTAAACGCCAACACCCAATGTGGCCATGGCGATGAAGCAGCCATGTACAATGTGTCTGAACTGATGTGAGCTTTAAAGGACGATACAAAACAAACTGTTTGGCAGTTTGTGCCCAAATATGAGATTTTTATATCTGTTGCCACTTAAACTAAAGATCTGAAGTATGTACAGGTTGTAACATAATGTTTGTGACATGAATAACATTAACTTTTAAACCATCGTGTGACAACTGACAAAACAATGTCACCACCAGATCTAATTAACATCACTTGATCTTCCTCAGCAGATGGAGTCTATCACTGACTGTGGATCAGTTCTTCATACAGTCACACTTCATATAACACAGAATATCCCTTCAAAGACTTCTTGTTCATGTTGACTATCTAACTTTTGCACCGAACCTCTGTGGCCTTAAATAAAGATGCAATATGGAATAATGATGAATACTAAAATAGAGTAATATACTGTAGCTCGCTAACAGTCGCAAATGCAAGCTGTTCTTGGTCATACGAAGGCCAGACCAAGCAGGATGCTGCAGAAAAAACAACACTTGCGTTGTTACATAGTGTCATTTTAAAAGATGAGACTGAAAGTTCACTTTTCTTACCACAAGGTCCATTTAGCAGCTGTTCTGGAGCTTTTAATCAAATCACATGGTACTCGTCAGCAGGTGAGAATCCTTAAAGTGATCAGAAACATTCAGTGACATCCTGCTGAAGAGGATCGAGCTCCAGAGGATCTACTGAGTGAACTTTATGGTAAGAATGAACTTTAAATCTCATCATGTGACACACTGTGTTGGAAACTTCTGCTTCAGTTGAATGATATAACACTATTCCTCTGATAAAATGTCAGTTTTACAACCTAATTCTGGAGATAACAAAGTGTTTGCATGGAACAGAATGAAGCTGTGTTAAAGTTCAGACTGATGATTCAAAGGTGGAGGCTCTAAAACTGATGAAAATATCAGTTCTCAGGAGCAGCATTCGTTGCCCGACGACTCGGCTGGTATTTCTCCGCAGAAAGTCTCACTAAGCGAAGGTTGGTGAGCGATCTGCTGAAGCTTATCTACAGATTCACCCCCAAAAAAACAAAGATGTGAAAAAGTGGCCAGAGAAGAGCCGGGGAATACATCTTTTTTATCACACAGCTAATGAAAGGCCCGTTTCCCGGGTAACTGCTGGTACCATTGTCATGTAGGGCTGGGGGGGCGGGACAGAGCAAGGGTCTCTTGCTGGTCTAACGGAGGCTCTGGGGTTGATTAGGACTGTGGAGGGATGGTGTGGCAGAGAGGCTGGATGGAGCCTCAGATTTATTACAGTGCTGCTGTTTGTGAAAGTTCACTTACCTTACCAAAGTGAGGCTCCTCCTGTCAGACAAACACATCCAGGATCTTCACTTCAAACTGAACTGCTGCATAACTTTACAGCAGAGGTGGACAAACTATATAAGTGGTAATGAAACAAACGAGACCATCAGGGAGAAGATTAGACATTTCTGTGAAGGTATTCTTAATATTTCTGCTTCAAAAAACAGTTTTGGTCTCTATAGCTAATTTCCCCGTTCATGACAACTGTACTGAGGGTGAATTTTTATACAACTCACCTGTTCAAATTATATTAAGGCTTAAAGTTATGCAGGATTGAATTGTGGATGCTTTGATTGACAGGTGGGTGTCGTTACGGATGGCTTATTTGAGCAACCAGGCTCCATTCAGCTCCACCGATGATCCACGTCACAGACTACGTCCAGGTTTTAGACAGTCTGTGGGGACGTCACAGACTACGTCCAGGTTTTAGACAGTCTGTGGGGACGTCACGGAGACTACGTCCTGGTTTTAGACAGTCTGCGGGGACGTCACGGAGACTGCGTCCTGGTTTTAGACAGTCTGCGGGGACGTCACGGAGACTGCGTCCTGGTTTTAGACAGTCTGCGGGGACGTCACGGAGACTGCGTCCTGGTTTTAGACAGTCTGCGGGGACGTCACAGAGACTACGTCCTGGTTTTAGACAGTCTGCGGGGACGTCACAGAGACTACGTCCTGGTTTTAGACAGTCTGCGGGGACGTCACAGAGACTACGTCCTGGTTTTAGACAGTCTGCGGGGACGTCACAGAGACTACGTCCAGGTTTCAGACAGTCTGTGTCTACAAGAAGATACTCAAATCAGATCTGGTGATGCAAACATTAACTTTTGATTGGTTGGGGTTGCATGCTGATGGGGATTGATGTTTTAATTTAGCACCACCTCATATGAATGTAAATATCCTGTCAGCGCCATATGGATGCTGATGTGTCGGGGTCAGGACAAAGATTTGCAGATCATTGTATGCAGTATCTTCAGGATGATGGTGGGTGTATGTTTGGGGAGTGCATGAGTGTGTGTTTGCATGTTTGCCTCTGTGTGTGTGTGTTGCAGTGCAGGCCGATGCCTTCTTTGTCAGGAAGACACAGGCAGAGCGGTAATCCGACATCCATCACCGGCTTAGAGAGCAATACACACTCTGTGTAACAACAAGGAAACAATACCCAGGGAAACAGTGGGAGGGCCTCTTTATTCATTACGCAGGGATGGGGGACGCTCTTTTGTAGGTGTTTGGGACGACTGAATGAGGCAGCAGAAGACCAGCATGACAAAGCCAATTCTGGAGTGACCAGTAAACCTCCACAGTGAGCTGGGAAACTGTTGGAGGAAAAACACTGTGAACTGTGGGTGTTCACAGAGAGAGACTCAATTTAAAGTCTGTTTATTTTGAGTATGAAACATCTTCAGATGGTCTGAAAGGTGAGACAAAAGGGGAGAGTGAGCAAGCAAGAAGCCGGCGGACAAGAGCAAATCTGGGACTGACTTCACAAGTCTGTCGCCTTTTACTAAAGATTTCTATGAGTCAGTGAGTTGAACTTATTTTGTGAAATTCAAAAGAGCTGCCCTTAAAAAGACTTATTTATTATTTTATTTATTCATTTATTTTATTCAGATTTTCTATTTTATGGAAGAAAAGTTCAATTTTCCTCCATGGAGTTTGAAACAGACACAAACACGATCTTTGTCTTCTTCGTGGTCCAATCACAGCACAGGAACAGACAACAAACACACTGAAGGACAACAATTTCAAGTCGAGTTGGCATGATGTGAGGCCTTACACTGACTACAGCTCTGCAGACAGGAGCTGACCCTGAATCTGGTGATAAAACCAAACACAAATCAGCTGGCTGCCATTAAAAGGTCCAACTGCAGCCGCCTGATAGCAGAGGGAGAAAGAGCCGAGCCAGAAACATCCCGTCTGTTTGGGAAACGTCCTGGAGTCTGGCCCTCCCGCTCTATCCCACGTCCACGCTCATCAAGTCATTCTGTGGATGCAAACACAACAGAGACGCTGCAAGGCTCTTTGCTGGGGGTGGACCAGTGAATGGGCCGGCTTCAAACTGGTGAAGGAGAAATCCCTGGCTACGCTGAGCAGCGAGGGGGTCTGAAGCTTGGACCACGACTGACCGGGTGTGTGTAGAGGAGGCCTTTGTCGCTGTTGTCGCCACGGCAGCTCACCTATTGAGGGTAGAGTCTAAGATATGTAAAGCAGCAGTGTTTTCAAAGCTTTCCCTCCGCTGTGGAACAAACAAAGAAATAAAGAAATCAAATTAAAGTTTGGAAGGGAGTGAGTAAAGAGTGGGAATAAGAGACGGGGACCAGAGAAAGTATCCTCTGTGGTAAATGCTTATGCAGCGGGCCAAGCCGTGCGTTGGAATCTGATGACTGTTGAGAAATGGAAAAAGAAAGGAATCATTAAAAAGACGGAGCGAGGTGGAGGGAGACTACTATGCCCTTGTTTGCCCAGAGTGGTATTTTCTTTTCTCATTGAGCCGGTCCAAGTCCTGCAGGCGGCTTGGTGAGTCTCCCACCCAGCATTGAGAGGCAGGCCCGGGCATGCCCGGCCAAGGTCAAACTGTGGCCGCCAAGAGCGAGCGCACGGCTCAGCCTGCCCCCAGCTGCCACCGCTCTGTTTATGTTTGTTTTCCCTCCCTCTGCCTCCCTCCGCAGGGATCGACTCAGCAGCTCGGCCTCTCCGGAGGCTTCGCCGGCGCACGCAGGTATCAGGTGACGCTTCCTCCAGGACGACGTGTTCGAGGCGAGGTGTTGCTGCTGCACACCTTCGCTCGCTATCGGTGTCAGTGGCACGCTTCATGCAGGACATCAGTTCATGTTATGAATCCATGAATCAGCCGTCCATTTCTGCAGAAAACTTTTCATTTTTTTGTCACGTCATCGCATGAGAAGGACACACAATGCACATAGCTGGTGTGAAATGTCGTAGACGGGAGTGTAAGCTGAGAATATGTTTGGTAACTGACTCTGGTATTTAGAGACCATTGTTCTGTCACTGCACTGAGTCACTCACCTTTATGTTACCTGGACAGCATAACACTGCAGAACCCTCGACAACAACAAAAAGGAAAAACGTCCGACTGATGAAAGCTGCTGAGACGTATCGTCTGATGAAGGTGTTTCCTTCTACCATAGCATGTCATTTACATAGAATAGAGGTTTAGTTCAAGTTACATCGAGGCAAAGCTGCCGTCTCCCAGACATTAGCTTTATATACAGTGCTGCTAATTTGCAACAGCAAAAACATTTTTTTAAAACAAATGTTTTAACATATCTGTAAGTCTGAACATATTCACTGACATCCTGACTGATTGATGGAGGTTCAGGTTCACACCAACCGATCGGGACTGAGCACGTGCAACTCTCAACAGAGCTGAGAAGGAAGTGGGATGGCGTTGTTGCATCCTGAGCCTAGATGATAGCAGCCAGCTAATATTACTGACTAGTCCAACAGCAGTCAGCCCAGCTCGGCGTCTGTCTTTCAGCCTTTTATTTCACCAAGCTCTCACCAACCACTAAAAGTCAGTCCCAGATTTACTCTTGTCCGGCGGCTTCTTGCTCGCTCACTCTCTCCTTTTCTCTTCGTAGCTTCCTCCGTCAACGTCCTCTTCACTCTCTTCTCCTCTGCCATTATGTCTGTAGAGGCTGCTGAGCCCGGTTACATTGCCTGCTCGCCCAGCTCCGGTTCTGGCACGACACCAGCTCCGCTCCCTGTCAGCATGCCCGGCTAACAAACTGAGCTAACATTAGCTAACAGCAGCTACAGTACTTCTCCCGACCCGGAGCCCAAAGTTACATAGTGTGAGAACAGATGTACGAATGACAGAGACACCATTCACCTGATCACAGGTCAGTGCAGATCAACAGGAGGTAACATGTGCTGCATGTTAGCAGTTAGCTGACTCTTGGTCTGGTTTTCTTTTTTCCTGGTGATCTTCCCAAAATAAAGACGCTGGAGTTCCAGGTTTGGGTTTAATATGTGATCTAATAACGTCTTCAGTCGGGGAATGATTGACTTCACAGGACGGAAGAGAAACTGACGGTTTGAAATCAGCATCCATCAAACATTTGAACTTTAAGTTTATTTATTCACACTAAATGAAATCCTCAGTGTGTTGGTACAACAGCCTGCTGGTTATTATAAAAGTTAATGGCTGAGCAGCGTGTCTATGAAATTTATGACACCTCTACCCTTCCTCCTCCTCCTCCTCCTCCTCCTCCTCCTCCTCCTCCTCCTCCTCTGTTCCTCGCAGCATCACTCCTGTCGTCTTTACAGCTGGGTGAGCCGGGGGTGGAGGTGGTCTTTACACCCCCCCGCCAGGGATCAGACAAACACTTATTAACTGAGAGGAATGCAAACAGGCCGAGGCTGCCGGGGACGCAGGACGGCACAGGGTGCACTGTAAAAAATGCCTGTAGATTTAACGGTGGAAAACTACCAAACGATAATGACAGTAAAAGACTGTGAAATATGCCACATTTCAAAAACAGTTTTATACATTTGAAGTGAATTTCTACAGAATAAAGTCTTGTAAATGACAGGAAACACTAACAGCGTTTCTTTTGATGGAAAAAAACTTTTATTTATATGGTAAATTATGGAATAAAACATTGATGTTTAACGTGAAATCAACAGTACTAATATCCTTTTTATTTTGCCAGTTTTTAACCATAAAAACAACTGTATTTTTTACAGTATGGAGGGTGAGGGGTCAGGGTGGAGGTGGGGGGTAGGATGTGGGGTGAAAAAAGGGAAAGGAGAAAAAGCAGAAGACCCCCCCCCCCCCCTCCTCCTCCTCCTCCTTCTTGTAAACTCCTCCACCCAGCAGACTCATCCAGAGTTTTCCAGAACAATGCAGCTCCTGCAGCAGAGGAGGTCCAGGGACGAGGTGACCTTATGGGCTACAGACGGCTGCAGGTCCCCTGAACACCACGTACACGACACACCACGTTTCGATGAAGAGACGCCTGCATTGATCAGCACGACGTCCAGTTCTCTCTGTTTACATTCAACTTCCTGTTTATGTCTCCTTATCTAATCAGTCTGCATGTAAACAAGCAGAAGACCTGGATCAGTCCACATGAGCGGTGGGTGGCTGCAGAGGAGGGAGGGCCTTTTGTCAACAGATTTAGCAGATTAGTGAGTGTGAAGCTTCAGCAGTGAGTGGAGGAATGAGAGGACGTCAGGTGGTGGAGGCTTTGTTTGCTAATGGATTTGACTTGAGGTCTGTTTGCAAACAATCCACAGCTCTCAGATGTCAGAGGACGTGACGTAAAGTGTCACTTGGTGGGCTCAGCGATGCCGTCTTTCTCTTACATTAAGATGTACTTAATGTAAAAATACTGCATTTAAAACCTTCTGAAAATGTGACATGCTGACACTGTTACACAGGGTCAATAAGATGATTTGCTTTGGAATAATACGACAGAAAATGAATCACATTTCTTTTGTTTGAAATCAGCATGAAAACATTAGCTAACAGCAGCTACAGTTGGCAGCTATTTACTTCACTGTCCTTCAGGAAACTCTGAAAAGTTACATGGTGGGGCTTTAAAGACTTTCAGAGGGATTCGTCTGATTTTGGGAAACTCTTTGCGTCTTTGAGGCTGATCTTATCCTCTGCACCGTCCACATGTGAGCAGTACGGCCGACCTTCCACCATGACCTTGCTGGCAGTCGTCCCCTCGGTGCATCAGTCACTCGGTGTCCTCAGGGCGTGTTTTGCAAGTCAACAATTCACAAGCAGAAGCACCCTGCCGCCCCTGGACTGAGCATACAAACGGCTGCTTATTCAGTGCCTTAAAAACTAGCGGATTAAGGAATCAGGGATCCTGAAAGGCCACCACGCAGCCCCCGGACTCGGGAGTTAAGCGGCCGTGAATGAGATGTGGCGACTCCAAAACAAAGCTACTGTGTCAGTCACGCAGCACCGAGGGGAACGCTGACGTCACGCCTCACAAAAGAGGGGACACTGAGGCTGTAAAATATCGTACGCCATCACCGCCTCTGTTCTCTTGTCCTGCTTCTCCACTCAAATATTCAGCAGCGCTGCTGCCAAGTCTTTTCTTTGAGTCAAACAGAGGAAACAGAGAGAAGCATTTGCACTCTGTCCCAGAGGAGATCTACATTTTGATCCATATTGGGTGAAATATACACTCTCCCTCCTCATGGGTGGCCTGGTTTGGCCAGAGGACACAGGCCTGTGGACCCTCGTAGTGGTCTCCATGGGGATGAGCAGGACTTGGGGAGGTATCCGGCTTACTGGAAACGTGGTTTATTGTTGACTTTCAGGAATGGGGAGGGGGGCTGCTGCTCTGCCTGAAGGAGGGGGCAGGTATGGGGGGGATGAACACGGAGTTTGGTGCAGCACTTCCTGGTAGTGCGAACATCGGCTCAGCAGGGTTTTATTTCACCTCACAGGTCACAGGTCAGGTGGGACAACATGAGGCCCTGCACCTGTACTTAGTGCAAACATATGTGGTGGAGGAAGTATTCAGACAGTGTACTGCAGTTTACTACTTTCAGACTTCACTGCATGAACGATGGTGGTAGTTGTAAACATTCATACACGACGCTGCTGTGTACAACCCACACAGCCCATCAGAGAAGAAGTCAAGTGGGTTTTGTGTTTATGTCACATGTTGTGCTTTAGCTCCCTCTACTGGAAGTTTACCTTTAATTACAGACACGATCAGAAAAATGGCATCAGGACATGAATCATCCCATGACCCCTCAGATTCATCTGGTGACCCTCTGGAGGGGCCTGACCCAGAGGTTGATTACTGCTGGACTGAACTACTACAAAAGACTGACACTTTGTGTCTCTCAGCAGCTGGTTCAGAGTTAATCAGGAGAGACTCATGAAGAAATGTTGACAGATATTTATAATGACTGGTTCATGAAGTTTCTCTCAGTCTGTACCTCATCCTTATCTTCCATAATCCTCAAATCACAACATATTTTTTGTGTACCGTAAACTGTTACTGAAACTACTGCTAGATATTATAAATCAGTGTTTGTTGTGATTTGTTGTAATCCCACTGTGGTATCGCTTCACCCTCATCGCTTAACCCTAACCCTTTTGGTTAAGATCAAGTGTAGTATCTGTTCTTATCGGTTTAATATGTGATCCGTCCCCTACCCGGGGAACATATATTAAATTGATTTTTGGAACATGGAGCTGGAATAGGGCCTTGCTCTGTCCACTCCACGCATCGACCTGGTGTTGCAGTATCTCCAGGAACGGTGCAGCCCCTCTTTTAGTCTTATCAACAAGGCCCGGAGCCTCCTCTGACACTGACCTCTCCCCATCCAGACCTGCGTGCTACATTACCACTTCACAATAAAAGTCAGCACTGCAACTAATGATCTTTTTCATGAATAGATTGATTTATTGACTCATTTGTTAATAATTGAATCTATAAAATGTCAGATTATTCAGTTCATCAGTGCTCCTATTTTGTTGGATTTTAATAACACAAACTCTTTGGATTTCATAAAACACTTCATTCATCAGCCAAAGGAGATAGTTCCTGAAAGCAGATGTATCCTGGTCCAAATCATTCCAAACATCCTCATTCTGGATCAAATGAAAAGCTCTCATATGTTTCCTTGTTTGTCATTTCAAAACTCAGTCAATTATTATTTCTCTATTTATTCATTGTTTTCATATTTACAGCAGTTCTTTAGAAATAAATCTAACCAAGAACTTTTGTTCACTTTATAATATTGACTTTGATTAGTCTTTAATTAGTCTTTGATTAGTCTTTGTGTGTGTGTGTGTTTCAATAGTTTCAACACAGAAAGGTTTGCTCGTTCTGCCTAGTTACGGTTGCTAAGGAGCTACTCGACAACCGTTGCTAGGGGGCGGGGTTTAGCGACGAGTGGCTCTGTTTTGACACGTGACCTCATCAAAGATCAAAGATCAAAGGCAAAGTTTTGTCAGGGTATAAATAGGACAAGAATCCACAAGATTTCATCTTCGTTGGGATTTTTCAGAAAACTTTCACGATACACCGAGGAGCGAGCTCAAACAGCACAGACACCATGAGTTCAGAAAATAACGATACGATGGATCAGGAGCCTCCACAGGTCTCAGCAGACAGGATTCAGCCACTTGTCGACTTGATCCTGGCCCAGCTGACGGAGACACAGTGGGCCAAAGTGACATCTGGGTCAATAGACGAGCAAACGAAAGATGTCATCACAGACATGTGTGTGGACTTTGTTAATGCTTTGTGTAAAATTGTTCTCGAGGCATTTGAAAATCGCCTCGCACAGACAAAGCGCGAGACTGCAGGAAGTCCAGAAATGATTTGTGAGGAAGAAGTCCAGAAGTACCTGGGGACCTCCATCACTGACGCTTTTGTGACCGTGACTGGCAGCCCAGTGTCCAGGAAAAGTGCACAAAGAATGACGGACCTGGTGAGCAGAGAAGTTACAGAGAGGATCAACTCACCGGCAGAGGTAAGCAGCAGAGGCAGCGAGTTCAAAATCACCCGCAGACTGCAGATCATTGTCAAACACGTGATCAGCATGCTTAAAAACTGCAAAGCCAAGATGTCATGTGCGTCCAGGTCACGTACTGTTCATTCACGGAGTCCAGATACGGCAGCTGAGCGCACAAGTCCGGCAGAGCAGGAGAGTCTATGCGAGCAGACTCCAGTCTCTCTGATAGGACCGGAAGACCGTTGCTCAGTAGGAAGCTTCATTGATACGACCACCGAAGCTGTAAAGGAGATCCTATTGGAACATGTGAGTGACACTGAAGTCAAATCTAATGCTGACATTTCAGAAGAAGAACATCTGCAGATTGTCAACAGCATTAATGAAGACACAGATGAAGCAGCGTGTGAAATTGCTCACTACATTTGGAACAACAGAGAGGAGTTTGGACTGAATAACGATGGCACACCAAGACCAGAGGCCCAGTCCAGCAGGTTAAACTGCTGGAACGTCGTGGCAAACAAGATCAAGAGCCTTTTTGCCCGTAAATTTGCCAAGGAGGCCATCGCCAGCTTCATAGTGAAGCTGAGCACAAAACTCAACTGCAAGAAGGCACCACTGGATGTCCTGATTCCAGCAGCAGACAAAGTGGTGCAGGACATGATCCCAGAAAACCCTGATGAGTGTACCTACAAAACCATGGCCATCTGCATCAACAACGGCCAACATGAAGAGCATTCTCAGCAGCTGGGGCACATCATATTTGAGAATCTTCAACGTGACCTCGGAGCCAGGAAGGTAAATCAGGTCACGATCCAAACTGAGGTAGACAAGTTCATGAAGACGATGCGGAACTGGCTCAACCAGCAGACACAGAAGCTGACTAAGAAGAACAACCGCGTGGATGACAGTCTGAAGAGGATTCGGGGAGCGCTGGATCTGCCGGAGCTCCCAGAGGACACCGTGACACCTGTGGAATCAGCAGCACCTTCCACCACTGCTGAGTCAGGTGTCAATGGTGATGAAGATGTCTCTACCACACCTGTATCTGAGGTGAGACCACCGTCCATAACTGATGAGCCAGGTGATGAAGACATCTCTACCACACCTGTATCTGAGGTGAGACCACCGTCCATAACTGATGAGCCAGGTGATGAAGACATCTCTACCACACCTGTATCTGAGGTAAGACCACCGTCCATAACTGATGAGCCAGGTGATGAAGACATCTCTACCACACCTGTATCTGAGGTAAGACCACCGTCCATAACTGATGAGCCAGGTGATGAAGACATCTCTACCACACCTGTAACTGTGGTAAGACCACCATCCATAACTGATGAGCCAGGTGTCGGCGATGAAGGTAACTCTGTCACACCTGTGTGTGATAGATCTCCATCCATCGCTGATGAAGATGATGACGACTACTCACCCAAGTTTGAGTCTGTAGCACCCAGAGTCACTGATGAGCCAGCTCTCAGTGACAGCACCCGACCTGCAAATCTGTACCATGTGACGATGGCGGTGGCGCTGGTAGAGCAGTGCCTGAAGAAAGCATCGGTTTCTGATGATGAAAAGAATAAGATGATTACAACTCTGAAAGACATCCTGCGCACAAGCGGTATAGACTTTAAATCTATCCAGCCAACAGGACACCAGATGAAGAAGATAGCCAGGGCCGTGCACAAGGATCTGTGTGCAATCATGGGCGGCAAAAGTGTGGTGGCGCTTAGCCTGCGGTTAGAGGACTCAGACGTTCACAAATGTGTAATTGAGACTCTGAAAAGACAGCTGGTAAAGCCCAAAAATAAAGGCATCAAGAGGTTCTTCATCTCACTTATCCACACAGTGAGCAAGCCATTCCAGCGCTGCCCATGCAGCATATGTGACTAAAAAACAGTTGCAAGTCCGTCTTCCTGTTCAACACGTTGGCTCTTACGACTGTAAGGTCACTGTGTTGCCGTGGTTTTCTCCGAGTGCTTCGGTTTCTCCACTTTTAAATCATAAAAAAAAACATCAAAGTAACATCAATATAACATCAAAGTAACATCAAAATAACATCAAAGTAACATCTTCCCAGCGATGAGGTCAGGGTTCAGTTCTGGACCTTGACCTCGTTGCTGTGAGGAGTTTACAGTGTTCACGGTGTTGCTGTGGTTTCCTCCGAGTGCTTCGGTTTCTCCACTTTTGAATTATTCATTCAAAAAAACAAACAAACATCAAAATAACATCAAAATAACCAACCTGGACTTGACTCAGGACTCCGGGCCCCATAGATATGCAGGCTCTTTAGTGTTCACTGTGCCTTTCCAGCGTTGCTGTGAGGAGTTTACAGTGTTCACGGTGTTGCTGTGGTTTCCTCCGAGTGCTTCGGTTTCTCCACTTTTGAATTATTCATTCAAAAAAAAAAACATCAGTTGAGCACACTGTCCTACCTGCCTGAGTGTTCAACCAGCTGATGCAGCAGTTCTACGGCTCCCATAGGTCTGTACGGGTCAGGGTTAGGTTATAAATCATAAAAAAAATAATAAACAAACAAAAAATATATATTTCTGTTATAAAATCTTTCTTTTCTCAGTATTTGTAGCACAGATGTAGCTGTGTAACTGTGTTCAGTCTGTATTATAAATAACTAACGTCCTGATTTCTGGTTGTTCAACATAAATTGAATATATTTGGGTTTTGCCTGTCGCTCACACCAACAAACATATGTTGTCCTGGACTCTGGGAACTTGTGACGGACATTTTACACAATTTATTCTCATTTTAAAGAATAAAAAAATATATAATAATAATAAAAAAAAGGTTTTCTTGCAGCGCTGCAAAACAAAATGAAAAAATAATTTCAGAAACTAAACAGTGAACTCTTCAGTTATCACTGAAATATGTTTGATCGTTAAAATCAATATTAAATTCAATATGGACAGCAAGAAATGACAGCATAATAAACAACTGGGTCGTTCATTCCACTGCAAGACACAGAAAACACTACTGTGACTTTCTGTCTTCATCAAAGTGCCAATAAAGGAGGGTATTAATATTTTATTTTCACAGCAGATGATTTGAAAGGAGACAATCAATAATGGTACACAGTGAAAACATGTCTGCTAAAGTCTAACATGCAGTAGTATGTACTCCTCCTGCCTGGTCTTGATGAGTTGATTTGGGTGAATGAATCTAAAACTGAAATAAGTTCACTAGAGACAAACAGACATATATTCACCAACAGATAACTTGTTGTTTTTAGGAGCTACAGTGAAGACATTCTTTTGGGCTTCACACATTGTGAGGATGAACTTCAGACATTTAATGACTGTATAAATATCACTCATCCTACTTTGTATTTGACTGTGCTGTGTTCAGCCTGGACATGACGCAGGTCTTCTGGTGCTACAGGTCCACACAGGGGCCTCAGTGTTCAACACTGTGGCCTCTGTGGCAGCTCTAAGGTCAGGGTTCAGTTCCAGGCGTTGACCCCGTGTTGCTGTGACGACTACACATGTGCTCGCTGTGTCGGCCTGGGTTTACTCCCACTGTGTTGGTTTTCTCCTCTCAGGTTTGAAACAACAGAAAATAGAAATGAATTGATTTAGCGTGTTCTCAATAATCAGGAGCAGTGACACAACCCACAGCAAACACGACAACAGCAGTTACAGAATACGGCCAGCAGGTGTCGCACTGTGTCAACCTCCTCATCAGCAGGATTATACACAGTGTCTCAAAGAAGAGAGAGAAATGTGGACATGTTGGCAGCTCCACAACAAACAGACAGATCAGCATGGCACCACTTTAAAGTCAGCATGTTAACTTGTGTTGATCTGCAGTCATTTTTTGTTTTGTTTTGATCAGCTGACCTGCAGCTCCGCTTCGTCACATGACATCCGTTTCCCCTGTTTCTGTTCGACACACTCAGCTGACCTGGGAACAGTCCTAGCAGCTCAGACTAACAGCAGACTAGTGCATTAACACTCCAAAAACTCTCGTTTGGTTTGTTTTTTGTGTGTCTGTGGGGAAACAGCTGAGGGGAAACACGGAATGTCCGCTCACCGGACTCGGTTTAAAATAACGGTAGTTTAACGTAACCTCCTCCGCCGTGTTGCTGCGTTCCTGTGGAAGAAGACAAGACTCGGTGACGGCTGGACAAGTTTAAATCTGACCGGAATAACGGCTGTAATCTGGATTCAGTGGATGCCGAATTAACAACTGGACTCTGCTAATTATCAGAAGTGTCACATCTTTGTTTTTAAAGGTTTGTGAATCAGGTCAGAGACAAAGAAAAGTTAAATTAGTTATTTTCCTGATGGAGTTTGGTGTTAGGCATTTTCACGCAGAGAACGGCTCAAAGCCAGAAGTAAGAGTTTACCAAAGACAAACAGGTAACACCACACCTGTACAGAGTCTGACAGACGACAGCACAGTAGATTCATATTTATTTTACTCATTGCAACATGATTGAAAATGAGAGCATGAAGAAGATCAGAGGTCAAAGTCAGCTGCTGCACCTTCACTGATAACATATCACACATGATTTAATGCTGCTGCATCTGTGGGTGGACTCTCCATGTCCACTGATAGGAGTCAATAAAAGGAAAGTGGTGTCATGATTTTAACTAGTCCGATTAAAAAAGAGATTAAATGCACAGATGTGAAGGAAGTATTCAGATACTTTACCTCAGTTAAAGTACTGATGGAGTTAAAGTCCTGCATTCAGACTTTACTCATGTCAAAGTATCATCAGCAAAATGTATTTAAGATGTTTGGATTCAGTTTCCTGCTGTAGATGTTTCAGGTTTGAACTCCTTTATAAACTGTTGGCTAGTTTAATCTACAGCAATGCATCATGATCTATGAGATCATCACGTTTGTGATGTTGCAAAGAGTTTATCAGAAGAAGAACCGAGCTGTAATCTGAACAGTAACTGCAGCTGTTAGACGAATGTAGCTTTGCCCATAAAGACATAGAAATACTCAAGTAAAGTACAGTATTACTTGAGTAAATCTACTTAACTGACTGTTGTGAATAATTTAATCGATATAACAGATCGAATATTGTCACATCTTCTTAGTTGTGAGTTTTTGTTGCTTCTGTGTGACAGAAAGTTGAATATAAATTTGTTGTTCAGACAAATTGTGACATCTGAAGACGTCACCTGCTGCTTAAACATAATTTATTACTTTTACTTTATTAATTATTTATTCTTTTTTTCCTCAAGACAATATTTGTACTTTTCACTCCATTATATTAATTTAATAACTTTAGTTACTCTGCAAAATGGGATTAAAAGTTTTATTTATTATTGGTCACAATCAATAAATAAATTATAATAAAATAATTAAAGATAAGATTCACAAACTACCTTTCAGTATATAAAGTCATTAAGATAAGCTCCTCGTTCACTAGCTGCAACATTAAACATCAAGCATGCAACAATAATTAGAATTTCCTAATATTTATTATTCTGAAAAGTTTATTTTAAAGCCACTAACTTAAAGGTTCAGTGTGTCAGATTTGTTTACAGAATATAATCTTCATAACTGATTTCATCAGTTTAATCACCTGAAACTTAAAATGTCTTTATGTCTGCAGACGTCGCCCGCCATGTTGAAGCTACACTAGCTACACCAGATACCTCAAAATCCTACAGACTTTTAAGAAATGAAATTTTCTCAACACATGATGTGATGAAAAATTAATGAAAATGTTGAAAATGAAGTGAGTTTGATTTGTTCTGCTGTGTGTCCCAGAGTTTGTCTGCAGAGAGACAAACATGCCGTCCAACAGGTCGGTGTCTGACGCCCCCATCACTCAGTTCATCAACTGCAGAATACTGAGAGACCACCGGCTGCAGAGGTACGGTAAACAAACGCACCTCACCTGTTCACACACACACACAGACACACACACATCTCACCTGCTCACAAATGCCTTACCGCACCTGTGTGTGTGTGTGTGTGTGTGTGTGTGTGTGTGTGTGTGTGTGTGTGTGTGTGTGTGTGTGTGTGTGTGTGCAGAGAGGACCTGTGGGTGCGTGACGGGAGGATTTTGGATCCAGAGAAGTTGTTTTTTGACGAGCAGGGTTACGCCGACAAACGCGTGGACTGTGAAGGCAGCATCATCGCCCCAGGCTTTATAGACGTTCAGATCAATGGTAACACACACACACACACACACACACAGTCATCTGTCATTAACTGTGTTCACCAGACGTCTTGGTAGGTCACAGACCGTCTCACCCGCCCGTCTGTCCCTGCAGGAGGATACGGCATCGACTTCTCTCAGGCGTCGGAGGACGTCGGCTCTGGACTTTCTTTGGTGGCCAAAAAGATCCTGGAGCATGGCGTGACGTCCTTCTGTCCCACCCTGGTCACGTCTCCTCCTGCTGTCTACCACAAGGTACCACCAACACTCCATGATCCGGTCTGAGAGTCTGGATCCAGACGAGGAACAGCTGGTCTGAGTGTGTTAAGATGATGAGGATGTTTGTGTATGAACACAGCAGCAACATCATCGATTTTGTTGAACTTTAATATTTGTGTGATGAAGCCGCCCTCTGTGACGACACGTTTTGTGTTCCAGGTTCTGCCTCAGGTCAAAGTTCACAACGGAGGACCGCATGGAGCCGGAGTTCTTGGTAAGATGTGTTGTTGATGTGTTCCTGTGTCAGCTCTGAGCTCATTGGTTCCTCGTGAAGACGTGCAGTTTCCTGTTTAAAGGTTTCCATCTGGAGGGTCCGTTCATCAGCGTGGAGAAGAAAGGAGCTCACCCGGAGCAGTTTCTCCGAACCTTCCGGTCCGGAGGCATCGAGGACCTGATGGAGGCCTACAACAGCCTGGACAACGTTGCCATGGTGACACTGGCTCCTGAGCTGGCCAGCAGCCAATCGGTGGTGAGGGAGCTCTCCCAGAGAGGCATCACTGTGTCTTTAGGTGAGCGTCATTCACATCCCGTCCGCTATAACACAGCGAGGTGTCTGTGAGGTGACTCTGTTAACGGGATCCTCCTCATGCAGGTCACTCTGTGGCCAACCTGTCCCAGGCCGAGGAGGCTGTTCAGCACGGAGCCTCCTTCATCACTCACCTCTTCAATGCCATGCTGCCTGTGAGTCCCTCCTCACCCTCTGTCACACCCTGTTTCTAATCTGGCTGTGCACATGACCCAGCAACTAACGTTAGTTTGAAACACAAACACGGTTACCGATGGAGGCAGCGGTCCAAGCAACTCCAGTGTTCTGCAAAGTAAAATTAATGTTTTCATCAATCAAGCTTTGAAGAGAGCATAGATCAATATAAAAACTTCAGTTTCCTGTTGGAAGGACTTAAATACAGAGCACAGTCAGGATGATATTGATGTTTTTGGGGGTCTAAAATCTGTTTTGTAGCAGGATGTTATTTATTAGTTTTACAGCCACCATATTTTACTGATGAGGTTCTTCTGGCTCATGTGTTGGCAGACAGACGCCTTCTTATGATGCTAGTCCAACATTTCCTCTTCTTGTAGCTCTGGTTTGGTCTCATTCATTACATACATGATCTTCTTTCGTCCTCTCCTGTGCTGTGATCCAGTTCCACCATCGGGACCCCGGCATAGTGGGTCTGCTGACCAGTGATCGGGTTCCTGCAGGAAGGACGGTCTACTATGGTATGATAGCTGATGGGATCCACACCAACCCTGCAGCCCTACGCATCGCTCACAGAGCTCATCCTGCAGGTCAGTGGAGAGCTCTTTGTTTCTTCTTCTTCTGCTCATCTTACATGTTACATATTTCAGTCTTTCCTCTGGGACGCTCCTGCAGCTCCAAAAATATTCATCTCTCTGTAATGAGGCTGTGGTGGATTAATTATCCACTGCGGACACCTCATTAGCTGAAATGATTACATTGTTTGTTGTGTTTGTGTTCCCAGCTGAAGACGAGCTCTCTTTACAGACCAGGACACCAAGTGAGCTGGTATCAGTGGAACAGCTGCTGTTTTCTTTGTTCAGGCGTTTGGGTTTCTCTCAGGGAGGCCGTAAAAATAGAACAGGACGTCTATCACCGTCTCTCTTTGCCCCGGTCCCTCCTTCACTTTCTCTGCCCAGTGTGTTATACAGATGTATCTGTACATACATTTTCTCATAAACATCCGTCTGTAGATCTGGAAAATGACCGAGAATTGGCCGAGGTACTTTACTTGAGTCTTTCTACCTGTACTGGACACGTCCAATGAGTTCATAGAGTACAGAACAGCCGTCTCAGTGTGGTATTATTACTTTTACTGAAGTAAAGTATCTGAATACTTCCTTCATCACTGTCACCTGATCGTCATGTCTGTTTTTCAGGTTTGGTGTTGGTGACGGATGCCATCACAGCGATGGGTCTTCCTCCTGGTCGTCACACTCTGGGCCAGCAGGAAATTGAGATCCAGGGTCTGCACGCGTACGTGGCAGGTCTGATTCTTTTGAAATATATTCACACATTTTATATTAATAATGAAGATGATTATGATGGATTCAGAAATATATTAGGAGAGGGACGGCCTTCTCAATCTGAGACTTTCAGTCTGATTCTGGTCTTTTGTGTCTGTCTTTCAGGCACTAAGACTCTCTGTGGCAGCATAGCCACAATGGATATGTGTGTACGGCACTTTAAACAGGCTTCAGGTGAGTTTGTGTGGTTTGCTTTCTTCGTCAACACATATTTATATATTTGTATATACATGTCTGTGTGTGTGTGCGTGTGTGTGTGTTAACAGGCTGCAGTGTAGAGGAAGCTCTGGAAGCTGCCTCGCTCCATCCTGCTCAACTTCTGGGTATCTGCAACAAAAAGGGAAACCTGGACTTCGGTTCAGACGCAGGTGCAGTGTGTACACACAGATCACTGACAAACACTGATTATATTTACTGTTTTGAACGTGTCTGACTCTCTCACACACACTAACACACACTGCTCTGCTGCAGATCTCGTTTTGCTCGATGATGAACTCAACATCAAAGCCACCTACATTTCTGGAGAGGAGGTTTGGGGGAAAGGACCATAGAAGAAGAAGGAGCCTGCAGATGGAAACTGGGCCCGGCAGCCGGGACCTTCGGTGCCTTCAGGGGACGCTGTTTACCACAGAACCACAAACAGAACACAGTGAACTTCAAACACATCGGTCCAGAGTGAACAAATAAAAGTTTTGGTGGATTATGATTGAAAATCAGTGCAGAAGATATCTGATGACTTTACTGAGTCCATTTATCACACTATAAAATACAGTGAATGACTACAACTCCCATCAGCCTCATCTGTACTCAGGCCAAGCCAAACCACCATCACAGACAGACTGAGTATCATGGCTAATATATTATCTATATGTATTATAGATAATATTTTCTGTCTGAAATGAGTCCAGTATTGAGTGAGAGCGCTGCGCTGGCAGAAACTAAACTGGCTGTGAAGTAATCCTTTGTGGACGATTGCACTGCGTCAATATGCAGCACGTCCATTTAAAGTGCATGTTTTTGGCACTGAGAGGCTCAGATTGTTGGTGTAAGAGTCTGAAAAGATCCTACAGAGAAACCTTTTTATTAAAGAGTAAGATCCTTTTTGTTTGACCACAAACAGCTGTTACAGTGCTGCGTTCAAAGATACCACACTCCAATGACAAAAACAGTCATTTGACCATCGTAACACTTCATTTACACTGAAGAGAAACAAAATAAAACTTTAAAAGAAAGGTTTTGAGTTTTATTTTGTTCCTCAGCTTGAGTTTGAATGAAGTCTTTTATGATGTTCCGGGGTAAAATGATGTTGAAATGTTTTTGTCATTGGAGTCTGAACACAGCGCTGTAACTTCTCAACTTCAACAGACAGCTCTGTATCTTTTTCACGGCCGCCGTTTTAACATGAAGTCATGAAACCGCAAACACAGATTTCTTTGCAGCTCCAGTTTTGCTTCTGCCGGCTGCATCCCAACACAGAAACATGGAACAGAGCCCAGGTTTCCCTTTAAATACATGTTCAGCTGCACAAACACAGAATCCACTAAAACACTCCAACAGCACGTTTCATGAAGTTCTCCTTTAAAGATTAACTTGAGTTCACTGGTGTTCATCTATCATTAAGTCCTTTTCTATTTCTTCAGCTGACTGCTGAGTGTTTGAAACACACATACATGTTAAAATGTGGAGTGTCCGTCTGGACTTAAATCCCAGGACGATCTTCAGTCTGTAGTTGGTGCCTTAAGTGTTCAAGACTCAGCAGGTGCCCAAATGAAGCTTCAGATGTCCTAAAAAGGCCACCGTACAGAGGGTAAACCTTCAGGATGTAGATGAAAACATCACAAGACTACACATTTGTAGTTGTGTTGACTTCTCTGCCAGTATTTTCTATTTGAATGAATTATCTTTAAATCAAGTATCGAGTGTGACTCCTTCTGCTCTTCTCTGAAACTCTGACTGTTGTTCTGGGTGATCGTCTTTATGTTGTTGACATATTTGTATGAATGATTATGAAGCTTTACAGTTTATTTTAATCACATGATGTGATTCAAAGACAAACAGTTTGATAATAAAGTCGATAAATTAACTTTCAGTGAGTGTCATGATTCTTTTAAGAAATAACATTTACTTTGTCATATTATCTGTTTTTAACCTGATCTGCGTGTTTGCATGATTCATCCTGTTTATGATATATTTGATAATTCATAAAAACACAGCTGACAACTCAAAAACATCTGAGATGTTTTTTGAAGGATTACAGGAAGTTGAAGTTGATGGTTAAAACATTCTTTTTTTTTATGCAACATCTTTATCTGAGTAAAAAGTCCAATGTTTCTCTCTGATATTACATATCAAAGAAATGTTAAAGCACCTCAAAGTTATGCAGAATTAAGAGCGTGGACACTTTCTATGGAGGACTAAAACTAAAATAAATTCATGAAGCACTGCAACACAGCACCATGAAATGTAAATGTAAATGAATTAAATAGTGAAATGATTATATATGTTTTTTACATAAAATGAATCGGTATTTTAATTAATTACTGACACATTTAAGTAATTATTTAATGGTGTATTTATTTATTTAATTTTGGCACTTTTAGTCCTCCATAACTTTCAACCAGGCATTGAGTTTCACAAAGGCTCGTCATGCTGTCTCTTCTTTATACTGTCAGTCATACGGCCACACTTCAGAGGGAAATATCAAAATAGTACTTTTTACTCCACTAAGTTACTAGTTACTTTCCAGATACAGATTAATAGTACAAAATATAATCAACAAATTAATTATTATGTCAAGAAGACTTTATTGATCCTTAGAGCGAAATTCACAAGCTACCAGCAATACATAAGATTAGCCCATCATCAATAATCAACCCCAATAATTCGATACATTATTAATGACTTTGGTTTTTTAAGTATATTTTGTTTTTATAGATTTGAATATTTCTACACTTTTACTCAGTAAGAATGTGACTTTGTTTAGTATTTATCTTGTTATGTTCAGTTAGTTCCAAGTACTCGAGTAAAAGTACTTAGTTACTTTATATTTTCACATTTCTGACTTTTATTTTGTAATCAGCATTTAAAGCTTTCATTAAATTTAAATTGGACCGTTAAAAAACACTTCCGGAATGGCGGGAAACAAAACGTCAACACGATGAAGGTAAACTAACATTTTACTTAAAAATTCAACAAACTTACAAACTTACTTTTTTGTACAGGCTTTAAATAATGAACTTTGATCACTTTTATCAGCGAGCAGTAAGATATTAATTATTTTTCCAAACAAAGCTGAGGTTTCACTTTATTTTAACTGTATTAACCATTATACTGTGGTTAAACCTTTATTTTTTAGGTTTAGACATGTATTCATGTGTATTTAAGGTGTATTAAAGCAGCAATGATTCATAATTAAAACTTAAATTCATATTTTAGTACACCTGCCCGTTAGCCAACAACACTGATGCATTTATAATGGAGTTTGGTGGAGAGCCGGAGCGGAAGTGGACCGACACGATGAACCGTTATTCATCCTGGAGAGAGAAGATGAAGATGGTATTCATAATGACCGGAGGAGAGGTCGGTTCGTCCCGGCTGCTGCCCGGTGTCCTGTCCTGAAAATGTCCCCGGAGGAACGACAACGTCCACGTCGGCGAGCCGGAGGAGACCTGCGACAAGCTAGCTGCTGTTAGCCACAGCTAGCCCGCCATTAGAGGGAAGTCACCTTCAAAATAAAAGCGCAGAGTCTGGTCTGATATGAGCAACATTTAATCACTTTAACGGGTTGTTTACATAAATCCTCTCATAGCATTGTTTGGCTTTATATTTCAATTAATTCTGTCATATACGTTTTAATAAGGTTACCACGCATCCTGGAAAAACCTGGAAAACATTCAACCAGTTTTCCAGTCACGGAAAACACAAAGTTCAAATGTCCTGGAAAATAATTTCAACATTCTCCTATGTAGCTGAGAATGAATGACTATAATCGGATCTGTGACCAGTCTCATTAAAGACATTTAATATTACCATAATATAAGTAGAAACTACGGAAGCCTTAAGCAGTCATACATTTTATTTCCTCTGTTTTCTTGTGATAATGAGATAATTTCATTTGTTTTCTCAAGATCTCGAGTTATTTATATCTTTATCTGAAAATAACAAATGTTGACATCCTGAGATAACCTGAGATTTGCAATGGTTAATATACTACTATCCTTTTGTTTTCTCAAGACGGCTTAGACAAGAGTCAGTGTCAGTTAATCATCCAAACAAACTCTAAAATTAAAGGCTACTATTTGTTATTGGTGTTCAGACAGCGATGGTTAATATACTTCTTAATTAACTTAATTAATATTCACTTGCATGGAGCACAAAGGGCTTTCCAATTGAACCAAAATAAAATGCAATGAAAATATAATGAGATTAAAACAAAGCAAATTAAATGACCATAAGAGGAGAAATTAATAATATGTTTTATAACACTCAAAATGTCAGGAGGGCGCTGTCAGTATGAGTTTAAATCAGTCAGAAAATGTCCTGGAAAAGGACTTTTTAGACCAGAGTGTTTAAAAGCAACAGAAACGCTGGTTAATATATTTATTTAAATTATGAGTTGTGATCAATAGAGTAGATATTAAATCTTTGTTTCACATGTGGAAGTTATCATCACTTGAAAATGTTGAACAACAGGAGTTTTATTTTGAATTGTGTGACAGGAAGTGTTGCTTACCCTCTGTGTCTTGACAGTGATGCTGAGAGGAGAGCGGTGGTGACTGTGCATCTTAAATCAAAGAGGATGCATGGAGCTCTCACACAGCTGGCAGGATTCATCACCCTCGTGTTGCACATCGTGTCCGGTCTGCGGTCTGCAGGTGAGTCCGGCTCGTCTCCTCAGAGCTCCTGCTGCTTCTTCTGACGTCCTCACGCTGCTCTGCAGCTTCTCATGCAGCCACCAGCTGTACTGCAGGTGCACCAGCTTACCTGAAGTCTACGTGAACTTCACTATCAGCAGGGATGCATCTGCAGTGAGGTACAGAGGAATTCACCTGCATGCATGCGTCCTTCTTAGTCAGCTTTAAGTCTTTAAATTTAGATATTTTTATGGACTTTATCCTTCAGAGTCAGATGAAAGGCAGAGCAGACAAAGAAGGAGACACATGCTGTGAGGTGTGATTTTCATCTCATGAGGATAGAAGTAGGATTTAAGTGCAGAACTCGTCTCCTGATCAGCGTGTTCGTATCACACAGACGTCTGAAGCCGGAGCTCTCGAGGTTATCGAACAGATCTGAAGTCCTTGTTCAAGGACAAAACTGTGAGTGAGCAGGAAGGCAGCTGGAGCAAGCAGATACTGAAATAATACATGACATCTGTGTGTGTGTGTGTGTGTGTGTGTGTGTGTGCCCTCTGTGAGTCCAAACACAGTCTGAGCAATGTCACTCACTGACGGAGCTCTGAATGGGATGATGACAGCACTGAGGAAGTGTTTTATTATTATTATTAAATCAATCATCATTTATTTTGTTAACTGATTCATCGTTTTTAGTTCGTTTTCACAGTTTTAAGAAAAATGTCAAAATTTTCCGATTTCAGCTTCTCAGATGTGAATGATTTAAGTTTCTGTGCAGAGTTAGTGCTCAGTACAGACCATTCTTATTAAGATCACCTTTTGAAGGTCTCAGAATCGACTGTCTGAATGGATGTATGTTACTGTTAGTGGCTGTCAGTCCTCCACGTGTCCACGTTCACACCAAGAAAGTGAATGATGGAGACAGGAGGAGGAGCTGAAATGAGTCTTAAACTGATCAGATAACAAATCTTAAAATCCTGAATCACACAGAGTCTGTAAAACAAAAGAAAACACAGCAGTATGAGTGCTGAGACGGCCTCATCCAAAGAGATTTAGAAAATATTAGAACCATATGATCAACATAAGTAGATTTTATCTCTTGACTACATTACTGTCTCTGTGACAGTAAACTGAATATCTCTGAGTTGTGGACAAAACAAAACATCAGAGGAAACACTGATCAACATTTTTGAGATTTCAGATTGAAGTTTCATTGGACCTTGACCTTGGAAGCAGCAGAACAATACACCGAGGTCCATTTTCATTTTGTTCTGGAGCTTTCGATTGTATCACATGATCTTCCTCAGCAGGTTATTAATTAGATTAATTAGATTAAAAGTCCTTCTTGATATCTGATGATGAACAGCAGCATGAACTCTGAGTCACTAGAAATGTAAAAATTTAAGACGTGTGGTCTGAAACTCTGAGACAGTCAAGAGACTCCAGCTGAGTTTGTTCCAGCATCAGTCATCAGTAGAACCTGACTCTCCTTCTGCTTCCTCCTTTAGGTCTCTTCCACCTGAGCCAGCAGCATCATGGGAGGTTCCACCTCCTCCCTTGTTGAGGAGGCTGAGGGCGATGCACCCCGGGGTGCAGCTCTGCCTCCCTCCCCCATCATGGGATGTCTGAGGAGCAGCCAAAGCACCTCCCTCCCCCGACAGCTTCCCAGACCTGGCAGGCACCGAGAGCGCAGGTAAGAGATGGAGTGTCATCGCATGTTTCAGGGTGTCCCAGAGGAAGCTCGCTATTCCACACATCGTTATGTGCTGCTGTGATTAATCACTGCAAAGTGATCGATCAATTACTCTCCCGCTGAGCTTCATTTGATCTCATTATCATCATCATGGAGGTTTAAATGATCTCCTCACTTATGAAATGATTTCATTAGTCCAAATATTAGATTTCATAACATCAGCGAAGGCGCTGCTTGTTTCTGTAAAATGTTTCTGACGTCTTAAGGTGTAGACTGAAAACTAGCTACTAACAGCTCAGCTCAGCCTCCGACTGAACCTCAAACTCTGCCTCCAGTCTCTCCTTTTTCCTAATCAGTACTCGAGTACTCGTTCAAAATATGGAGTACTCACATTTGGACCTGTGTAGCTGCAGATAACATTGAAGCTTTCAGTCACACATCACTCATCTAACATTACAAGCAGAACGGTGAGCGGGCTTCGGAAAAGTCGACGAGCTTTGTGTTTCACAGAAGAAGCAGCTCGACGATGAATTGTCTGCAGGTGATAACAAACAGCTTCTTCTCACCTTATTTGCTATTGTTAGCAGTGTTGACAATGAAACAGCGACACACTTCAGGCTTCAGGAGCTGATGGTGCAACCATCAATGAGAACATCCACCACAAGAAGAAGAAGAAGAAGAAGAAGAAAGAACTGATCTGAAAAGTGACGAACAAAACAAACTGTTGATCTGCAGGTGAAAAAATCAATCAGTCAAACAAATTATTGATTTATTGAAATTATTACAACATCTTAGTGTTTGTGGGTGTGATTCTTCTTCATGTCGTCTGATCTCTACAGTCAAAAAACTTCACCTGCACTTACACTGAGGTCTTCATCTTCATAATAATTCACTGCGAGTACTCGAATATGGGGAAACACTTAAAATGCAAACACTCGTCTGAACTGCTACATACTTGGCAGACCGGCACAGAACAGCCTGGAGGTCACAGTCCATTTAAGCCTCCGTATCAGCAACAAATAGAGATGCAATCCTGAGGTCACTAAACCGTGAAGTCTCCACTGCACGGCTGAGAGTCCGTCCACTCTGATTCAGGTTATACAACGCTCGGATGGATTGGATCAACAAACGTGGAACTGTGGAGAGAAATGAGTCTCAGTCTTAGAGACTAATAAATAAAATCCAGACAAATTTGATCCAGAATAACTCGGTCAACGTGTTTCTGAGCTGGACACAGACCGATCTCCAGTCAGCCCGTCTTGTCTTGTTTGTTTATTATTCTGTGCGTAAAATGAGTGATAATTTATTCATGTTATTAGACCACACGTTGCATCGTAGATGTGATGGCCGACGGAGCAGACGCTTCATTTATATTCCACAGTCGTGTGGGCGTCCCGGGCTTGAGCGTGTGCTCATGAATGTTTGATGAATTGGTCAATATGAAGTAAACCCCGGCCATCCAGACTTTTGTTCAAATCTCCACTTATTAATAATTACTGCCCGTCTTGTCTAATATACCGTCTGATCTGTCTGCTGTGAGTCTTCTCTGCTGCCACATTGTCCCAAACCTCCATCAGACTCGGTCCAAGCCGGAGTCGAGTTACTCTCTGACAGGAAATGTAACGCTACCGGGGAAATCCCTGATGATTGAACTGCAGACGGGAGTCTGGAAAAGCACACACGAGCTCTCCAGAGGGGATTCACGTCCATGGATCAGTCTGCAGCGTGTTCCATGTGTAAAGATCAGACTGGACAGACACTGTGATTTTTATGAAAGTGTAAAGTGATTCAGTGATGTGAGTCAGTCATCACATCTGAGAGTTAGAACCAAACCAGGTTTAGTTTTTAGTTTCCACATGACGTCCCTGCTGTCCGTCCTGTCGTCATCACATAGGTGGGCTCCCTTTACCTGACACAGCCGGGCTCAACACTCATGAATGAACATGAAAGAATGGACGCCATGTTGGATGTCCTGCTTCTGACGTGGATCATCGGCTGGACCTGAGGCGGGCTGAATGACGCCTGGTTGCTCAAACAAGCCACCTGTGACCACACCCAGCTGTCAATCAAAGCGTCCACGCTCTTAATCCTGCATAACTTTAAGCCTTAATATAATCTGAACAGGTGAGTTGTATATAAATTCACCCTCAGTACAGTTGTCATGAACGGGGAAATTAGCTATAGAGACCAAAACTGTTTTTTGTACCAGGCTGTAAACATGTTTATTTCTGCTGTGAAGTTGGACATTTGAACATGGGGACTTATGGAGACTGACTCACTTCTGGAGCCAGCCTCAAGTGGACGACAAGAGGAACTGCAGTTTATCTGGGATCAAATAACACAATTATGATCCCACAGGCATCCAGGAATTAAGAGAAACTAGGCAGGTAAACTGAGACAGGGTGAGGGGGCGTCTTAGACCTTCCTGTCCTGAACCATCTGATACGTGCACAGAGGGTCACAGATCACACTGCCAGTCTCAGTCAGCGTTCAGAGGATCAAACTATCGATTGGTGTTTTAGGAATTAATAAATGTTTTTGTAAAAGCCGCCCGTACAGTAGCAAAGTGTCTCTGCTTCATTAATTACCGCCTCTGTTCAGGAGCTCCAGCTGAGCTCTGCATCACACACACACACACACACACACACACACACACACACAGCTGCATCTTGGAGAGCGTTTGCACTGCAGTAACCAGTCCAGGTTGGGCTGTGCTGGAAGTTTCAGGCGCCATGCCAAAGCTACTTAGAGCTCAGCTCAGAGAATGTGGGCCAGCCTCCACACAGATGTCCCACCGGCTCCTCCGGTCTAAATTTCCCCCTGGATGTCACCGCACAGATAATCTGGGTCTGCTTTACAGTCGAGACCTCTGAGCACAATGAGAACATGAATGTTTGTGAAGCAGACTCAGTGTTTGACAGCAGACTCAGTAAACGGAGCTAACTGCTGTATAATGTGAGTGGGAGCGGTTTGAGGGCAGTTTATGTTGTTAGAGCAGCTTCTTGTATCATTTCCATATTCATGCATTTTAATGTTCTCCTCGAGGCCACCACAGGGTACAAACATCTCCTCCTCTCCTCAGTTCAGCTGAAGACACGTCTCATGATTTTCACATTTGATATTAGCAGATATTTATGGAGGTTATTAAATCAGTGAACTGAAACAAACCATCTCTGGATGACACATCAAAGTTTTAGTATTTTAAAGAATAATAAAAAATCATTTTGCTCAGTTTTGGAATTAATGAACAAAATCCACCATATTCATTATTATGTTTATATTATGAAAATTTAAACTACATTTCTAAAGAACGTTTCATACAAACATGAAGCCCCGAGTGAGTCACAGAGCAAAAAGGAAAAACATAACTAAACAATAACGAATAAAACTTTACAAAAAGAAATAAAACTTGGCCATGAAATTATAAAATGTTAAAATAAATAAACACGTGGGATGAAACAGATGAAGAAGCAGCGCGTAGAAACTGACCAAATATTTGTAGATAAGATGTTTGAATTAAAGACAGATGACGTGTCAGCTCAGTATATAATGTATGTACAGTAGGTATCAGTTATAAATAATAATAATAAATCAGTGCTCAAATTAACATTGTCTAGTTGTCCTGGAGACAATAAGATAAAAATACCACCTGGGACACAAAGAAATTTATCATCCATTATCTGTAACCGTTTATCCTCATCAGGGTCACGGCGGGGCTGGAGCCTATCCCAGCTGACTTTGGGCAAGAGACGGGGTCCGCCACCAGCTACAACCAGTCACACCTACAATTACCAACAATTTAGAATCAACAGTTAAATTAAATTTATTATGTAGAATGAAAAAGAATTTAAATGTAAGACACTGTACAGTAATAATACAATATAGATATTTATATAAACGATAGAAATGGACAGAGTATGGTAGAATAACTGTGGTGTGTTTTCTCTGCAGTTTCTCTTCAGGTTCGATGCCCATGCAGAGGAGCCAGTGGGCTTGTGGCTGTTGCACTTTCCTCAACGCAGCCAGCGCCCCCCGCTGCTCCATCTGTGAGGCCCCGCGGCGGAGACCCGACACCCGGTGGATGTGGCACGGGACCAGCAGGGAGGACAGCCGGTGGTCCTGCCCTCGCTGTACGCTGTCCAACTCTCCTGACAGTCTGACCTGCTCCCTGTGTGGCTACACCGGGCTGCCGGACCGAGCCCTGGGCTCATCTGAAGACCAGCCTCGACCCCAGCGCTCCAGCAGCTGCTCCGGTCCCCTGAGGCCGTCATCGAGTCAGCAGCATAACAAAGAAGACAAAGGCAGCCTGAGCTGGGACTGTTTGAGGTGCACTCTGCAGAATACTCCTACCTCCATGTCCTGCTCTGCCTGTGGCGGACCACGCAAACTGTCTCTCCCCCAAATCCCAGACGACGCCTTGCTCGTGCCGGAAGTCTGCGATCAAACAGGAGCACAACAACCAGAGCCTGCAGCGGGGGCGCTCTCCCTCTCCATATCCACCCGAGGAGAATGTTTACCGGTGGAGGCTTCGTATCCTCACACGAGCTCCTCTGTGCTCAGCCTCACGTCTTCAGGTCATAACAATCCTGTTCCCTGCAGCCGCAGAGAGGTGCCCCCTCCAGATGTTTGCCTCAGTCAGACACATAACTTAAGTCCCTCTCCGTCAGCACATCTGTCCACCCAACCCGAGCTCCAGCTCAGCAGACGGCTCAGCATCCTGAAGGAGGAGATGTCACCGCTGTCACCTGCACCAGACGCCTCGTCCTCATTTCCAGCAGGCGTGATCCACGTTAACAGGACAGAGGAGTGGTCGTGTCTGGCCTGCACCCTCATTAACAAGGTCAAAGCCAAACACTGCCTGGCCTGCCACACTCCTCAGCAACACAGCACACAGCTAAAACCAGCCTCGTCCCCAAAGAGGAAGGAGAGCATGCTGGTGGAGGCACTGCGACAGAGTGATGAAGGAGAGGCCAAGGAGCTGTGGGAGAACATCGTCAGCTTCTGCAGAGAGGTTTGTGTACGGGTCAGACACATAGCAGAGTGTCTGACTGTTTGTTTTCACCTTCATCTGCTCTTTTCTCGTTTCTCTGAGCTCACCGCCACACATCAGCAGCCACATGAAGCTTGGCCTTTCTCTCTCCTGTCAGTCGTTAAGTTGTCTCTGATTCTTTCCCAGAACGCTGTGACGTTTGTGGACGACAGCTTCCCTCCTGGTCCAAAGTCTGTGGGCTTCCCGGTGGACGACAGCGTCCAACATCGGGTCAAAAAGTGGCTCCGTCCTCAAGAAATCAACTGCTGCAACCTGAGAGACCGCGCGGTGAAGTGGTCTGTTTTCCGCACGCCTCGCCCGTCTGACATCCTGCAGGGACTTCTGGGTAACTGCTGGTGAGCTAACTCATTAAAGATCAGTCCACACAGTCGTTACGTGCACGTTAAAGTACAAACACAGGAAACCAGAAACATCCAGAGAATGTCAGTTTCTTGGAATGTTTGACGCTGATTCCTCACACACACTAAAAATCACGCTTGGCCTTTCTGAGCCTCTAAAACGTTTAAAGTCCTTTCAAGGAGTCTCTGCTGCAGTTTGACATCACGTCTGCCTGTCTGACAGGTTTCTGAGTGCCTTGGCTGTTCTGGCTGAACGTCCTGAGCTGGTGGAGAAGGTGATGGTGACTCGCTTGCTGTGTGCAGAAGGAGCCTATCAGGTGCGTCTGTGTAAAGACGGCTCGTGGACCACGGTGCTGGTGGACGACATGCTGCCATGTGACGAGAACGGACACCTCCTCTTCTCACAGGTGAACTCAACTGAACTGTGTGTTCATGTAACGAGGACGTATGTTCACCCACAGTGGACTGATGCTGCCTCGTTACTGCCGCCCACTGTGCTGTCAGCAGCTCTGCAGGAGAGACGCTCTGTGCTGAGATTTAATAACTGAAGTCTGAGCAGGACGCACACTGTGAGGAAATCTGACGTTTCACATCACAGACGATGAAGAAGCTTTTTAACACGAGCCAGGCTGAAACATGAAGGCTGGTAGAGGAGATAAGTGTAACACTAAACTGAATCCGAATACCTAAATCTGATTCCTCGCCCTACAGTTTGTGGCTTTTGTTCATTTAAACTCGACACTGATTGCACCGTAGTCACTACAGGATGCATCGAGTGAAACATCAGCTGTATGACTCCACAGTCTGATTAGATTCTTGCCACAGGCTGCAGCTGAGGATGTACTTTCCATCTTCTCCTTTCTGCCCGTCACCACACATGATGTTTAAACTGTGCTCGAGGAGATAATGACTGAACTATGACTCCTTTATTATCTCATGTTCCCTCTCCAGGCCCAGAGGAAGCAGCTCTGGGTGGCTCTGATTGAAAAAGCGCTGGCCAAGCTCCATGGCTCCTACTTTGCTCTGCAGGCAGGTCGAGCTATCGAAGGCCTGTCCACGCTGACCGGGGCCCCCTGCGAGTCACTCGCCCTCCAGGTCAGCGCTACCAACCCCAAAGAGGAACCCATCGACACGGACCTCATCTGGGCCAAGATGCTGAGCTCCAAAGAAGCAGGGTGAGTCAGGAGGGGAGGGAGGGGGAGTCAGTTTAATAGGCTCAGTAATGAATCCTCTCTGTGCTGCTAGTTTCCTGATGGGGGCGTCCTGTGGAGGTGGGAACATGAAGGTGGATGACTCAGAGTACGAGTCCCTGGGTCTACGTCCACGACACGCTTACTCCGTCCTCGATGTGAGAGATGTCGACGGTCACAGGTGAGGAGTCGAGTTTCCAGGAAGTGTACGAGTAGATTAAACTGCAGTGTCTAACATCTGCTTCCTGCTTCAGGTTGCTGCAGCTGAGGAACCCGTGGGGCCGGTTCTCCTGGACTGGGCCGTGGGCGGACAACTGGCCAAACTGGCCTCCACACCTGAAGAGGGAGCTCTGCGCCCAGCGAGCCGAGGACGGCCTGTTCTGGATGGACTTCTTAGATTTCATCAGGTAGATCGGAGAAATATTAATTTATGAAATAAAAAAACATTTTAGTCCCATGTTGCTGCATACGTGTGTGTGTGTGTGTGTGTGTGTGTGTGTGTATGTTTATGTGTTCACACGTGTCTGTGAGTGTGTGTTTGACCCTGGCAGGTACTTTGACTCAGTGGATATCTGTAAGATTCATTCAGACTGGCAGGAGGTTCGAGTCCCGGGTGTTTTCCCGCGAGGAGCCGACGTCCCGGTGACGGTGGTGTCCATCACGGTGCTGGAGAGAACAGCCATGGAGCTGGCTTTATTCCAGCAGGGCAGCAGGTCGGAGCCCATCAATGTGATGTATCAGTGTTAAAGGGATAGTTTGTGTTATTTATGGGGTGGTTGTTTGGTTCTGACCCACAGTCAGTGTGTTACCTACAGTAGACAGCAGACAGGAGGACAGCATGAAGCTAAACAATGTCCTTTTCCTCCAGCCACCTTGCAAACATACAAGTTTCTCCTCCTCCTGCGTCTTCAGGCGATGGGACACAGCAGATAGCCACCTGTTGGATCTGTGTGTGTTGCTGTTTCGGGTCTCCTACGACAGCTTGGGTACTCCGGCGTTGGGTCGCCTGCAGGCTCACAGCCGGCGCTCGGTGAGGAGGTTTGTGGGCTGCGACGTCATGCTGGAGCCGGGCGAGTACGCCGTGCTCTGCTGTGCCTTTAACCACTGGCACACGGCGGTCACAGACGGGACAAGTATGACGTATTTTTACTTTTTAAACCAAAACGTCACTTTTAGCCAGTTCATGAACTCAGAGTGTGTGTGTGTGTGTGTGTGCGTGTGCGTGTGTGTTTTCAGCGAGCTGCTGCAGGTCAGAGGTGCCTGGTTACATGCTGGCAGTCTACAGCTCCAGACTGGTGATGGTGGAGCAGGTAACGGCCTCCAACACCACCATCGCCGACGCCATCATCCAGCTAACAGAGACTAAAGGAGAGAGACACGAGGTGACGCTGCACGCTGGTGTTACTGAGCTGTCATTTAACACTTTCTCTGCTGCTGAAGAGAACGCATCACGCTCTCTGTTTCCACCTCAGGGTCGAGAGGGGATGACGTGTTACTACCTGACCCACGGCTGGGCGGGGCTCATCGTCATGGTGGAGAACAGACACCCACGTCATCACCTCCACGTGTCATGTGACTGCAGTGACAGCTTCAACGTGGTGTCGACGCGCAGCAGCCTCAAAGCCATCGACAGCATCCCGCCTCTGCACAGGTTCACCACAACACTTCACTGCTGACACCGCTGACCTATTATTGATATTATATTATATATTTAATAATTTATTAAGGTGAAATCCTCTCTGCAGAGCGTGTTCGTGGACATGCATGATAACATGAAGGTACAGACACAGTACAAAAACAGGAGCAGGCTGTGGTCTGTGTGTTCACGTCTGTGGAGGCGTGTAGCTTCAGGTTACGATCCAGTAAATACGATCCAGGACGTCCAGTTGGCGTTGCGGCGAACAGTGTGTGTTCTAAATGAGATCAATGCAGCAACGGAAACTGAAGGTCCAGAGGAAGACGCCCAAATTCACTTAAACTCACAGAGTCCTCACATTTCTCGACTACAGACAGACAATCGGGCGACCTTATGTTCTATTTGAAGTGATTTATTCAAATTAACATGTTGTCAGATTTGTTGGATTAGTGTAATCCCACTGTGGTAAATATGGACAGCTGTACTCGTTTATTGAGTACGTGATTGAGTCTTCATTTCTCTCTCAGACAGGTGCTCGTGGTTTTGTCTCAGCTGGAGGGAAACGCTGGATTCTCCATCACACACAGGCTCGCTCATCGTAAGGCCGCTCAGGCTTCTCTGGGAAACTGGAGTCCCTTGAAGGCAACGCACAGTCCGGCTCTGAGCCCGGAGACAGCGGGTCTGCATCAGCCCCGACCTCTCTGACCGCTGAGCGGGAGCTGCACAATGAGTCTGAGGAACATACAACAACAGCACAGAGGCAGCTTCAGTCCAACACGTGTTCGTTTGTCTCATTTGACTGCTGCTTCGATTGAAAACGGGAATATTTCCCATAAATGTTGGACTATTTTTGCACAGAGACGATCATATTTAGTGAGCGGGCAGAGTCAGAGCTGCTCCGAGGCAGAAATAATCTCACAGGGTAAATTTAATCAGACTGAAGACAAGTTATGATCCGCTGTCAACACCAGAGGGACTATTTCTTTGGCTGGAAGTCAGCTGTATTCAGGGGCGGCCCAGTCATTAAGACTTTATCAGCATTGCCGTTCATTATAACGTTATACAGGAGCTGATATTGATTTATTCATTGATTTTTATCAGCTCTCTCTGAGTGAGTCATCCGCTGCCACTAAAAATGAAAGCTTTTTATTTTCCAGGTGACGCTTCATATTTTATTTCTCTTAACTTGAGTTTTACAACTCAGTGGATCAGAAAAATGAAGTTGTGCACAGATCTGACAGATTCTTTTAAATGTTAAATTAATCGTCACAGATCCAGAAAGATCAATCGATATTGATTGATT
This sequence comes from Argyrosomus regius, assembly GCA_946959425.1. Classification (NCBI taxonomy): domain Eukaryota; kingdom Metazoa; phylum Chordata; class Actinopteri; family Sciaenidae; genus Argyrosomus; species Argyrosomus regius. Next base: position 1,247,838 of record OX336897.1, on the reverse strand, counting down.
GATTGATTGATTGATTGATGCTTGTGGTCTGAAGGAAAATGTCCTGTTTTGTTTGTGCGGGCACAAAAACCAGACAGTTGATATTGAAATGAATAAATGTTTCAAATGATTTTATTTCTGTGTTCAGAGCAGCTCTGCCTCCGATCCACAAACAGAAGAGTCACATTCCTCCACAAACATGTAGATCAGACCTTAGAGTGAACACGTGATGCACTTTATATTTCACAAACACATCTCAGATCACACGTTGGTCTTCAGGTCCAAATTGTCTTAATTGCACTGGTGATAGATAAAAACAAGTTACTCTCTTAGTTAGTTAGTCGTGTCTGAAGTGGCTGCCAAGAGTCATCAGAGTGGAAACACAGACGGTGAGCTGGTGTTTGTCCTCCTCAGTGTTATTCAGTCGTGCTGCAGTGTTGAAATAAAGTCCTAGTTTTAGATGGAGACTTGCTGTGTGGACGCATTAGCACTTTATGAACTTTAAACTACGCTGGACTCTCGTGTTTGACTTTAGATGAAAGATATTTTGTGCTTATTAATCAGAAAACACTTCCACATCGTTAGAGATGACATATAAACTATGCAAATGTTTGAAAGCTGTTATGATGCTTCATCAATAAAACATGTAAATCTCTTTATCTGTGGCTCATGTGTTCATCTTATCCATCTACTCCATTGTGATTGATTAGTCACTCACATAGTTTTAAAAAATATATAAATAATGTATAATTTATTTATTATTTAATTATATTGAATATATTTATATCTATATTTTATATATTATATTTAATAAATATAATATTTATATTTACATATCATTAATATATTGATATATGTCTAAAATCTAATATATAAATACATATACATTTTTTATATTTTTCAAAATAAAACTAAAGACTTCCTGTCACCGCTGACGTTGGGCGTGTCTCCTGGTGACGCGTTTCACGTCACGGCTCAAAACCAAAACATCCGCGAGCTGCACGTCTCGAGACAACTTGTAGCTTAGCTAGTTAGTTAGCCACCTAGCTAAGCTACAAGAAATATCTCGTTTTTACTGAGCACAGGTACGACACAGGTACGTTAGTCTAATGTTGGTTTAACGTTATAAATGTGTTACATTAACTCTGCTCGGTACAGTGTTTTGTTGATGGCAGCCTCCTGTAAAAAAAAACTGCGACATACGAAGCGTAAATTTGGACGAAGTGACTTCGTAAATGTTCGTGAAACATCGGAAACATTAGCTACATGTGCTAAATGAGCTAAACGTGAAATATGTCAGCCTGTCGGTGACAAGTGTTCGTGAGTTGGCGGCAGTACAGCTCGTCTTTACCGGGTGTAGGTCGGCCCCGTGTCGGCCCCCTCCTCTGAGCTCCAGCTGGTTTGTTTGCTCCCACAGCAGCTCGTGTACACAAGGTTAATAAGAAATAAGTCATAATTAATAAATCTATAGAAGAATGAAGTCATGCTGGTGTTAAAGAGTCTCACAGCTGATGAATGGAGGAGCAGCAGGAGCTGTTCAAGGCCTCCTCAGAGTCACAGAAGGTTTTTAACAGAGTCCTGCAGACCCCAAAGGACCTCAGTCTGCTCAGTGAGTATTGTCTGACCGGTCCAGTTATTGTTGAGGTGAACACACAGGTATCTGTACGCTCCCACCATCTCCATATCCGATCCCCGGATGTTCACCGGTGTGGTCCATCACCTCCAGTAAAGTCTCATCGACAGTTTGAATCGAACAGGAACATAAATGAGATTTATTTGAGAATAATTCAGTCTTTTGGACGAGAGGTGAAACGTTCCTTCTTCTATGTCTGATGTTCTCCTCTCAGGTTCTGTGCTGCCCGCCGTCGGACCCGATCATCAGGATAGGGAAGCAAAGTGAAGAGGCGGCTGCTGCCGGCGCAGCGAGCCTGGTGGACAAAATGTCAGAGAGTCCGGAGAAGAGCGCCTCGGTGTCGGCTCAGGAGCTGAAGGAGCAGGGGAACCGGCTGTTCCTGAACCGCAAGTACCTGGAGGCCGCCACCTGCTACAGCAAGGCCATAGTAAGGACCGAGCGATGGGGGACGGGTGTCAGCTGCATGTTCAGGTTCACCTTTACAGAGCAGTTACATTGTTCTCCTGTCGTCCGTCAGGCTCACAGTCCTTCAGTCCCGGCGTACTACACCAACAGAGCGCTGTGCTACGTGAAGCTGCAGCAGTACGACAAAGCTCTGGCAGACTGCCGACACGCCCTGGAGCTGGACAGCCAATCAGTGAAGGCTCACTTCTTCATGGGTCAGTGTCACTTGGAGATGGAGAGTTACGACGAAGCCATCGGCAACCTGCAGAAAGGTACGAGGGATGTTAGCCACACCTCCGGCCTGCTGTCGTCGTCACTTCGGCTCATCTTTGTTTTGTCATTTTCCAGCTTATAACCTGGCGAAGGAGCAGCGGCTGAACTTCGGTGACGACATCCCGAGCGCTCTGCGGATAGCCAAGAAGAAACGATGGAACAGCCTGGAGGAGAGGAGGATCAACCAGGAGAGCGAGCTGCACGCCTACCTCACCAAACTCATCCAGGCTGAGAAAAAGAGGCAGGTGGAGTCGACAGAACGAGATCTCACAGGACTCATCCTGTTTGTTTTAACGTAAAGGTCGCATGCTCCATGTTTCAGAGAACTGGACGGCTGCAGACAGAAAGAAGAAGACAAGTCAGACGACGGCAGAGTTCAACACAGCCTGAACGAGATCCACACCAAACATGTAGGTCCACAAAACTTATTACTGATCCACAGCGGGAACATTCACTTTATTACAGCGGCTCACGGTAAACAAGGTGATCAGAAAGATCCTCCGAGAGCCGTGGTTTTATTTGAACGTGTCAGCGATGTGTCACTATAACCTTTAACCTGCTTCTGTGTCATTATTTGTTTTTGTCTACAGGACAAGTATCTGTCGGACATGGAGGAGCTGTTCTGTCAGGTAGACGAGAAGAGGAAGGTTTGTGTCAAACAGAAACAGAACGTGTTGATGTCGACGTGTCGCAGAAATAATCACTCTAATCAGGTCGTGTTTGTCGTGTTTGACAGAAGCGTGAGATCCCGGACTTCCTGTGTGGAAAGATCAGCTTTGAGTTGATGAGAGAGCCGTGCATCACTCCGAGCGGCGTCACGTATGACAGGAAAGACATTGAAGAGCACCTGCAGGTAAAAACGCCACCCACAGGTCCCTGAACACACCGTAAAGTGAGCTTAATGTAATCAGACCTTCTAAAGGCCGACGTGTTGTTCTCTCACAGCGAGTCGGCCATTTTGACCCGGTGACGCGCTCTCCTCTGACCCAAGATCAGCTGATCCCAAACCTGGCCATGAAGGAAGTCATCGATGCTTTTATTTTGGAGAATGGATGGGTGGAGGACTACTGACCAACGAGAGGAAGGAAGGGAAGTTATTTTGACAGTTTGAGGATGAAGATGGTGGATGAGTGCGTTCGATCACATGTGCTTCATGCTGCTCCGCCATTGGTTTAAATTCAGAGTTTAAGAACGAATCGCAAGCTTCTTAAAGTCAAACTTTATTCTGACAGACACATAAAAGAAACAAACAGATGCTTTTAAAGATTTGCTGTCCACGTCACTAGAGGGCGCTGCAACATTTCACCAGGCAGAGGAAGTCCTCTATACTGCAGTATAAAATACTCAGTTACAAGTTAAAGAAAGTAAAAGTGTATAAATTGACTTTAATATCCGTCCATCCGTCCTCTTCCTCTTCCTATCCGGGGTCGGGTTGAGGTGGCAGCAGGTTTATCAGGATCCAGACGTTCTTCTCCCCAGAAACACATTCCAGCTCCTCCTGGAGGATCCCGAGGCGTCCCCAGGCCAGATGGACTATGTAGTCCCTCCAGTGAGTTCTGGGTCTGCACTGGGGTCTCAGGAGCTCAGGAGGATCCTGATCAGAGTCATCCACATGATCTTTGTTTAAAATCCTAAATTAAAAAGTAACTTTCAGACAGATGTAGTAAAACACTCGAGTACAGAACAAGTACTGCCAGAAGAGAAACACGTGAACCAAATGTACTTTCAATCGAACGACATGTGACCAAATCCAGGTGCACTTTTAAAATGTTTTATTGTTGTTGAAAATAGATGTGACAAAGTTAAACTTAAAGTTCAACTCAGAGTTATTTTTGTCTAAATGTGGCATCAGGTATCGAGTCACACGTCTGTGCACCGACCTGATACGACGTCATTTATTAACTCCAAAAACAAGAGGACCAAGTGAAGGCGTCACGCCCGCCTTAAAATCCAGAATATTTAAATGATTATTTAAAAAGTAAAACTGCAGGACACAAAATGTCTCCTCGTTTCAACCAGATGTCACGAAAATCTGCAAAAGAAAACGTTTCCGTCCGTTCCTGTGACGCTGATTCATGGAGTCAAACAGCAGGTGGAGCTCACTCTCCACCTGTGACGCTGATTCATGGAGTCAAACAGCAGGTGGAGCTCACTCTCCACCTGTGACGTTGATTCATGGAGTCAAACAGCAGGTGGAGCTCACTCTCCACCTGTGACGCTGATTCATGGAGTCAAACAGCAGGTGGAGCTCACTCTCCACCTGTGACGCTGATTCATGGAGTCAAACAGCAGGTGGAGCTCACTCTCCACCTGTGACGTTGATTCATGGAGTCAAACAGCAGGTGGAGCTCACTCTCCACCTGTACGTATTCATGGATCAAACAGCAGGTGGAGCTCACTGTCCACCTGTGACGTTGATTCATGGAGTCAAACAGCAGGTGGAGCTCACTGTCCACCTGTGATGTTGATGTCATAAATCCAGCAGGTACGTCGTCCAGGTGTTTCCTCCTTCAGCAGCCAACAAACGGGACCACGTGACCAGTTTACCTTCTGAGAGGTTTGAATCAGCACATACAATCAGATTACTCTCTGAAAGTAATCAGATTACTCATCAGAACTGCTCTGTCACTTCAGGTGTAAATGTGGGAAAGTGTTGCGTTTGCTGGCAAACAAAAAGAGCGCAAAGTGCAGCGTTTGAGCTGAGTCAGAGAGTTTGTGACGTTAATCAGCAATCAGACGTTAATTAAAGATGATCAGTGTTTTTTATGAGTGCAGCTTGTGCTTCACATTATTCTGTGTTGACTGTTTGTGTTTTTATGTAATCGTTGCTGTGTTAACGCCAGGCGTCGCCTTCATCAGCGAGTTTCTGTTTAAATGTGACGATTACAATCTTTGACTCAAAGTCTGAAACTCGTTGAACTTTGTTCAACCTGTTTGAAAAGGTGATAAAATAATAAAAGTTTCATGTTTTCTTCTCGTCTCCTTCACTGATAGATAAACCATGTACGGTAAAGACGGAAACAGAAGCAGGAATGTATTTATAGATTTCTGTCAGTCATCCTCGACTAACTTCATGGACTGAAAGGAACACTGCTGGAAAAATATTAGAAGATTTTAAGACCCCAGATAAAAAAACAGGAATATGAGTTTGATGAGGAAAATCAAACTTGGAGACACGTTTTGTTTTTGAACTCCACGAGCACAAACACTGAATGATCACTGAATGATTGTTAGAAATATTTCAAATGGAAAAGTGGAATTATTCTTTGAGGATTCAAAAAGACAAATTTGAAATAAATGGATTGAATCTAAAACTCCAACACGAGCAGAGTTTGACTGAAGTTCCTCCTCCTGATGTGAACAATAGAAACTCCTCTGCTTCTATTGTATATATTTATTATAAAAGAAATTATGAGATGGACGTATGTGACAAGTCTAAAGTGTGGGGACCTCTTCAGGTCTGATGGAGCCTCGTCCTCGGGCAGGTTTCACCTTAGAGCAACCAACTCTGTACAACAACTGAACGACCACAACTGTGTTCATGTGATGAAATAAACCAAGGTGTGCGTTCACCTTTCTTGACCTCAGAGTAACAACGTGAGTCACAGAAAACAGAACAAGACTTCAATCTTCAGTTTGAGACAGAGAAACAGAAACTTAACGTTCAGCTCGTTCTCAGTCATTTCTTTGTGAAAAAATGGTTAAATAGTAAACAGTTTTATTAAAGGTTCATTAATTATGCTCACATAATCACAATCTTATCCTGCGTTTGTGAGTGTTACAGATAAAGTTAAAGGGTGACATTTCCATAGAGGGTTTGGCCATGGTGATGAATGAATGATCAAAGTCCTCAGGTCGTTAATATATAGAATCTCGTTATATATGACAGGTTTATGATTTTTTTACAGGTTTGCAAACTATGAGTCACGTCACAGGTCATTTAAAAGCTTCTCCTCGAGCCTGACAGAGCCTTCGTTCATCACAGACACAGTTCAGAGAAACATGATGGAGTTCAGGGTGGTGTTTAGTGGAGTCGTGATCGTGGCCTTCATGCTTTCAGGTGAGTGCTGTTAAATATCATCATCAGAAATCTCAACAGACTGACTCTGTTCCTGTGTGATTATCTTCTTATAATAAATTTATATTCATATATCCAACATGCACATTTATACTTATAAAGTGTATATAACTTTTAATTAATTGAATTGCTACTTTATTTTATTTTTCGATTTGGAGTATTTAAGAAAATTCAAAATTTCTTAGTTGTTAATTATCAACCTCGTGTATACGAGCTGCTGTAACAGGTGAATTTACCAGCATGGGCTCAGTCAATCTTATATTTACTGAGAGGAGCGTTATGGACCACCACACCCAGTAAATGAACTGGTTCACATATTAACCTCAGACAATAAGAGCTAACTGGCTCCACAGCTGTCACGTCTAAAAAATAAATATTTCAACATGAAAATCCAGAGCAGCCATTTAATAATTAACAATGACAACATAACATTGTATTTATTAAAAACATGTTACAATGTAATAATTATATTTATTTGTAGTAAAACTATACTGGCTCATTTTCACTTCCAACACTCCCGGTTCTGTTGCCTGCTAATGGCAGAGTCAGTTAGCAGTTTAGCAATTGGTTATGCTAAAGCTATGTGTCCATCATAAAGTGTGTAAATCACAGAGAGTTGAAGCTGAGCAGTCATCAGAGGGAAAAGCAGCAAATATATTGTGAATAAAATGTGATCCAGTTTGAATAAAGTTCTAAAGTTGTGCTTCTGTACAGTGATCAGTGAGGCCCGGACAGAGATGACTGTAGCAGCCCTCACAATCACTCACAGACTGGATCAAACAGGAAGCACTCCGCTCCGGCAGTGTCAGAAGAGAGAAAGCGTTTGATTGGATGAAAAATTAGTACGCGCCCCCCGAGTGCAGGATGATGTCATCAAGTTTTTATGGTTTATCAGGAAATGACAAACTCTAAAACACCATGAAGAACACCTGAAGACACTGAAGACACTGTGTGTCAGTGTTGGACAGACAAACACATGAAACATAAAGTTTGACTTCATGGAAACTTTAATGATGAAGAATCAATGTTGGAGCGACTCAAACTCTTTATATGCAGTTTGATATTTTAGTCCTGTGAGTGATCAAATGTTTCTTCTTTGTTTCTGCCACAGGAACCAACGCACAGTCAGATGATGACTTACTGTCTGTCATACTAACACAACTCAACACAACCGACGGTCAGCTGTACTTCTCTTTGTCATTTCTGATGAATGTCTTTGATTTATGATCAACAAAGTATTACCTATGTGCCACACATGTAACCTGTGGGCCCAAAAATTGCAGTTCATCAAACGTCCACTTGAGGCTGGCTCCAGAAGTGAGTCAGTCTCCATAAGTCCCCATGTTAAAATGTCCAACTTCACAGACTGGTACAAAAACAGTGTTAGGACCGCCTCACTTCTGTAGTCAGCCTCAAGTGGACATTATTATCCACAAAGCCAAATCAGAAACATGTTCCACACATGACTTCTGACTGTTTCCCTTCAGTTTGTGGCACTGCACCGCTCAACAGCAAGATCGTCGGAGGTGAGGACGCTCCTGCAGGGTCGTGGCCCTGGCAGGCCAGTCTGCACAGGTCCTTCGGTCATTTCTGTGGAGGCTCCCTGATCAACGACCAGTGGGTCCTGAGTGCTGCTCACTGTTTCGACAGGTGAGCTCTGATCCTGTCATGTGACTCTGATCCTGTTACATAAAAAGCAACAAGAAAATAAATGTTTCTTTATGTAACTTTGGGCTCCGGGTCGGGAGAAGTGCGTAACACTTTACGGCACTAAGTCACAAGGAAGCTAAGAAGAGGAAAGGAGAGAGTGAGCGAGCAAGAAGCCGCCGGACAAGAGTAAATCTGGGACTGACTTTTAGAAAGACAGATCAATCATGATATTTCTCACGGTGACTTATTTATTTTTTAACAGCAGTGTAGAATTATCTCTTACATGTTTAATCATGTTGTCTTTTCTGTCTCTCAGCACGAGCACCAGGGGACTCGTGGTTTACCTCGGACGTGACACCCAAAGACTCCCAAACCCTAACGAGGTGTCCCGGACTGTGTCCCTGATCGTCAAACATCCGAGCTATAATCCAAAGACATTCAACAACGACATGGCCTTGTTGAAGCTGTCCTCACCTGTTCGGTTCACCAACTACATCAGACCCGTGTGTCTGGCGGCTCAAGGCAGCGAGTTCAAGGCCAAGACCTCCTGCTGGCTCGCCGGATGGGGAACAATCCAATCTGATGGTGAGAATTTATGATGTTATGAATGAGTTCAATGTTTGTTGCCGTATTCGGCACCACAGGGCTCCACACGTATATAAACCAGAACTTTTTAAAAAGATTGCATACGTTGGGGACTACTTTCAGCGGTGGATTGATCCATATTTGGTGCTCGAGTGAGTATTCGGGTAAAAACTATGATGATGATGGAACATCTCTTCTCTTTCAGTCCCACTTCCTTACCCAGAGAAGCTGCAGCAGGTGAGTGTTCCCATCGTGTCCAACAGTCAGTGCTTCAACGCCTACGATGGAGTCGTACCAATCACAAGCAACATGATGTGTGCCGGTCTGGACGAGGGAGGAAAGGACACCTGCCAGGTGAGTTTTAATGTCTGGAGCTTCTGCTGCTTCCAGAAGTGTTAATACATGTTATTCCCATTCCCATGATGCATCGGGGCAAAGTTATTCCTTTCACTGAACTGGTGACTGCAAGACTCAGTGACATGGTGCAGTGGTTAGCACCGAGGTGATTTACAGCTGCTGTTCAATTCCACCACTGTTAGCTGGTGACATAACCGACATGTCTGACCTGTGCAGGGGGATTCAGGCGGCCCGATGGTGACAAAAATTGGCTCTAGGTGGGTCCAGCCCGGAGTGGTGAGTTTTGGAATGGGCTGTGCCGTCCCCAAATACCCAGGAGTCTACGCCCGAGTGTCCCAGTATGAGTCCTGGATCAGCAGCCACGTCACCACCGCCGACAAGCCGGGCTTCATCTACTCTGGAGCCGCTCACCTGGTTTCCTTCTCAGCTTCTCTGCTGTCCATCGCACCGCTGCTCTTCTCTCTCTCCGTCCTTTCATAGGAAGTTGATGTCGTGGCAGAACTTTGATTTGATTTGATTATTTTCTCAAAATAAATGAAGAAATGTGTCACAGCTCATGATGTGTCACAAAGATCACACATCCTCAGGTTCTGCTTGTAAAATGACTCAAATGGATAATCAGTGTTCTGAGGTTGTTATGACAGGTGACCTGTGATTGGCTCACACTGTACAGATGCTCCTGTGTGATTGGTACTGATGGATATTCTCCATGTGTGATACTGTGCCTGTGATACTTGAAATATTATTTGAAACAACAATAAAGTCATTACATGAACAAATCATCGTCATCGTCCTGACATCAAAATACTGAGTGATATTGTTGAAGTGACGCGTGTGCTCTGATTCTTGTCTTCTCTGGCTGTGAAATTAAGCCAACACTAGACGTACCACGAACTGCAGTTCCTCTAACGTCCACTTGAGGCTGGCTCCAGAAGTGAGTCAGTCTCCATAAGTCCCCATGTTCAAATGTCCAACTTCACAGCAGAAATAAACATGTTTACAGCCTGGTACAAAAAACAGTTTTGGTCTCTATAGCTAATTTCCCCGTTCATGACAACTGTACTGAGGGTGAATTTATATACAACTCACCTGTTCAGATTATATTAAGGCTTAAAGTTATGCAGGATTAAGAGCGTGGACGCTTTGATTGACAGGTGGGTGTGGTCACAGATCACCAGGCTTCATTCAGCTCCACTTCGTGGATTTATAGATTAGCCGGCAGACTTCTGCAACTTTGATGCAGGAAATAAAACTTTGTATTTTCATCTTATTAAAAAATTCTCCAACATGAATTCTGAAGTTCACAATGTTTTTATTAGGCTGACACAAGTACAACAGTATTATATTCTTATATTGTAACTCACAGTCAGCGTCACTCAGTCAACTGCAAATACAGTAAATTACACATAATATAAATGTAGAGAATATAACTACATAATTATTGACCACAAATTATCAGAGGTATCAAGTAACGAAGTACAAATACTTTGTTACCTTACTTAAGTAGAATTTTTGGGTATCTATTCTACTCCTTACATTTTTCAGCCTCGTTACTCGATTTCTGACTTCAGAGTTCACAGAGGAGACTGATGAGATCAGTGTGGACCTTATTGGCTGATTGTCACACTCTGCAGCCAGTGGTACACAGAGAGTCTCCTGCTGTGTGTCTGGACTTTGTCTGCAGTGTTTCATTCAGCGGCTCCCCTCTGGCGCCGTGAGTTACCATGGTTACAGGAACGCCCTGAAACTTTATAATGATAATCAATAAGAAGTTTTTAATTAGTTTGACTGTATAAATCATGAATGCAGCCTGATTGTACCTCTGCTGAAATCTTGTATTCTAACATATGTAACAGATGTGAAGCCTCAGAGCTTCTCTGATTATTAACAGTATGTAGTGATGCAGAAAGCTGAGAGCTCACCATCACACTGACACTCTCTGATTGTTATTTAATCCTGGTGCTGTTTGTTTGATGTATTTTTCTGTTAAATGATCAGAGGCTCGCTGGAAACAATATTATTATCATTATTATTATTATTATTATTATTATTATTATTATTAATAATAACAATAATAATAATAATTATTATTAATAATGATGATGAGAAGAAGAAGTAGAAAAATAGCGTACTGAAGTTCTGTTGATGGTTGATTATTTGAAAGAGTAAAACTTGAGACAAGCTTGGGAAAAACAAAAGAACAGTATCAGTTTGATTTCATAGATTAAAAATTGAAATGACAATAAAGAAAAGTGTGAACAGAACTCTTTAAAGCATCCTGCTGTGAAACTGTCGGTCAAGTATTTAAACTTGATGTCTGCATTAGAGAACATGGTTATGAGTGCAGTCTTATTTTTTTTAGCACGTGTCAGGTAACGTTACCTGTAACATCTTTCACTAATTGCAAATGGGGAATATGACTTGGCTGCAGCTTGAAACATTTTCAGTCAAAAGATTTTTTTTTGCTTTAATCCATGACGGAGTGAATTTGATTGTGATTGGATGAGAAGTATAAACATATACCATTCCAACACACTGTTGGTTTGTACGTGATGCATCGCCCCTGCACATTACAAATCATGTTACACACAAGCAAGGAGCTGACTACATGTCCACATTTCTCTCTCTTCTTTGAGACACTGTGTATAATCCTGCTGATGAGGAGGTTGACACAGTGCGACACCTGCTGGCCGTATTCTGTAACTGCTGTTGTCGTGTTTGCTGTGGGTTGTGTCACTGCTCCTGATTATTGAGAACACACTAAATCAATTCATTTCTATTTTCTGTTGTTTCAAACCTGAGAGGAGAAAACCAACACAGTGGGAGTAAACCCAGGCCGACACAGCGAGCACATGTGTAGTCGTCACAGCAACACGGGGTCAACGCCTGGAACTGAACCCTGACCTTAGAGCTGCCACAGAGGCCACAGTGTTGAACACTGAGGCCCCTGTGTGGACCTGTAGCACCAGAAGACCTGCGTCATGTCCAGGCTGAACACAGCACAGTCAAATACAAAGTAGGATGAGTGATATTTATACAGTCATTAAAGTTCATCCTCACAATGTGTGAAGCCCAAAAGAATGTCTTCACTGTAGCTCCTAAAAACAACAAGTTATCTGTTGGTGAATATATGTCTGTTTGTCTCTAGTGAACTTATTTCAGTTTTAGATTCATTCACCCAAATCAACTCATCAAGACCAGGCAGGAGGAGTACATACTACTGCATGTTAGACTTTAGCCGACATGTTTTCACTGTGTACCATTATTGATTGTCTCCTTTCAAATCATCTGCTGTGAAAATAAAATATTAATACCCTCCTTTATTGGCACTTTGATGAAGACAGAAAGTCACAGTAGTGTTTTCTGTGTCTTGCAGTGGAATGAACGACCCAGTTGTTTATTATGCTGTCATTTCTTGCTGTCCATATTGAATTTAATATTGATTTTAACGATCAAACATATTTCAGTGATAACTGAAGAGTTCACTGTTTAGTTTCTGAAATTATTTTTTCATTTTGTTTTGCAGCGCTGCAAGAAAACCTTTTTTTTATTATTATTATATATTTTTTTATTCTTTAAAATGAGAATAAATTGTGTAAAATGTCCGTCACAAGTTCCCAGAGTCCAGGACAACATATGTTTGTTGGTGTGAGCGACAGGCAAAACCCAAATATATTCAATTTATGTTGAACAACCAGAAATCAGGACGTTAGTTATTTATAATACAGACTGAACACAGTCACACAGCTACATCTGTGCTACAAATACTGAGAAAAGAAAGATTTTATAACAGAAATATATATTTTTTGTTTGTTTTTTTTTTTTTTATGATTTATAACCTAACCCTGACCCGTACAGACCTATGGGAGCCGTAGAACTGCTGCATCAGCTGGTTGAACACTCAGGCAGGTAGGACAGTGTGCTCAACTGATGTTTTTTTTTTTTTGAATGAATAATTCAAAAGTGGAGAAACCGAAGCACTCGGAGGAAACCACAGCAACACCGTGAACACTGTAAACTCCTCACAGCAACGCTGGAAAGGCACAGTGAACACTAAAGAGCCTGCAGATCTATGGGGCCCGGAGTCCTGAGTCAAGTCCAGGTTGGTTATTTTGATGTTATTTTGATGTTTGTTTGTTTTTTTGAATGAATAATTCAAAAGTGGAGAAACCGAAGCACTCGGAGGAAACCACAGCAACCCTGTGAACACTGTAAACTCCTCACAGCAACGAGGTCAAGGTCCAGAACTGAACCCTGACCTCATCGCTGGGAAGATGTTACTTTGATGTTATTTTGATGTTACTTTGATGTTATATTGATGTTACTTTGATGGTTTTTTTTATGATTTAAAAGTGGAGAAACCGAAGCACTCGGAGAAAACCACGGCAACACAGTGACCTTACAGTCGTAAGAGCCAACGTGTTGAACAGGAAGACGGACTTGCAACTGTTTTTTAGTCACATATGCTGCATGGGCAGCGCTGGAATGGCTTGCTCACTGTGTGGATAAGTGAGATGAAGAACCTCTTGATGCCTTTATTTTTGGGCTTTACCAGCTGTCTTTTCAGAGTCTCAATTACACATTTGTGAACGTCTGAGTCCTCTAACCGCAGGCTAAGCGCCACCACACTTTTGCCGCCCATGATTGCACACAGATCCTTGTGCACGGCCCTGGCTATCTTCTTCATCTGGTGTCCTGTTGGCTGGATAGATTTAAAGTCTATACCGCTTGTGCGCAGGATGTCTTTCAGAGTTGTAATCATCTTATTCTTTTCATCATCAGAAACCGATGCTTTCTTCAGGCACTGCTCTACCACCGCCACCGCCATCGTCACATGGTACAGATTTGCAGGTCGGGTGCTGTCACTGAGAGCTGGCTCATCAGTGACTCTGGGTGCTACAGACTCAAACTTGGGTGAGTAGTCGTCATCATCTTCATCAGCGATGGATGGAGATCTATCACACACAGGTGTGACAGAGTTACCTTCATCGCCGACACCTGGCTCATCAGTTATGGACGGTGGTCTTACCACAGTTACAGGTGTGGTAGAGATGTCTTCATCACCTGGCTCATCAGTTATGGACGGTGGTCTTACCTCAGATACAGGTGTGGTAGAGATGTCTTCATCACCTGGCTCATCAGTTATGGACGGTGGTCTTACCTCAGATACAGGTGTGGTAGAGATGTCTTCATCACCTGGCTCATCAGTTATGGACGGTGGTCTTACCTCAGATACAGGTGTGGTAGAGATGTCTTCATCACCTGGCTCATCAGTTATGGACGGTGGTCTCACCTCAGATACAGGTGTGGTAGAGACATCTTCATCACCATTGACACCTGACTCAGCAGTGGTGGAAGGTGCTGCTGATTCCACAGGTGTCACGGTGTCCTCTGGGAGCTCCGGCAGATCCAGCGCTCCCCGAATCCTCTTCAGACTGTCGTCCACGCGGTTGTTCTTCTTAGTCAGCTTCTGTGTCTGCTGGTTGAGCCAGTTCCGCATCGTCTTCATGAACTTGTCTACCTCAGTTTGGATCGTGACCTGATTTACCTTCCTGGCTCCGAGGTCACGTTGAAGATTCTCAAATATGATGTGCCCCAGCTGCTGAGAATGCTCTTCATGTTGGCCGTTGTTGATGCAGATGGCCATGGTTTTGTAGGTACACTCATCAGGGTTTTCTGGGATCATGTCCTGCACCACTTTGTCTGCTGCTGGAATCAGGACATCCAGTGGTGCCTTCTTGCAGTTGAGTTTTGTGCTCAGCTTCACTATGAAGCTGGCGATGGCCTCCTTGGCAAATTTACGGGCAAAAAGGCTCTTGATCTTGTTTGCCACGACGTTCCAGCAGTTTAACCTGCTGGACTGGGCCTCTGGTCTTGGTGTGCCATCGTTATTCAGTCCAAACTCCTCTCTGTTGTTCCAAATGTAGTGAGCAATTTCACACGCTGCTTCATCTGCGTCTTCATTAATGCTGTTGACAATCTGCAGATGTTCTTCTTCTGAAATGTCAGCATTAGATTTGACTTCAGTGTCACTCACATGTTCCAATAGGATCTCCTTTACAGCTTCGGTGGTCGTATCAATGAAGCTTCCTACTGAGCAACGGTCTTCCGGTCCTATCAGAGAGACTGGAGTCTGCTCGCATAGACTCTCCTGCTCTGCCGGACTTGTGCGCTCAGCTGCCGTATCTGGACTCCGTGAATGAACAGTACGTGACCTGGACGCACATGACATCTTGGCTTTGCAGTTTTTAAGCATGCTGATCACGTGTTTGACAATGATCTGCAGTCTGCGGGTGATTTTGAACTCGCTGCCTCTGCTGCTTACCTCTGCCGGTGAGTTGATCCTCTCTGTAACTTCTCTGCTCACCAGGTCCGTCATTCTTTGTGCACTTTTCCTGGACACTGGGCTGCCAGTCACGGTCACAAAAGCGTCAGTGATGGAGGTCCCCAGGTACTTCTGGACTTCTTCCTCACAAATCATTTCTGGACTTCCTGCAGTCTCGCGCTTTGTCTGTGCGAGGCGATTTTCAAATGCCTCGAGAACAATTTTACACAAAGCATTAACAAAGTCCACACACATGTCTGTGATGACATCTTTCGTTTGCTCGTCTATTGACCCAGATGTCACTTTGGCCCACTGTGTCTCCGTCAGCTGGGCCAGGATCAAGTCGACAAGTGGCTGAATCCTGTCTGCTGAGACCTGTGGAGGCTCCTGATCCATCGTATCGTTATTTTCTGAACTCATGGTGTCTGTGCTGTTTGAGCTCGCTCCTCGGTGTATCGTGAAAGTTTTCTGAAAAATCCCAACGAAGATGAAATCTTGTGGATTCTTGTCCTATTTATACCCTGACAAAACTTTGCCTTTGATCTTTGATCTTTGATGAGGTCACGTGTCAAAACAAAGCCACTCGTCGCTAAACCCCGCCCCCTAGCAACGGTTGTCGAGTAGCTCCTTAGCAACCGTAACTAGGCAGAACGAGCAAACCTTTCTGTGTTGAAACTATTGAAACACACACACACACAAAGACTAATCAAAGACTAATTAAAGACTAATAAAAAACTAATTGCATAATTGCTTATCAGAATCAGAAATACTTTATTCATCCCCACAGGGAAACTGTGTTTGTTACAGCAGACGGTAAGTTAGTAAGTAAGTAATAGCAAGAAAAAAACAGAAACATTTGAACACTATACAAGTTGGATAGTAACATCCCAAGAAAAAACTTTAACACTATACACCTATAAGATATACAATTTAACACTATATACACAAGGTATAAATAACTTAGAATTTAGTGTTTATGAGAGACTGTACAGAGAATAGACACTGATTGTTTAAAGTGCAGTATGCATGCGTGGAAGATTGCACTTATGTATTGCACAAGCAAGTACGATAGCTGCTGGACTTGACTTGGAGTGTCTGATGTTTTGAGGGATGCTCACAGGTAGGAAAGCCTTCCTGTGTCTCTCTGTGGAGCATCTTGGTGCCAGCAGTCTCTGACTGAAGGTGCTCCTGAGTCTGTCCAGCACCTCGTGGAGTGGGTGGGAGTCATTGTCCAAAATAGCCCGCACCTTAGACAGCATCCTCCTGTCCAACACCACAGTCAGCGAGTCCATCTGCACCCCACAACATCACTGGCCTTACGAACAAGTCTAGTAATCCTGTTGGCTTATTGCATAACTGCAATCAGACTTTATAACTCATCCGCCTCTGTCTGTCTCGAGTCTTTATCACAGACTGGATTAAATCTACCTGTCACCATATATTTATACATTATTATTATTATGTACTGTCATTTTATTGTTGTTTGTACTGTTATTTTATTTTTTTCTACCTCAGTATTTTATCTATCTATCTCTAGAGAAGCACTACCGGAACATGTAAACAAGGGCACCCAGTTTTCTTCCTCGGTGTTCTTAAATAATTCATTTGTTGAATAAATACTCAGGGTAACAGCAGTGTCTGGATTTATGATGGATTACATCAAATTATGACGCTCACAAAAAGTATTTTCCTCGTCAACGTGAATTGGAGCGACACATGGACCGTGAACGCAGCACACGTACCGGTCATAATGTGGTGTTTTCTGATTGGCTGTCTGACAGGAAGCGAGAAGGCGGCTCGTGTGTCGGTGTGATGACAGGTACGTCCACCTGAAACTGGCTGAAGTGACGTCCACAGAGAGAAACGTTCAAACTCAGGTGTGAATGGACCTCAGGAAGTTTGTTTCACCGAAATGTTCTCGGTTCTTTCTGCTCTGTCTCGCCGTGCTGAGGGTGGAGCAGCTGTCAGCTGACGGAGGCTGGTGAGTGCCAAACAATTCAACACGAACCGACAGACGTGTGAGGTTAATTAATTAATCAATCAATTAATTAATTAATGGTGTGAAATGTTTGCAAGCTTCGCTGTGAGATCGGTTATTCTGACACCAGACTCCATTTTAAATCCAGCCGTTTTAACGGCCGCCCTGATAACGAGTCAGTTCAAACATCGTCAACCTCCAGCCGAGAAGTCCCGAACATGAACGAGCTCAGACTACTCTGAACCTGGCCGAAATGTTCACGAGGACTGCTCCTGTGATTTCACTAACAGTTTTAATAAACAACTAAAAGTTAAATCTTCTTAACTTGACTTTGAAATCAAATTTAATAAAAGTTCAACGAGGTTTTGTGTTGACGTCATCCTGATGGTCAAAGCTCTCTGTGATCTTTGTGTCTGTGTTCAGGTCATCAGATTCAGACTTCAGCGTACAGGATGAAGGTCCCTGTAACATTGACGTGCTGGACAGCTCTTCACTCTCTCATCAACAGTTCATCGAGAGGTACGAATAACAGGTTTTAGACAGTCTGCGGGGACGTCACGGAGACTACGTCCAGGTTTTAGACAGTCTGCGGGGACGTCACGGAGACTACGTCCAGGTTTTAGACAGTCTGCGGGGACGTCACGGAGACTACGTCCAGGTTTTAGACAGTCTGCGGGGACGTCACGGAGACTACGTCCAGGTTTTAGACAGTCTGCGGGGACGTCACGGAGACTACGTCCAGGTTTTAGACAGTCTGTGGGTACGTCACGGAGACTACGTCCAGTTTTAGACAGTCTGTGGGGACGTCACAGAGACTACGTACAGGTTTTAGACAGTCTGCGGGGACGTCACAGAGACTACGTACAGGTTTTAGACAGTCACAGAGACTACGTCCAGTTTTAGACAGTCTGCGGGGACGTCACGGAGACTACGTCCAGTTTTAGACAGTCTGTGGGGACGTCACAGAGACTACGTACAGGTTTTAGACAGTCTGCGGGGACGTCACAGAGACTACGTACAGGTTTTAGACAGTCACAGAGACTACGTCCAGTTTTAGACAGTCTGCGGGGACGTGACGGAGACTACGTCCAGGTTTTAGACAGTCTGCGGGGACGTCACAGAGACTACGTCCAGGTTTTAGACAGTCTGTGGGTACGTCACGGAGACTACGTCCAGTTTTAGACAGTCTGCGGGGACGTCACGGAGACTACGTCCAGGTTTTAGACAGTCTGTGGGTACGTCACGGAGACTACGTCCAGTTTTAGACAGTCTGCGGGGACGTCACGGAGACTACGTCCAGGTTTTAGACAGTCTGTGGGTACGTCACGGAGACTACGTCCAGTTTTAGACAGTCTGTGGGGACGTCACAGAGACTACGTACAGGTTTTAGACAGTCTGCGGGGACGTCACAGAGACTACGTACAGGTTTTAGACAGTCACAGAGACTACGTCCAGTTTTAGACAGTCTGCGGGGACGTCACGGAGACTACGTCCAGTTTTAGACAGTCTGTGGGGACGTCACAGAGACTACGTACAGGTTTTAGACAGTCTGCGGGGACGTCACAGAGACTACGTACAGGTTTTAGACAGTCACAGAGACTACGTCCAGTTTTAGACAGTCTGCGGGGACGTGACGGAGACTACGTCCAGGTTTTAGACAGTCTGTGGGTACGTCACGGAGACTACGTCCAGTTTTAGACAGTCTGCGGGGACGTCACGGAGACTACGTCCAGGTTTTAGACAGTCTGTGGGTACGTCACGGAGACTACGTCCAGTTTTAGACAGTCTGCGGGGACGCCACGGAGACTACGTCCAGGTTTTAGACAGTCTGTGGGTACGCCACGGAGACTACGTCCAGTTTTAGACAGTCTGTGGGGACGTCACAGAGACTACGTACAGGTTTTAGACAGTCACAGAGACTACGTACAGGTTTTAGACAGTCTGCGGGGACGTCACAGAGACTACGTACAGGTTTTAGACAGTCACAGAGACTACGTCCAGGTTTTAGACAGTCTGCGGGGACGTCACAGAGACTACGTCCAGGTTTTAGACAGTCTGTGGGTACGTCACGGAGACTACGTCCAGTTTTAGACAGTCTGCGGGGACGTCACGGAGACTACGTCCAGGTTTTAGACAGTCTGTGGGTACGTCACGGAGACTACGTCCAGTTTTAGACAGTCTGCGGGGACGTCACGGAGACTACGTCCAGGTTTTAGACAGTCTGTGGGTACGTCACGGAGACTACGTCCAGTTTTAGACAGTCTGTGGGGACGTCACAGAGACTACGTACAGGTTTTAGACAGTCTGCGGGGACGTCACAGAGACTACGTACAGGTTTTAGACAGTCACAGAGACTACGTCCAGTTTTAGACAGTCTGCGGGGACGTCACGGAGACTACGTCCAGGTTTTAGACAGTCTGCGGGGACGTCACAGAGACTACGTACAGGTTTTAGACAGTCACAGAGACTACGTCCAGTTTTAGACAGTCTGCGGGGACGTGACGGAGACTACGTCCAGGTTTTAGACAGTCTGCGGGGACGTCACGGAGACTACGTCCAGGTTTTAGACAGTCTGTGGGGACGTCACAGAGACTACGTACAGGTTTTAGACAGTCACAGAGACTACGTCCAGTTTTAGACAGTCTGCGGGGACGTCACGGAGACTACGTCCAGGTTTTAGACAGTCTGCGGGGACGTCACAGAGACTACGTACAGGTTTTAGACAGTCACAGAGACTACGTCCAGTTTTAGACAGTCTGCGGGGACGTGACGGAGACTACGTCCAGGTTTTAGACAGTCTGCGGGGACGTCACGGAGACTACGTCCAGGTTTTAGACAGTCTGTGGGGACGTCACAGAGACTACGTACAGGTTTTAGACAGTCACAGAGACTACGTCCAGGTTTTAGACAGTCTGCGGGGACGTGACGGAGACTACGTCCAGTTTTAGACAGTCTGCGGGGACGTCACGGAGACTACGTCCAGGTTTTAGACAGTCTGCGGGGACGTCACAGAGACTACGTCCAGGTTTTAGACAGTCTGCGGGGACGTCACAGAGACTACGTCCAGGTTTTAGACAGTCTGCGGGGACGCCACAGAGACTACGTCCAGGTTTTAGACAGTCTGCGGGGACGCCACAGAGACTACGTCCAGGTTTTAGACAGTCTGCGGGGACGCCACAGAGACTACGTCCAGGTTTTAGACAGTCTGCGGGGACGCCACAGAGACTACGTCCAGGTTTAAGACAGTCTGCGGGGACGCCACGGAGACTACGTCCAGGTTTTAGACAGTCTGCGGGACGCCACGGAGACTACGTCCAGGTTTTAGACAGTCTGCGGGGACGCCACAGAGACTACGTACAGGTTTTAGACAGTCACAGAGACTACGTCCAGTTTTAGACAGTCTGCGGGGACGTGACGGAGACTACGTCCAGGTTTTAGACAGTCTGCGGGGACGTCACGGAGACTACGTCCAGGTTTTAGACAGTCTGTGGGGACGTCACAGAGACTACGTACAGGTTTTAGACAGTCACAGAGACTACGTCCAGTTTTAGACAGTCTGCGGGGACGTGACGGAGACTACGTCCAGTTTTAGACAGTCTGCAGGGACGTCACGGAGACTACGTCCAGGTTTTAGACAGTCTGCGGGGATGTCACAGAGACTACGTCCAGGTTTTAGACAGTCTGCGGGGACGTCACAGAGACTCGTGTCCTGTCCTTGTCTGAGTGTTCTTGACATTTTTGCACAAAAGACGAGAAATGGATGAAAACTGTTGCTGATTTATTTTCTGTAAATCAGCAAAACTTTGAATAAAAACTGAACAATGAAGTTAAATAAACCAGATGAACGAATCTTAAAGGTTTTCAGGGACGTGGTCGGAGACCTCAGTCTTTCAGTGTCCGTTTGTTTGTCTGAGTGTTGCAGACATCTGAGAGTTCACTAAACATTCAAACCTTCATGGATCTTAAAGTTCTCGTACGCTGACTCAAACCTGCTGATCAAATGTCTTTTTATTTTTCAGGTATGCGTACAGCAGGCCGGTGATCCTCCGAAGTCTGACTGATAACACGGTACGTTTCTTAAACGTTCATTTAATGTTGACACCAGCAAGTGACTCTGCTCTGTGTTGAACTTTGTATTTGTTTGTGAATGTTTGAAATCAAACTGCACGTATGACGAGAAAAATCCCCCCAGTGACAGAAAACAGAGATTCAGATTCACACGTGAGAATAAAAAATAATAATTCAACATTTTATATTTGTTGTTACAGGAACTAATAAACTACGAGTGAGTGTAACTGACCCAGAAATAAAAAATGATACAAAGTCACAGGGTGGATTTTCCTGAATGCATCCACAGTGGTGGAAGAAGAAGAAGTACTAAAAGTACACTATACAGTAAATGTACTTAGTTACTTTCCATCACTGGCAGCATGCGCACACTGTAGATTTTATGGATGTGAACTGACTTTGTTGTAGAGATTCAGGTCGGCGTGCTCCAAGTCGACTTTACTCGAGGAGTACGGAGAGCGGAGAGTGCGGCTCAGTACAGCTAACACTTACTCTTACAGGAAAGGTAATGCATGTCACACTCGCTGTGCTGTGCAAGTCTGACCCTGAAAACATGCAGCAGTTTAAATGTGATTCATTTTAACCTCCAAACACTCGGCTCTGTTCCAGTGGACATCCCGTTTCAGGAGTACGTGGACGTTTTACTGAGGCCTCAGTCTGCGGACGCTCTCGGCAGCGGTGAGTGGAACATGTTTCTCCCCGTGGAGGCGTCGTGAGTGTTTTATCTGGTTTTCTGCTGATAAAGTTTTATTTCTTTGTTTGCAGACAGACTGAGGGAAATCTGTCTTTACTTCAAAATGTAATTTTCAAATGGAGTTTTGTGCAGAAGAATAAAGCGACTTTACAGAAGTCAGTTAAGAAGTCAAGCTTGTTGTCAGTAGAGAGAGCAGGAGCGTACAGCTGGATCTTCACAGTGTTGTCCTCCTCTCCTGCAGACACGCTGTATTTCTTTGGAGACAACAACTTCACAGAGTGGAACAGTTTGTTCGAGCAGTACGAGTCTCCGCCGTACGTCCTGCCACGCACCAGCAGAGCGTACAGCTTCGGGATCGCAGGTCAGAGTTTGAATTTTTTTTAAAAACCTGAGCCGACAGGTAAGAAAGCGTCATCATGTCGGGTTTTTAGATGCAGTTTGACGACGTTCATGTCCATGAAGCAGCTCGAGTGGCTAAAGATCTGATTTGACCCGACATGAGGCCTGAAGACGACGCTGAGGTTTGTTGTACCTGTCGGCTCAGGTGAAGTCCTGGAGAATTTAACGTTTAACTGCAAACCTCGGCTCAGACAAACGTTCAAGTCCTGTTTTCATCACCTCAGATCAGATCAGATCTTTTCTGTCTGCTCGTTACGTCACTGTAATTCTTTGTTTTCTGGCATCAGTAAAAAATCTCCAGCTGGTTGAATCACACAGATTCTGACTTCTTCACACCGGCTACATGTTTTATCGACAACTTCTAAAGCTCAATTAGCTAAAGTTAATTAGTAGATCTTTTAGTGTCCCTTCTCGCTCCGTGAGCTCCTCGGATGTCTTCTTGGAGTGTTTGGAGTGTTTGCAGTTCTCGCTCTGAGACTGTGGACAGACTCCGGGCTCCGACCTCATCGTTTAAATCACAACTTTTCCTGCTGATCCAAAAAGATTAATGATGTGAAGAAGGATCACAAACATTCAACATCAACACGTGTGGAGATGATCAGATGTATGAAGTATAAAGATGCAGAGTAATCAAGTAAATGTACTCTGTTCCGTTGGTGTCCAGGTCCTGGAACGGGCGTCCCGTTTCACTGGCACGGTCCGGGTTACTCTGAGGTCATCTACGGGAGAAAGGTGAACAAACG